>CM052259.1:1531283-1631108 GCA_028455795.1 Lasioglossum marginatum | reverse complement strand
GTCCCATAAAAAAATAATGAAAAATAAAGAAGTTAGAAATTCGGATTAGTGTGATCTGACCGATATACTCGAGCCGCATGATATCATATCGGCGACCGAGGCCTCTCGAGTTTCAGGGCCCCCTCAAGGGGGTATACCCCGCAGTAGTGGGGATAGATATGGGACATTTACAGGCCAGACTTTTGGGACATTTATGGATAAAATACTGTATATGTATACTTGGCGTGGAAACAAAATAAATAGTGGGGATGACCTATCCGTAACGAGACCCTACTGCATGCATTTAATAACACGGTTCTGGCCGCTTCAGAAAGAGATGAATGAATTGTATCGTGCATGATTCTACTGAATAATGTTTCTGTCGAAAGGCACAAAATACTAATTTTTTAATTTGAAATGAACTTTCGTTTCTTCTTTTATTCCACCTTAAAAAACATTAGCATTTCATTTGATTAGGGAACGCGAAAGAGCTTTCCCACAATCAACGAGAGGAAGAAATTGAAAAAGATCACGTTAGAACTAAGAAAGGGTATATCAAGAGTAAAGCGGACTAACTTCGAAGGGAGAGAGAGCTCCGCGAATTAATAATAGTTACTCTTGGACCGTTCGCCTGTAGAGCGAAGATTGGCAACGTAAAGAAGATGGATGAGTGGGATCCTCACAATTTAAGTGACGTTCGAAAGCTTGAACGAATGGATAGTCGCTGCTCCAGGCAAAAAAACAGCAACAATTTAGTACCAGAATAAATCACTAGTTTCCGTTAATGGACAGTTCAATTTTCAATGTTCGATTTCGACGGAAATACACCGGGCACATACATCGATCTTAAGGTACGCGCACACGTGCTCGCGCAGCAAAATAATCTCGTTACGGAAATTGCGATCGCTGAAAAGAACAATGAAACATGCTTTGCGGCCTGATCCGGCCTGGAATAATTGTGATTTCACGTTTCGCAGGTCGTTTTCGGGCTGGGTCGAACGGTATCGCAATCAGCGCAGCGCGGGCAATAAAGAATTCTTCCGTAACCGGAAATTTTCCAGTAGTTCAGAATCATCAAGAGCAGAGCGGGAGAACGATGTTGCGAGAGGCTGGTTGGTATTCTTCGCGGGAATATTTCGCGCACGGGGAAACTGCAGGGCGATGGACGAACGTATCGGAGCTGGAAAGGAGAACGATCACGGGGAAGGTGGCGAGAGAAAGAGAGGAGAGGGGAGAGAGCGGGCCGGAGAATAAGAAAAAAAAATATTTCACCGACTCTGGCTGCGACGGAAAAGCAATCGAGGCAATTTCGTTTTCCCTGCAACTGCAGCTGCTCCGTGTGCTTTCCGGCGTTGCGCGCGCCTCCAAAGAAAATACTGCACCCGCCTCCGGAGGGCAATTGCTATCTACGGACGGTGAACCTTGTCGCGTAATTACTCGCCGTTTAATCTCGCGTCGCTCTTTTCCATCATTACTGACACTCCCACTTTGACAGTCTGTAACAGCGAGCACGCATCACCGGAAACACTACAGGTCTTTCGGTGCCCGGAACGCTACCAACCCCTCTCTTTATGGGCAAAGATAATTTATACGCATCTTCGATCTGCTATACAGGATGTTCACGCTATTACTAGCCAGCGTTCCTTCTTGCAAATAATATATATTTAAAAATAATAAAATAGGGAAAATAGTGATACTATTTTTGCATGCAACGTAATGGCGTGTGCAATTTTTTTGCGTTAGTTATATTTTTTTAGAAATGAAGGTGACCTTCAATATTTTAAATGGAAAGCTATGTACTTTCTTATATCATG
The DNA here is from genome assembly GCA_028455795.1 of Lasioglossum marginatum. Taxonomy (NCBI): domain Eukaryota; kingdom Metazoa; phylum Arthropoda; class Insecta; order Hymenoptera; family Halictidae; genus Lasioglossum; species Lasioglossum marginatum. The sequence continues at coordinate 1,629,315 of CM052259.1, read as the reverse complement.
TGACAGTGTGTGTCAAGACAAATTCATTCGTATACGACACAACGGCCTTCAGGGTCATACAAAATGGCCATTTAAAAAAAAATTTGTACTAATTTGTAGCCCTTCCTTCGTAAACTTATTGATTACTGGACTGCGTATTTTTATGCAGAATAAAGATGTTCTATCTTAATTACAGCATGTGGGAGTTCGATAACAAGCTGTTTCCTATTTTAATCATTTTAATGAGTTGGAAATAATGTAACGGTATCTTTAGAGTCTTGTGATGTTTTTCTTGTTCGAGGCTCCACCTACTCATTTTTCTTATAAATGCATAAAATCCATATCTATTGATTACTTGCAAACAACTAAAATACATTCTGTTGTAAAAACAAAATCTCCATCACTTTCTATGCGTCTAGTGTATCTTACGTAGTAGTAAGTAATTAATGAACCTTCAAACTTTCCGTCCATAGAAAGACAAACAATTCCACTTTATCCTCCGACTGGAATAGAATGAAGATTATTAGTTGTTATAATGAAAGAGCTAACAGTGTTTTTATCACAAACGAAGTGTTCTGACCTGCGAGCGAATAAATTATAATCTGCTACCTGCTATACAGCCATATCTGCTTTAATTCAAATACTCGCGGAATATACGGGAGAGTTGTGTAATTGCTATAGTTGCTATAATTTTAATTAGGAAACGGACGAAATTTATGTTGGACTGGAGTAAAAGTTTGGACAGTCTTTGAAGAATGTTCTCCCTTGAATTGAACACAAAATTAACAACTAAAACGGTAGGACCAAATGTTTGTTTAAAATTTCGTTTTAAAAGTTCGTGCGAAGATTATTTTAAAAACTACGGGGAAATCTGAATAGATTTTCACTTTAACGAGGTTTCGCATAGCTTCGTCTTCGGTGTTCGCAAGTCCAAGCGCTAAAGTGGAACGAACAAGCATTTAAATAAGATGCGAATAAAATGGGGGACACCAAACGGATCAAGTTTATGACTCAATCGGCGATATATTGCAGAAGTTCTCTGAAACGAGTGCCTTTCCCTTCAGCGACGTTGGCGTTTGTTCAAAACATCCTTTTACGTAGATTTATTGCCGAATGAGACGCGGTCGTATTTCGGTAAATGGATTTCCAAGGAGTATAGCGGGAATTACGCATTTCTCAGCGTGTATGTGTGTGTATGCGGATACGGGAAAGCAGGAGGACTGACATGAGAAAAATGAATGCTTAAGGGACGGCCTGCATTAAGAAAAAATCGAAAAATTTCCGCTCTCAACCGGCACCGTTCTGATAAATAGTTTTCCACTTTTAGAGACGTAAAATAAGCAGATAAATGAATCGTCCATTTATTAGAAACTTGAAGTGTCCGATAAAACGATTATAAAACGTCGAACCGAAACTGTTCCTATTAAACTGGAGAACTCAAAGTTTGGTTTATTGTCTTCCGCCATATTGCGAAATAAAAAGGAAAACTCGATGTGGAAACTGCTTGAGCCAAGTATTAAGCCATTTATGTTAAAATGCACTTGAGAGGACCATTAAATTGTTAACTCGCTTAAAGTCGAAACATATTTTCGAAATTTCCAATACAGGTCCAAATAACAAAGTCGTAGTACGTAACAAGTAAATTTTTCCGCAATTTCTCTTACACGTCACCGGGTACATCGATCCTTCTAATTTCACAAACAATTAAATTACACACGGAGACAAAATAAAAGAGAGGGAACGTTTTAGATCGCAAAAGATTGAAAATGTTAGTCCGATTCGAAGGGTGTTCGTGCAATTACGCGAGTGACTATATGTAGAAAATGTTAGAGGCAGATTGAGAGTGGTTATCCGGGTAGTGGTGCAGAAGTAGGAGATAAAGAAACGGATTTACGGAGAGAGCGGATCGCAAAGCGAGCAGCACGATCGTAACCTTCGCCGTCGACGGGGCTGTTTGGCCGTAGTCAGGCTTTCTCACCTTAACGAATCCGATACAACCGGCCTTGCAAGCGACGCTGCTGCTACACCAGTTTTATCGCCGGCCGGTACTCACACATCGATAATCGTCGGTTGAATGGCGGTGTGGCGTCGGCTCTGCGCCAGCGAACGAAGGCAAAGAAGGGAAGAAGAGGAGGGAACGGAATGGCGGTGGGCTTGTTGCTGGCGTGGCACCGGAATGTGGAGCAGTGTGTCAGAACGACACCCTCCTGTACCGTTCCACCGTCACCCGGTCGCTTAGTTCTCTTGCACTTTTCACCCCCTTTCACAAAGACGGCTCCCTCCTCATCCCCACGACAACTACACGCGTTACATCCACAGGTCCACACCCCTTCCTCTCATTCCCCATAGTTCACTGTGGTATCCACCCCTCGGCAACCCCCGACTCTACACCTTCTGCCTGCGATACACACCGGCCAATTGCTTTCGTCACTTTTCACCCCCTTTCACAAGGACTCATTCCCAACACACATGTGATTTCGAAAAGTTTACCTAAATCGAAAAATTGTTGTTTGCTATGATAGTTAAATAGTTAAAAACATAGTGTAGCAATCACAGGTCCACACCCCTTCCTCCCAGTATTTTGCACGATGCTAGCAACCCCTTGGCAACGATACATACCGACCAAAAGGGACATCGACTTTCTTACTTCCCTCCTAGTCATCCGACTAGCTAACACTGGCCAATTGCTTTCGTCACTTTTCACCCTCTTTCACAAAGACTCTCCTCGTCCCCAACACACACATGTGATTTCGAAAAGTTTATCTAAATCGAAAAATTGTTGTTTGCTAAGATAGTTAAATACATGAAACATAGTGTAGCAATCCACAGGTCCACACCCCTTCCTCCCAGTATTTTGCACGATGCTAGCAACCCCTTGGCAACGATACACAACGACCAAGAGGGACATCGACTTTCTTACTTCTCTCCTAGTCATCCGACTGGCTTCCAGTAGCCAATTGCTTTCGCCCCTCGATGCTTTCCTTCGTTCCCCAAACTGCCTCCCTCATCCTCTGATGTGCATCAGCATTTGGATAACCCAAGACCCCTGCCTCTTGTTCGGGTTTTGTTTCACGCGCATATTGTTCTCCTCAGGTGCTCCCACCTTGACACGTTCCTCGCCGTTTACCTTCGTCTTCGTGCTCCCGTTCTGTCCTTTATTTAAATTTGCTCTCTTTAACTTTTAGAGCGCCGCCACTGTAGTGGCCAAGGACAAACTTGGGAATTTTGTTTAACATCCTGGCTGTATGTCATATATGGCTGAAAGGGGTGATTCCTAAGATCATTTGAGATAACTTTTTCCTTTACGAAATTGTTCTTCGCGGATTTGTAAAGGAGTTATCAACGAAAAACACGGACAATCGGAGCGCGGCGTTGGCATTGGCCAAGCCGGAATCCATCCGCTGTTGCCACGCCCTGATTGGTCCGTATTTTTCGTTAATAACTCCTTAACAATGCCGCGGAGAACATTTTCACAACGGAAAGAGTTACTCCATATTTTTTTTTATTTATATTAAGGTTTAACGTCGCATCAACATCTAGGTCATTAGCGACGAACTTCTGTGGTGTTTTTAGATCTTGTGAAGGTAGTTGATTTCTTTAAGGAATTCAATAGTGTTTGCTATATGCTTTTCGGATGTGAGGGCCGTGTTCGGGTTGATTCCAAATTTGAGTCGCTGGGTAGTGAATTTTTGGCGGTCATACAAATTTTTGTGACACCGTGCAGAGATCAATTTTTCGTAATGAACCGCCACCGATTTCAGATTTTATGTTCCATAATTAGTGAAGTTGCAACTACTCTTTCGGCTTTTCTAAATTATTATAAATTATTATCGAGTGCAAAGTGACGAGTCTATAGATTCTAAGGACAGATTCTAGAAGCTGAAGTAACGGTTCTATCCCCTTATTGGGTCAACCGGTATATGCGCATCGACGTTTAAGAAGCCGTGGATATCGAGGCAGCCTTGGCTACTCAAATCATAGAGGCTTACGTCTCTCGGATAAACACTTGGCTACCGCTTTTCAACGTACTCCTCTATCGATTCCCACGTCTTGTTGCCGTCACTCCGATTGCTATCACGGAAGTGCAAGGAAAAGGCGACAGCTTTGATCAGCAAAATAACACGAGAGATGACGGGAGCACAACAGAAAACTTGCATCTCTTACTTAAACACGCGAAAGAGCACATCCCAAACTTTAATATATTTTCTACGTGCCCGACGAAACATTATAAAAAGTCAAATGTGCATGTTATAAATGTACACGGAATAGTTTCCTCCTTCAATTTAGTTAGTAGATTAAAATCATATCCTTCGAAAAAGAAGAATCACTTTCACATCAAATTACCTATATTTTTTAATATCTTCCATGTGTATTCTTCTTCGCGGAAATAGTGATATTAATTTTATTATAGAATCGAATAAAAATTTTACAGATTCAAGGACTGGCGAATGAGATTTAGGGTACGCGCGATCGTGATCATACTTAAAAAGAGTGTTGGGTGCTGTAATATAGCATCGTTTGCGGTAACAGTAATATAGGTTTACTTTATCCGGGGTGCAGAATGTTTGCGGCAATAACAGTAGATTATAATTAATCGCAATAGAAACAGGCTGCTCAACGGAGATAATCAGAATAAAAATGAGACGTTAATCACAACGGTAAGCACACGGCGCGATGTGCATTTTTACTATGAAATCTTACCCCCTGTGACCCATTTTTGTATAAGCACATATTTCGCAGAATACGCTGCACCTACTCTGAATTAATTTAACGAGGAGCTAGAAACTTAATGTGAAACGCACACATGCGGACAGAGTATAAAACGCCAGTGCAAATACAGTTACCGCTCAACGATATAGTGAAATATGTATAATAAAATTAGAGGGAAATCACGAATGTAAAAACACGAAGAGCGATTTCTTTGGTAAACTTTACGGGTACGAACTAATTAGAAACAACGTCGCGGTACTAAAATTGTTATGATCCCGCATACAAAGTTTCTGGTTCATTTTCGCACAACGCCGGGACACCGTACAAGAAATTACACTTTACAGGAGAGTCATTAATTTCTTACCGTCCAGATTGCGTAAAAGGCTATTGTTAGCAATCTCCCGGTAACCGAGACATAATTGTGCCTCTGTAGGAGGCTGCTAAGTCATGACGAACATCAGGAAACTCTGGAGGTAGCAGACGACAGATGTTGCTATCCATAATACTCCTATTATGGAAGAGGCAATTTACCCTACATACATGCTATCTACCGAAAGCGTAGGTCGCGCGAGCCAAGATTGAAACCCATTTGCTGCCAGAAGAAGAAAAACCGAACCTTCTCACAATTTTGTATCTCGCCCCGGCCAACTTTAGCAATAATCTCTGCTCGGACGTGAAGAGAAGTTTCGATCGAGAAATTTGCATTCCCATCCAACACGGTATTCGTTGTATAAATAAATACGTGATCGTATCTTCGTAAACTTGTTCATGTGCAAACAACCATATCGTAGTTGCGGTGTCGAATCGATCCCGAAACTGGGATACGTATTACGGCGAATGAGTGTAAGATCAAACTCCGGAGAACACGTTTCTTTATTTGTTAGTTTGTAAGACTCGGCTTACTGTCTCCAAGTCAGACTCGGCTGTACTTGGTGTTGTCGATCGGTAATCGAAACAGTTTTGTCTTATTATGATCGCGTAGAAAATTAGGAAAGGCTCGAAGGTAGGGGTGGTCTTGGGAAGTTGGATATGATTGGCTGGAGGGTGTGTTTTAGTCGGTGGTGGCAGTAGCGAAATTAGGAAGAGTAGGAGTAGAGGTTGGTAGACGGTTACTGACTACGGTTACGGCTACGGTTGTAAAACTATGACCTCGGTAGGCTAATGCTAAAAACGGTTCCGCATGTGCTCGCCAGCTGCGTGTTCTTATGGTTTATCGAATATTTTAAATTACGGTTATTTTTTGGGTGCGCTATTCGTCCTTTATGACGGTCCCGGTTGTTATATCGCTAGTAGAGGTAGGTTGACCTTCCCGATCGTGCGCTTGTCCCTTCGCAGAGGGATTTACGACGGAACAGTAGTCAAATCCGGAAAATCATCCCCATCGTTTTCTGTACACGTACATCTTCTTACAGGTATCGGTATGAACCACTACCAATCCAAGTACAAAACTTCTTTATTTCTCATTATTTTTTATGGGACTTTCACCACCTTATTTGTGGCATTTTTTTATTAGCACTAAACCTACCATCGCCGGTCAAAATGACCGGTTCCAGATTTTGTATTTTACGATTATTGATATAATAAAAATAATTTCATAAGAAATAATTGTATAGATATCTTTCGTGGAGCACATATTACAATAGGAGCTGCACAAAATCTAAATAAAATCATTCTTGTCATTTTTATAAGGGAATATGTACCAGTTACTTCTAAGGCTCGGTAGGTTTAGTGTTAAAACGACACAAAACGTGACATAATTTGAAGTGTATTTAGTGGTTTGCCGGTGGGGGTAGCTAGATGGGGTCACAAAAATAGTAGAACTACACGATCTAAGAAACACAACGGACCCGGGGATTTTTTCAGATCAAGGCTTTACTGTATACGAGTTAAAAAATGTTAGAGATCCTTTTCTTTTTATTTTTGTATTCGCCAAAACCTATCTTTTTATCACTTCATACTATTATATCATTTTCTATCTTCTTCAATGAATGCGGTGCATTTTATGAGATGAATAACGTAGATCTGAAAAGTGAAGAACGCTTTCGTACGTGTACGATTCGCGCGATCTAGAACACGTTGGCAACGAGTGAGGACATACATAGCTTGTTTCTAAAATTGTGTGGTTATTGTGGCTCGTAAAGAACTTAACGCTGTTATTGAATCCGAGGTTGCGTCGCACGTACACACGTCTATTGTATGATACTAGCAACTTTAGGTAATACTTCATCGCAATAACCTTGACTCGAAAGCTACCAAAAACGTGAAGGCCCTCACCTCACCTCGTTGACCCGCAAGCTTTTCATAGAACAGGGTTAGCTTTATAGTGGCGAACGAGAGAATACACTCAAGATATCGTCTAGATCCGAAACTCTATTGTTTATTATGATGAGCTGTTTCTACTTGAACTCAAATATTATTTCCAGTAAACTGGCAATGAGTCACATTGTTTCCCACTCCGCTACTTTCCTATGCCTAGAAAATCACTATACAGAAAATGGAAATCATAGACGCTAGAAATAAAAAGTAACGAAACTGCGCGTAGACTGCAGATTTTGTTTCAGACCGTCTCAAAACTTGTCACAAAAATCGCCTATTCTGTGCACGAGCTTTTTCGCACTTTTAATTAAAAACGCTCTAAGGGAACTTTCAATTTTCTCGCGGTGTTTCCCTTCCCGCAAATACGTTCGTTCTTGTCCAAACACATATTAAATTTGACTTTCCGATCGAGCCCGGAATTGCATAACAAAATTCGAAGCACGTTTTGTATTAACGTAACCGGATTGTAGGAAACTAAGCATTCTCTCTACTCTTTCCTGAATACATTATTTATTCGAACAAGTACTCGCATATTAAATTACGCGAACTTTCCGCCGGAGCCACGCAAATGGCCAAGGCTGAACGACCACGTACCTTCCGGCGAGTATCGAGGGGGTCCGGTTCTCGGCGCCATGTTCGTCTTGGTCGCAAAAAAAGAACGAACCATATCAAAAAAGAAGAATTCAAGGGCTTGAACTGAAAGTGAAAGGCCAGTCTCCCAGCATAATTAGATGAAATGTAATAATTGGGTGGTGATTAAGGAGCACATATGTACCCCGGGGCCACATTCACGCGATCTAAAGCTCGCTCGTTAACCTAAATGCAATTTTCTGTTTCAATTAAGTTCGCGTTCTACCTCGCGTTGCGTCTCTGTGGTAAATTTTGCGCATTAAATGTCTTCCGCTCAGACGACGCATTGCTAATGTCATCAAAACCGTATGCCTGTGAAGTGTATCGATGATCTGATGCCCTCTCTTTGTTGAACCGAACCGTTTCATGTTCTTCTTCTGCTCTTCTGTATCCATTTCATCTCGCTATTTAATCATTCCCACGATATTGGATAGAAAAAATAAAAAATCCCAAAACCTTTCGAAAACATTAATTAAAAATTCTGTTTCAACATGATAGAATCCAATGAATGTTTATTTTGCACGAAAACGTTCAGTCTAGTAAACGTGAGACAAACGAAGACGTAACTTGTCCATCATCCTAACCATCGCCCTAGTTGTGAAAAGATCGTCTATCACACGAGGATTAAAAGTAGCTGCATTACTATTTTACTTTAAGCGTCGATAAACACCGCAACACGCAGATAGCCAAACAACAACCCATAGCTGCTAAAAGCATCGCGAAACTTAGGCCAGTAAGCATGCTTCTTGTATCGAGAACACGCGCTCGATTGATAAGATTAAAAACAAACGAAACAAACTTACTCTACTCTTATAGCGGGCAGGCAGACTGCGCTAGGCTGAAGCGTTCATCCACTTCGAGGAGCTTGCGGGGTTGAAGTGGCTAGCTGGTTCTAGAAGCGTGGGGTCCAAAACGCGTAGAAGTTCCGGGCATTACCATAATGTCTTGGGCGCGAGGCTAAGTCCGTGGAACTATCGCCTGGCCAGTTGATAGTATCGACTAGCAGAAATATCCGAGAGCCTCTATTGTCCGTTCGCGAGAAGATCGCACCCGAAGTGATAGAGGGTCAAAGCACTCTTAATCTTTAGAGGGCCCCCATTGAAAACTTCAATTTTCATTGCCAAACATTTATACAATACATACATATACACAACCAACATGTTACTTAAAGTTCCTACGTTTATCCCTGGCTTATAGGTTCTCGAGGAGCAGCGAGATATCGTCGACGCGTTGCTCAGTTTCAATCACACTCGATGTTTGTTTTGTTTTTCAGCCGGAGGTGGGAGCAGTTAGTGAGCCTCTGTTTCTCCGAATTCGTCGGTTACCCGACCGCGTGCCTTCTTCTCGTGGGCAAGGTTACTCGTAACGCAAAGTGGGGATATCAAGTAGTGGGGTACAGATACCTAAAAGTTTCTTGTGATGGAATAGTAGGTGTGCTCATTGAAATGATTCCAGGGATGCGACGACGACGCGACGCGACGTTTAGACTCGCATCATCCGTAGCTGGCACAAGGGATTCTAGGTCGGCCGGAATGTTCAGGAGCGGCTGGCTAACAAAAAAGGTGTACAAGGACGGTAACGGGTTGCCACGGATCCGTTCGTATAACTGAATAAGCTCCGTAACAACGAAGGCGGCTAGTCTCGAGGCGGGAGCCACTTGCTCATTCGCTCCCCGGATTGTTGGACAGGTAATTAGAGGAGCAACGCTTCGCCCGTGGGCCTAATTATAAAAGGGATCTTTCCGCTTCTCTGTTCGTCAGCCTATTTCCGTCGCTCTCTCCCTGGAGCGGAGCGGAGGCTGCTTTCCCTTTGCAACTTCGACGTCCACGCTTGAGGAGAACAAGGGGGAGCAAAAAGGAAGGGAACAAGTCTCATGGCGGCAAGCTCGAGCGGTCAGGTGCAAAACCACCGAGCGTCTACCGCCGAGCTGACCGATTATGATGTATCGATATATCCCATCGTGACCGACGCCGATCCGGTCTATCGTTCGACTATCGGTTAATAACCAAGCCTTTGCATGAAAATGGGAGCTAATATTGGTAACCACGTTCGTGTGCAGTGCCAAGAGATTGGGTAAATGACGTACCCTGAAACCGGGTACAGCGATGCACTGGATCGCGTGTGCGCCAGTGCTGATCGCCGGAATATCGAGTGCCGTTACCATATCTGCTATCACGTAAGTTTTCGCCGTTCCTGTCTCCGGTATAACACAACCCAAATTACCCAGCTAGTTATGCCCAGGCAAACCCGACGGAAATTGATTCTTAAGTCCACCGCGCGGAAATTACCGCCGTCGTGGAGCCTCGCGCACAACGCACTGTGGTCCGGCTTCTCTCAATAATAATCCAACCACGGTTTTACGAATTCAACAGTTTTGCATATCTTAACGCTTAGCAGTGGAGGGGTGACTCAGAATCACCACTAAAAATTGCTGCACCATTATTGCCACGTTTTGTTTACATTATTAAATATGTTGGTACCTAATCAATTACTACACATTTAATAAAATAAAAAAAAATTACACAATGGAATTATTCTAGGTCCGAAGAAATGTTTAATTTTCAAGTTAAAACAGCACCGACTGCAACGGGCTAATTTGTAAGCGTCTCTCACTCGTAAGCAGGGTTTAAATAGTATTTTAAATAGTAAATAATCCTATTTGTTTCAAAGTATGCGTACAACTTTAAAACTAAAATATTTTATTCGGTGCAACAAGTTTTTCAAATAGTATTTTGACGATAGTACTTTATTTGAAGAATATTAAGAATATTTGGATTTTGTTTGGAAATATTTTATTTTTTCTTATTTGGAATATCGTTGCTGAAGATAATGGTTCGTATTCAATACTTTTGTGAGTATATATTACAGTAGCAATTACTATTGTATTAACTGTAGTAGGGAATTAAATAAACACAAACATATAGTAGAGTATACATGATGAACAGTTTCTCTCGAGATACAATGAAACACCTGGACCGTAATCTCGGTGCAAGCTTCTTTAGCATTTGCATAAAATTACCTGAACAGCTTCGATCGCCAGTGGTCTATAAAGGCTAAAACACACATTCGAGAGCCCCGATTTAACGGAGACGTAGGGATTGAGGGCAATGTACAATGAGGACCCGAATTGATTACTTGGCTGTTTGGAGTAGTCTCAAAGTAAACCAAAATTCTCATGAACGTAAATTGGACTTCAGCAGAAGACTGGGATCTCGATTACAAGACACTATTAACTGCCGGAAACGGTCCGCAATGAGAAATTGTTCAGTGTCCATTGAATTTGAGGGAATACATTACGTTGCGTTTCGGATGATATACTCGTACAGAGAACTATCTAGAAACAGACCGAATAAACAAACGAACGAGTGAAAATGAATACAAAAATATTCACGATTTTAGAAATGCAAAGACAATTCCCAGAGAGATATATCCTTACTCGAAACTCAATTCCATGCAACCCTTCGAGGTGTTAAGAAATTCAAATTTTAATGCCTGGTGAACCATCCTCTCGAGATCTGCTTGCTCTGGAAAAATGTTTCATTCATCAAACAGCATACCTAAGACACGGACGTCAAATTTTTCCGGGTCAGGGAATACCTGTCATTTCCATGGTGGGCGGGAACATCCCCGAAACAGAATCATGCTGTTAAATATTCCATCAGTTTCTCTAAAATAAGCTGCGTGCCACCAGAAGACAACATCTTTACAGTGTCAAGATATTTCTTCATGGAAATCAGTCAAAAATTCATGTCATTCGTTCCATATCTTGTTTAGAACATACAAAATGATTCCTTTTAATTAAAAAATTGTTGTATGTGTATCGGCCCGCAATTTCATGAAGATTTCGAATATTCCCGGAAAATTACAAAATGCATTCCAGTAGCAAGCGAAGAAATTGAAATACCTTCTTAACCCGCATCATGTGGGAGCGTACATAAATTACTGCGAATATCGAAGTTGGCCCGCAGATATGGCGTGAGAAATTTCGCCGGGATGAAAAATAGAAGCAAGCGTTTCGCGTTCGGCATTTCCGACCATTCCGAACTATCGGACGGCATTTAAATTTTTCGGTGGCCATTGGAACGATTTCGCCGTTGCGGTGAACTTTTCGCAGATTTTACAAACCTCTCTTACGTCCGCTGGTTTTTCGCGAGCCGTTAACTTTGAACACTTGCTACCGCGTCGCGTTTCCGTGTGAACTTTTGTCGAGCGTCGGATGTCGTGCGTACAGTTCAAGTTCCACACAGCTGGGCGAACTACATGGGAAGTTGTTCGGTGCACCGATCGGTGTGTAAGTCGTATATTTATTCTTGGGACAGGGTAATATTTCTTGCTTGAGCATCTTCCAGCCGGGCGGACTCCAGGCCTCGTGCATATTTACTTCATACGTTTGGCGGTTTGTAAATAAGCCGAGCTGCTCGAGAATTATCGCCGGAAAGTTTCAGGGATGTCTGGCATGCGAAGTTCAACGGCGCGAATCTACAGGACCTCTCCAACCCGTGCCACGGTTCTAACAGCGGAATCTATTAGTTGAAAAGCTACCCCGGCCATCGGACGGTATTTCCACGGGTACGCAATGGTTTCAATTCAATTTCTGCAAGTGGTCCGAAACGACAATCAAATAAATTTGTCCTATTTGTTAGCCGCGCTGCTTCTATGGGGATTAAGTTTTAATTGTAATGCTCGATCCAAAGCAGTTCCCAACTAATCCTTCAGCAGCTAGTTTGCACGAGGTGTGCCTAAAAAGTCGCGGGACAGATGCCGGACAGATGCATTCTCCGTCACATTTCGCATACACATTTTCACTGAACTAGTCTCATTAGGTGCAGTGACTAATATTCGGACACTTTAAAAAGGACGACAACACTTTTAATATTGGACAATACGATTTGGAATGTTTTGGGAAGTTAGAACAATTGGTTTGCTGCACAACGTGACTAAAATTTTTGAAAGAAATTGCAAGTTGTCGGAATTGCAGAGAAAATACTAAATGTTGCATTCTACAACTTTTTTATGTGGGCATATTGAAAATTTAAAAAATACGTTTTGTAGATCTATGTCAATTATATGCACTGTGAAAGTTTCATCGAAATCGGTTGATGCGGAAGAAAACGACGAAAATCGTGAAAATCTGCAATTTTTACCATCTTTAAACGTTTGTGGCTCATTGCAACATCGACCGATTTTGACGAAATTTTCAGAATATGTTTAATTGACACAGATCTACTAAACGTATTTTTTAAATTTTCAATATAGGCCCACATAAAGAAGTTGTAAAATGCAACTTTTCGTATTTTTTCCACAATTCCGACCAATTGCAATTTTTGAAAAAATGTTTTTCACCTCCTGTAGCAAACTAATTGCTTTAGCTAAAAAAAAGTTCAAATCGTATAGTACAGTATTAAAAGAGTTATCGTCTTTTTAAGAGTGTCCGAATATTAGTAGGAGTCACTGTAGATGCAATTCCTTTGCACTCGAAGCTATTTTAACTCGAAAATTAAATGTTTCTTCCGACCTAGAACAATTCCATTCTATATGATTTTTTTATTTTATGGATATAAAATTGATATAACACCTCATACAATACTTAAATGTTTAGTAATTGATTAAGTACCAACTTATTTAATAATGTCAACAGTATTTTGTGTGTCTGGTGCGTTTGATTCTGTATCGTCGATGTTACACGATGTTACAATACTCTTTTTCTTCAGTTAATATTTTTAAACACAATATTTTATTTTTTATTATTATACTTCTATACCAAAATTAAACGCGTTATTTTATACGGGGTTTTCAGCAGAGGCAATCTTCAAATAATGTATCTATTCGAAAGTTAAACCGATAGCGTTTTAGCAGCTGCTTGGAAATTTCAAACTGCGGGCACCTGAACATCGGTTGCCGAGGCTTCACATGCAGACTACGAAATTTCTGTAACAACCAAGGTACTGTAACCAGTTCGGAACAAGATTTACGGTGCCGTACCGGGCCCCGTAAATTAAGGGACCACGGGACTTCGCCCTTGTAATCATGGGAGTGAGTTCAACCGCTAACGCGCGGTTAAGACTTTCTCTCGATACCCGAAACGAAAACAGGAAGTTTATTTACCTTTGAATATCAACGAACATGTTTTCTGGACTTAAAACTTAATCTATGTTTTTTCAGTGCTGAGAATCAAGGTTAAATTATTCATTTATTCGAACAATAAAAAAACATTAGTTTCTGATTCATCTAAGTAGCCAAATTTATAAAAATAAAAAATATATCTTTGACTACCATTGTCTATATCCGTCTACGTAAAAAGTAACATTTTATCCATGATTCTGACCAACTGTAATTTTTCAGAAAATTTTTTTCACGTCCCGTAAGAATCCAAGCCATTTGGTCCAATCTTAAAAAATCTTTTTGGAAGTGTCCGAACATCCCCGTGAGTGACTGAATCTGAAAACAGTAGTCGCAATATCTTTGACGTGTCGGAGGAATCCGCGTTACACGGGAGCCTACTGTGTTCGAGTGAAGCGTTATTATTATGAATGTATCGGCGAGATTTTCGCTATCGATGTCTTCGGGAACGGGAGACAAGCGTGAGCTATACGAGAAGAAACGGAATTGGATCGGCGTCGTGTTATGAATAAACGGTTCAAATGGGAACATTGTCTTGAAACGTGTCTATCTCGGCTGGCGAGTTATACCAGAGACAGGTTCTATAGAGCGGAGGGGAGTAGTTTGTCGATATTTTCGTCGGTGCCGTTGACTGTCAGCGGAACGACGACGCCCCGAAAACCATTCCGGCTCCTCTTCGAAATTGTTAAAAAGCAGAGGTGTCGGATGGTCGGACATAAATCACCATTAAAGGGCACACGGGAACGTTCTTGGACGTTATGAATAGCCGCGATTTAAATAAAATGGATTGGCAGGGGATGGCTTCCTCGTCGTTTCTCTCGAAATGAGCCCGAAAAACGGAGGACGCGCGGCCTGAAACTGTTCGCATTTCTCACCGGGGGCCGCGAAATTTCGGTGAAGTTTTGCGAGCGCGAGAACGAGATGATGAAGATGCTGCAACGTTCTATAACCCAGTCCCACGGGTATTTCTAGTTTCACGACAGATTATTAATCATTTCGATGCTGCTGGAGGCCAACACCCAAAGGAACGCATTTAGAACTTTCGGGAATGAAATTTATACTGTCATCCAGAATAACGTATAGGGAGCGAGTTAATTTGGAATCCTGATCTCCATCTCGGCGAGTGAACGACAAAAGTTTGTATTAGAGAGCTCCGAGATACAATTTTAATAAGTCCCGCCTCATCTCCGGTGAACGATACGATGATAATTCACAGCGCGCACCTCGCAAGATCGCAATTCGATATCGCCGGTGCCAATTAAAATTTCATTAACCACGCTCTAGCGGATATTTCCGATTTTGCGCCGATACTTGTTGCACTTTTTTTCTTTGTCCCGCGGGAGCCTGGCACTTAGAAAGCTGTAGAATAAATTATTCGATGCTGTCGACACGGAATAGATCGTGCCAATGAATAAGAACTGTGAGCGAGCGTGACGTCGTTCACACAACATTTTACTAACACTCGTAAAATGGCTACATTTTGTTTGATCTAAAAAAGAAGATTTTGTTAAAATCTTCATCACGAGTCTGGCTCGTTAAAATACAGCAAGGGGTTCGTAATTAACTGATCTTCATTGATTTTCCAGGATAAGAAATTAGTAGAATTACGTTTGAATAGAACTGTTTTAATCACTTTCGGGAGCTGAACATCAAAGGGAAACGCCGAAAGCATCGAACGACGTCAACGAAGGATATTAATCAGCTCGCTGAAAGCATCGTAAGAAAGAAAGGGCTGGAATTTCTGTCGGAACACGCGGAATGTTCGCCGCCATCTTTTTTCTCTCGGCTTTTCTCTCTTTCTCCGTTCAAACTAAAACCCATTTTCTGATCCCGTAACGAACAGGTTTCCAGTTACCCCCGTTACGCAATTACCTCGCGCAGGTGGAAATTATAACTCGTCATAAAACCTCAGGGCAAATTTTCATTATCAGATCCGCGGTCAACATGATTCACCGTTGTACCAATTGAATTTTCCCTCGGATCGATTCGATCCTCCCCGTCGATACGAGGCGGTTGATTTATCAACGAGAGCTCTTTTCTCAATTAAACGAAACAACTTACACACACGCTCGCGAAAAACAAATCAATCGCGCGTGTTACAGATGCTGCCGCGTTCGCGTCAAATGTAACGTGGATCCGTGTAAATCCATAGTCCGATAGAGAAATTTACAAAACCCCCGTGTGCACCGGTGGATGCAACATTAATTTTAATTATCCAACAAACGAATCATTCCGGGCCGCGACGTAATTGCGCAAAATATTATAGAAATATCACATTATTAATTTATCCGTATTTTGCATTCCGCTGTGTACGTTGCCTATATTTATGTTTACGGTTTCAACGGTTTACAAATTTATGCGCGGAACGGACCCTCGTTTCGCGATAAGAATAGACATACGTTACCCCGCAACGCATTAATTCCAATTAAAACAGTCAATTTACGAGTGAAATTTTCTTGCATCGCCAATAATTCCTCTAGAACTGTCTACGCGTGTTTGGCCAATGGCCTTGGCAAAGTAGAGCCTTGATCTAAGAAAACGGAAACTGTGATACACGATTTAATTTGAACTGTATGTATTTAGTGGTTCTGTTCAGGCCTGTGGACAACTGCTGTTCCTTGAAAATGTTATTCGTTCAGATCTGGTATGTTAACTAAACCTTCACCGGTCAAAATGACCGGTTCCAGATTTTTCTATTTTACAATTATTGAAATAATAAAAATGGTTGTATAGATATCTTTAGTAGAGCACGTATTACAATAGGGGCCGCACAAAGTCTAAATAAAATCAACCTTTTCATTTTTATAGGGGAACATGTACCAGTTACTTTTAAAGCTCGGTAGGTTTAGTGTTAATGTGAAAAACACGCATCGCTGTATACGCTTCGGGAAAGAAGTTCGAATACACTCGTTAATATCAATTTGAAACATTATTTTCAAACCGATGCATTATTCGTTATACACAATTTGCAGAATGAAAACGAATGACAGAAAAAGGGAGACGCGTCGTTCCACACTCGTCTAATTATCATAAACTAATTATCATAAAAGTTCTCTAACTATTTACACTTGAATAGGACATTCTTTTAGCACTCCAACTATTTTTCGATGGGTTCAGTAACTTTATAACGAGGCTCTCGAAGACCAAGCGTTCTGTTCCGAGTGGAAAAATTTAACAATACTTATAAAATTCACTTTAAATACTTCTATTGCTTTGTATTGTAAATATAATCTCTCTCTCTCTCGCAAATTAGGATAAGTACAGATGTAAGTTGGTTATAACTATGAAAAATTAATTAGAGCAATGATTTAGTATTTAAATACTATAAAATTAGGTTATTTTGATAAATTTAGTGGCAATAAAGCTTAGTATTATGGGATTAATATTAAGGTTTCATTAAAAATAAATTGATTTGATTGAAAATCTCATATTTATTTGATGAAATTAAAAATTAAGGGATTTTTACTCAGTAAAAAATTATCTTTAGAAGTGATAATAATAAGTTATTTTGTGCATTAAAAACACTAAATAATAAAAAAATGAGGAAGCTTTTTTTGAAAAAAGAAAATTATGAGAAATAAAAATATTATGAAAGTTTAGTTGATTTAGTATGATTGAGGATAAATACTATGAAAAATTAATTAGAGCAATGATTTAGAATTTAAATATTATAAAAATTTGATTAATTTAGTATGATTGAGGATAAATACTATGACAAATTAATTGGAGGAATAAGGATAGAATTTAAGAGCGACAAGAACGGAGAAGGGGGTAAGGAATTTGTAACCCTAAGGGGAATCAAATAAGGAATACATACATACTTCTGTTGCTTTGTTTTATTCTAATGTAAATAAAAGTAGCATTTTCGAAAAGAATAATCAACTGAGCCAAAATCTAAATCAAAGGGAGGGAATAATTCCCATTCCGCAACAGATCTTTCCGAAGCCCTAACGCAAAGCCGTGAACGTAGCAGCTTTATCCGCGGAAATGCAAGTGTGAGCTACCGGCATCACAAAGAACACGAGAGAGAGAGACGATAGGTTAAGCCGACAAGGCTTACTATCATAGAACAGAAAAACATTTTCCCTCTTGACAAGCCTCGGTCGCAAGCCTCTCGAGTAGTACTCCTTTCAGTTAATGCACGCGCGTACTCGCACACGCGGTGGCACATGTGTGCTCCGAAGAAAGGGTGGGGCTTGCGCTTCTACGAATCAATATCGGTCGTTATGAATGTTGTTTCCAGTCTGCCAGTACCACGGAAAAATCTTGGCGACCGAGAACCGACCTCTGCACTCGCAGAACCGCGCTAACCGCTTTTAACCCTCAACCCTTAACCTTGTGGAGGTCGGACTGGTGCGATGAATAATAAGTATTCATTTTCAACAGTTTTCTTTCCCTATTATACAGACAACAGTTAAAAACGTGTAGATTGTTTGTCTCAATAAGAAAAAAATATTTTCAATATACCGCTTATGCACAAGAAAAACTTCACAACTCCAGTTTCTTTTTTTGTTTTGTACCTCATGAAATAACACAAAGTATCAATTATATATTTGATAAAAAACGTCAACTCTTTAATCTTTTTAGTTTTTTTTTATATAATTATTAGATTTTATTTGTTTTTACTTGCAACTACAGCTAGTTAAACTACCAAAGGACTTGTGCATATGATCTAGTTTCAGATATTTAGCTCAATTTTTCAGAAAATAGCACTTAAGTATCATATAATAGAATTTGATTTTTTAAGGAAAAATGATTATATATAAATGATTCTCGTCTTTTTCTGACGGTTGAAGGTGCAACCCTTTGTTCTATAGGTGTGTGCAACAATCTACGCAATGGCAGCCATTAAAAATAGTATAATATGGATTGATACATAATATAATAGCATAAAAATTGCTTCGTTATAGCATTAATTTATTGTCTAGTAGATCTTTGCGCTTGAAAAAGTAAAAGCATGTTAGATTTTATTTTTAAGTATATTTTTAAAGTCGCACGCCATGTTTCGAGATTGATGGCTAAAATATGATACAGAACGACGCTGTGAAAGAACGATAAAAATTCAGTCTAATTACGGTAAAACGATTATATAATGTGCTTACGGTCCGACTAAAAAGAGCCTCCACCCGTGGTGAAATTGAATTTACAACTGCGAATATACAATGGCGGCGCCACATGTTTTCAAAAGTCCATTATGTTTGCGTCCGGGCATTAACATTGAAGTGTATCCTGAATGTACAATACATTCTGAAAAAGTTAGATTCTCCTGTATGAATTTTGCGCAGTATATAACCACTCGGTTAACCACTCTATTAAAAGTTGCATAGTAATTATGTATTTTATAGATTACGAATTTCTGTCCAATTTTTTCGTTAGCGTACCACCTTCTCACGAAAGCAAGCTACCATTTTGTCAAGAATATTTTTCCAGTTATTTGTTTTAGATTGAAATAACTCTCGATTGTTTGTTTCTCGATGCAGTTCATCTAATACGTATACACGCAATGTGACGGGAAGAATCGATCGGTTTAAAATAAATACACTGCCAGGTTAAAAAGGAAAGCTAAGACTCGTTTTACAATATATTCTGATCATTTTTAATACAACATATAACAACATTAACATTTAGTAAACATATAACTTTCTGGACTAATGCAACTCTAAGACATACAATTTTTAAATGAACGTAAAATTTCAATATGAAAATTCCTCGAGCAATCGTGTTCAGCAGAAAATTCCTTATCAATTGTAGTGTAAAATGATAAGGACCATTTTAAACAGCTTTGTTGTTTAGTCTCAGCTTGTAATAAATAATGATTATTAATCGGAATATCCAATGCCCAAAATGTAAACATATTTTAACATATAGAATAGTTTATTATGAGAACTATTAAGTGGTTAACGATTTTATTACTCGAGCACGAATCACTTCGTTTTGATTCGGAAACTCTCAGTCTCGGGTTGCTTCGACATCCCTCTCATACGTACAGAGATTCGAAAATCTTACTAATCAGCTTCGTCTACTGACCGTTCGCAAGAACTACAACATGGCGATCAACTTCGTCAAGGTTAAGTCTACTCGGCTCCTCTTAATTAACGCACGGTTCGATGAAGACCATCGATATCGATGGCCCAAGACCACCGGACAATTCGCTTCCCTATTTGTGACTGTTTACATTGATTTGAGATCCCAAATAAATCACGGACGCTTGTTATCGTTACAAGCAATTGAAACAGGTACGAACACTCATCGACTTGTGATTGTTGGTAAAACAAGCAATTCATCAACGTAGTTAATTAACGAGCAACGATAAGCGGTAGTGTTCCCCCGATACGAATCGGACATGCTGAACTGTGTTTAGCATTTTCATTTGGAAAATCAATGCCCACTTCCTGTTTCTCTTTCCTTTCTTTTTTTCGACGTAAAGACCGTGTATGTAATACTGTATAACATAACTTACACGAGAACAAAGCACCTAATAATACGAGGGATTTATGTAATCCAATAAAGATTAATAACTTCGTGGGACACACACGGTGCAGACACGTCTCATTAAAGTGAAATATGACCTGTTACTTTAGGGTTCTGCAATATGTTTCTTCAGCCAGAAGAATCGCCAACTACGGTAATACGATTCAAGAACGATTAGGCTTAACTAAAAACTGAAAGGCTGATATGCAAATATGAAATTTTTCCCTGTTTCACTTAGAGATAATTCTTGTTTTTTCTTGCAACACGTTCCTTCATTTTATATAATATTGAAATGTAAACTAGTATCAGTATTTTTCTGGAATAAATTATTAAATATAAAGTCTGTCAGAATTGAGAATTTAGAAGTTATAGTTCCTTGAGAAGAGGTGCATAAAGAAGGGCAGTTAAGAAAATATAGAAAAAAGATCGAGTTTTACAAGGTTCTAGACCAGAAGTTCCCTTACAGCATTACCACTTCTTCGTCTACCATCGCACAGTGGGCGAAAACGCCAATCTAGCGGGTCGAAACTATTTCAGCACTATGCCAAGATTTAAAGCCATAGTAAAGTAGGTCATTGGATTCATTAGCTACAGCAATATGTAATAAAAAATACATAGTGGCATTGAAAAAATTTAGGTGTCCATAATTTTTTATTAAACCGCTGTGTGGCGACCGCCCGCGATAGCCGTGACAATACAAGGGAAAAACAAGGATCTCATAAGTCAAAAATGCTCTTTAGCGTTTCGTATAGCTCATGATTCCAGCTTTCAATTGAGATAAAAATTAACAGCGTATAAAGTGGTGTAATGTGTTAAAAGTCTAGTTGAAGTTCGAAATAGAGATAAAATTACATGTTAACTATTATGGAGATTTAAAATGTTAATGAAACATAATGTGGACAAAAGACATTTGCAAATGTATCTTCAATAGTAGAAGATAACGACACATGTGTTTTTAAATAGCATTGTTAGATACGGTACGAGAGGCAATTAAAGAGAATTTAAAAGCCATAATACAGGACCACAAGAGTAAACGAAGTGAACGACATTTTTAAATACTATTAATATATCATTACAGATTATATTTTGTAATAATTTTGATATTTCCTGGCTAAATGGGCATTCTACTATCGAATTCTAAATTTGTTTTAGCTAGATCGTGGAGATAGCCCACTGTGCATCGCTTCGAAAGAAATTTCGTATAGCTCATGATTCCAGCTTTCAATTGAGATAAAAATTAACAGTATATAAAGTGGTGTAATGTGTTAAAAGTCTAGTTGAAGTTCGAAATAGAGATAAAATTACATGTTAACTATTATGGAGATTTAAAATGTTAATGAAACATAATGTGGACAAAAGACATTTGCAAATGTATCTTCAATAGTGGAAGATACCGACACATGTGTTTTTAAATAGCATTGTTAGATACGGTACGAGAGGCAATTAAAGAGAATTTAAAAGCCATAATACAGGACCACAATTTTTAAATACTATTAATATATCTATACGATTATATTTTGTAATAATTTTGATATTTCCTGGCTAAATGGGCATTCTACTATCGAATTCTAAATTTGTTTTAGCTAGATCGTGGAGATAGCCCACTGTGCATCGCTTCGAAAGAAAATTCGTAAAAATTGTTGAATTTTACAGTATTTATATGTGGCTGCTCCCTTAAGCCTCGGATTGTTACTACGGAAAGCAAGAACTGTACCAAACCGGAGACGCTTTGTCGCCGTATAAAAATCGCTGTGATACCTGCCACGGATCCTTGTCCGAGTAAATAATTGAGAAACAGCTATCGGTCGGTGTAAAATGGAAAAATACGCAGTGTCGCGGCCAGTTTTGCAGGGAGCTTTCCGCACTCCGCGCGGAAATAACTCACGATCGTGAACGGTACCGAGGTAGATACCCCTGAAATCTGGTCCCACCGAGAGGATATTTCAGCCGAAGCATGGCGATAAATCGGATGACTTATTATCGAGAGTAATCTCCCAACTAAACGAAGAAATGTGCACGGAAAATATATTCTTCGCGAGGACACGCTGTGTCTTCGTTAACGCTTAACTATTGGAAACTGAAACAAAGTATTAAACACGACGTTGGTATCGCTGGTGTGTGTTCCCATATTACATACTTGTACTACTCATCATTATTTGAGCGACAGAGATTTTTCATTTCACTCCAACTTTCAAGAATTAGGTATACATGCTTCATGTTCTTTTTAATAGAATGCTTTCATCTAATGAATTTTTTGTGACCCACTCGAATACATTATACTTTTAATCTCTCCTGTATAAAGTATTTATACCGGTCGTGATTATTTGAGTAACAGGGATTTTCCACTCTACCCTCAACTTTGTTTTTTTAATATAATTCCTTTGGTGATTTTTATTGCACGTGCCCTACATCTTAATCGTCAGATTTAGAAAATAAATAAATAAATTTCTGAGTACAGTTAGAAATCGACATATTCTTCAATTTTTACTTATTTTACGTAAAACAGTATATCATTTTATTTAATAAAAAGACGTAACTGACTTTCAGAAATGCTTTCTATTTCGTTACATACAAGGCTGCATGTTTTTACATATTTCTATGTGTTTTCTTCCACGTTAATCTGTTTATTGAGTTATGAGATTAAATAGCAATCGTGGTGCAAATATAAAAGTGAAAATGATTGCGATTTCAATGGTCGTCTATCGAATAAATTGTTTTTCTCTCGCGTGCTCGTGTTTTCATTGTTACTCGTGGGGCTGATCGATGATTGGGTGACTGAAATCGTGAATAATACAAAAATCGACAGTCTTCTTTCGGGATTTCAGAATGCGGTTAATTTGATTGCACCGCGCTCCAAATAGATTAAAATTATAAACCTCGTTCAATCGACGTTCGATCTCATAAAACTTCAAAAGTTTGCGACGATTGTTACGCCACAGAGAAAACTAATTTCAAGCGTATTTCAACATGATTAATGTCGGGATTCGTTTGATCGTGCACGTATCGCTGAGATTGGAATTTTTCCTTAATTCCTTCAGTATTATCACGTGATAAATTTGTTGTCCAGTGATTTTAATAGGATCAATACAATCTTGTGACAAGGTTTTCACATTCTCAAGGGTCGACAACTTTTTCCAGCCGATTAACCTATCTTATTTTCTCTGTCAATACTTGATGTTCAGTATAGATTCAGCATTTCCCGTTAAGTATCATGGGATCAAATGTCATAACCAACATCCTATCAATAGTCATTCATCCCAACGGCATCGTGACTGGCTTGATTCATCGAAAATTGTATGTGCGTTCGTACATCATCCTTTTCATCAATGTTTTTCACGATTCGCGATTACGTACTTCACGTAAAATGCCATACACATAATTGCGCGTTGTGCTTGTAATTAAGTGAATACCCAACAAATTCAATTTAAAATGTTCTTGAAAAATGACCAAGGTTTGGGATTTCGGACACGTTGCACACTCTTCGATAAAAACGCGGAAATATTTCATCAAATCATTTCCAAAACAAATGCTTGTGAAATACATCTAGAAGAATTATTTACTTTAACGCGTCTCATTGTATATTTGACGTACAGAGTAGCATCTCAATCATTAAAAAGCAACGGATGGACAATTCCCTTAAAATTTTTCGACAAATCCGTTAGTTTGCGACAGTTCCTAATAATGTTACAACTAGACCGCGGATGTTTATGCATTTACGACAAAAATGAGTGGCTGTAATTTGAAACAGTAAAAACATTAGAAGAATTCAAAAATACTGTTATATTATTTTCAATCTATTAAACATAATAAGAAGGAAAATATATCTTTTTCACTCCAGTTTGTTGTAATTCAGGTAGAAAATTTTTATTTTGCATAAAGATCCGCTGTCTAGTTATAACATATTATAACATATTTATACTCGCAACTGAGCATATTTGCTATAGGTTACAACCTAATTCGAATGGTTCTCCTTAATTTGTCAACAAGCTGTTTCCGACACACAAAGAGGGCAATTTAGAAAATGCACGGCTACAGATTTTCGTCTTCGGGCGAAACCCCGGGCAGAAAAACCGCAGATAGAGAATAACATAGGGCCAGCGACATCCTGATGGATTCAATCGGAATAAAAACTAAGTGTTTGCCGTTTGCAGAGAAGTGAAATGCGGTTTCGTCGTGACGGCATATCGATTCAACTTGTAGGTAGTAACGAAGAGAAGTGAGACTGATTTCATTATACGCTGCACTGTCACCGGGCGTGCTGCTCGTAATCATGATTGACGAGACGATGTATTATACATGTTGCCAACGACATTTTCAATATAACCAGCTATTCGTAAATTACATAACAGCGCACGCGGTTCCGCAATATCACGCAAAATCTGCCGAGACTATTTCCAGTAATGTCTGGTAATAAACGCTGAGAAAAACGAAAGAAACCCCTCGTTCCCCATCCATCATCAATAAAATACCGTTGACACTATTGTATCCAAACTCGGGCGAAAGTTTATGCATTTATCGGGCAGTCTCCAAATACAATAGAGTAAGTAACAGAAACAATAAGTCGAAAAGGAAGAATAATGTTTTTTCGGGAAAAAATAGTTCGAAGGTCCGTTGGATTTCTCGTGCCCTAATATTTGCAGGAAGTAGAAGCTGAGTCCTATCTAATATAGCATTTTCAAACTGAATTTTCGAACTCGATTTTCTTGCAAACTAAACATTATTCTTCTTATTTTTCCATGTAAATGGTTGTACCAACATATCGACGACACCCTGTACAATTGTTTAATAGAACTGTCATTGAGATCGTACACAAGCTGTTGCAATCACCTAATAGATCTCGACATTGAATAAAAAGAAGCGTTTGACGTCGGTTTTTCGGTTAAACAAATTCGGTCGTCGATTCCGATTCCGAATTGGAAATTGCCGATCGTAAAATCCGCAGTCGGAGAGGACTTACCTTGAGGTAGGACGGTGAGCAAAAGGACTATTTGGAGACCGGCGCTGACCATACAGAGGTTTATTCGCATCTGCGGCAGGGCTCTCGTCTGGTCCGCCATGGCAAATGAATTTTGCAGACTCGTCGCGGTCGACATCTCTTATTCGCAAAAGGTCGGCTACCCGAATTCGCCTGCCCGTCTTCTAGTATTCCGAATGGGGGCTCTTGTCCGTTCTCTTGTCGCGCGGCACTGCGGAATTCCGTGTGTCACTTCTAGCTGCGATCACCGTCTCGCACGTCGCCCGGGAACTCTTCGTCGTGTGCTCTTTCACTGATTATAACCATGACACACCACCGGGTGTCGGCCGAGTGGTGCGGATCGCGAAACAGTTCGCCAGTCAGACGAAGAGCGCATTTATTAACCGTGTTCACCCTACTCAGCCGTCACAACCGAACGTTTCCTCATCACTTTCCGCGCACGACAATGTACATCGGGAACTTCGGCGAAGTCCTCGCTCGTATCGACAGTGGAGTTCTAGGTCCGCCTCGAATTTTCCCACGCTTCGGGCATGCTCCTGTTTAACTCTCTGAAAATAATTGTTCCCTAATGTCAGACCGGCTCGCCGAATCAACGCTCTGGCTTTTCATTAATATTTTCATTCGCTTTATCAAGCGTTACTATCTTTTTCCTCCCTTTCTTTCACTACCCTCGTTCAGCCATTCTAATAGAATTCAAGCCTTCCATGATTTCGCTGTTCCATGACCAAACTGTGACACGCGAATGCTTTTATTTCGGCACCTATATCCCCGTTCTGCTGTAAACCGTAATCACCGCGCCCATTCATTCGACACCTCTATGCAAATTATATTATTGCCGTTAACGCAGCAGATTTTTTATCCAATCTGCGGTCCTATATCGAATGTCTCTATGTATGTCTTTTCGAAAATAGTTCTCTCGTAACCGTGATGATCAGTTAATCAATTTTTACAGTGTGTGCGGTTAGAATTCATCACTGATGCTATTATTATTGCTCTCGGAACAGGTAGATTTATGTTGCAATCTGCGTTCCCTGCGATTCTCTCGTAATTAGATTGATTAGTTAATTAATTTCTACGGTGTATGCCGTCAAAATTCGCTACTGCGTAATGCATACAATTTACTGTGACCTGCCAGACGTTGACACTCAACTAGTAAATATAACAGAGACTCACGAAATATATATTCTACTTGTTAATATTAATTTAAACTAATAGAAAAATTATATCTTGCCGTACTTTCATTCGATAATACGTTTACGAGTATAAATTTCGAAATAGTACACACTGTCAAAAAATGTATTTCAATGACAAAATAATTTTGTTAAACGAACGTTATCTTACATATCCGAATATTTTAATCGTATCTCAGAACAAAACAAAGCAGGAAGTAGAGTATTTATAATAGGTCTGCCGGAGCGCAGTAGGTTACTGGTCCGACATATGGCTGACTCATACTACTAACCGCTTTAAGGGAATACAATACGTTTTCTCACTGAAACACACATCCTACTAGCAAAATTACTTTCACTTTTCTGTCAATTTATTTAACATAACGGACCGATACGTCCAATATCAATGTAAAATATATTCCGTACACTATTTTCTCTCAACATTCTATTTTGTTCGACACTTTCATACCTGAAACAAACTTCATACATTGTTTCTTTTTATCATTTTGCTCTAAACCGTTCAAAAATAGGTGAAATAACAATCCTTCAATTCTGAAACCGTAGAATATTGAAAAATAAAATTCGACAGCAACAGAATTTCCTGAAGCCTTGAAAATTCCAGAACACAATGCAATTTTGCAATATTTTTACGGGGAACACAGATTAACCGCACCAGACTCTCTCGATTCACAATACGATGCTTTACCATTTCGCTATAAGTGGAGAGGGATTTCGCGTGTTCCCATCGGAAAGACGTGCCTCGACTAAAAACAATTTGTTGCCGTTGGGTCAGTAACTGTTGTCACGAACCACCACACATTATTGTCGAGATCGCGTCTAGGGTACCGCAAAACGAGAAATCCGTGCAAAATCCACTCCGAATAACCTAACCACCAGTGGATACCATTACTTAACTAATATCTTTGAAATCGAAAAATTTCATTCTCGTTTAATTACCGTTTCGAATCAGCTCGTAGGAACACGATCGAAATAAAAGATTTCGCTTCGGACAGAAGAATGACCGGAAATATTTCCGATTAATATCATTAGCGGCATTACCCGTGATGGAATCGGTGATTCGGTAAGTTCTGCACACGCTGGCCGTTTCCGAGTCCACCGAAATTACATTCCCGAGATACCCGATCGCGGGGTAGCAAATTTCCCGGATTTCATTCGGCGATGAGCACAGAGTGATCGGCGAGTCAAAAAAAAAAAGCGAGTCATGGAACATGGAAATCACATTTCCTACCTGCCGCGGCGTACAATCTGGTCGGAACTACGTCCAGGAAATTTCAATACTGATTTCTACCTTGTCAATACGAACGTACCTACGGATTGCGTTCGGCGAGACTGTCGCCGGGTATCATTTATCAGTAACAACCGCCAGTGTTTCTCTGGCCTTGGTAGTCGGGCCTGTCCGGTCCGTGGACAGGTCTCCGAATCTTTCGGTTCACAGGTGTCCGTATTAGATACGCGTATTCGAACGTGTGAACTGGCTGGCTCCTCTTCAGCCGGTGTTGATTCACCAACCGATCACTGTCACGGTTAACACTATATCTATCCGGTTCGGGCGAAGTTCAACCGACGAAATCGATCACCTGTTTCTTCTCCCGTTGCACTCGGGTCCCCTCGGCTCGGATCTTTTTAACATTCCTCATTAGTAATCCTGCGGAGCGCGAGAACGAAGACGATTCGCGCGACAAGGTTCGTCGACCCGGACACCCTATCTAGCACCGGAAGGTTCGATTCCATAAACGAGAAAGAGAAAGAGAGGTAGAGGTAGAGTGATAGAGGCAGAGAGAGACAAAGAAAGAGAGAGAAAGATTCGGAGACGAGTTTTCGAACAGCTCTCCCGCTATCAGATGAACGTCGAGCCGCGGTCGCACCTTATCCCGGCACTGTTATCATACGGGATCCTATCTGAAGAAGACAGCTATGCTATCGCGATTCTTGGACGCACCACGAGCCTGCGTTCGGTGGCTGATCGGCCTCGTGCATCGTCTTCTTCGTTCTACCACTGTCCACTGGATCCTCCATCCTTTTGGGTATTAGCACCACCTTCCACCTCCTTCGCTCTGCCTCCTACTTCACCGGAGCGCAACACGGTGCTGCCCGTATCCAGGCAACTTGGCCAAGCGTGCTGTGCTCACTCCCACTTTTCCGTGGAGTTTCCTCTCGCATCAGATCCTCGCGGAACACTTCATCTTCCGTTGTGCTCGTTGCTCGTACAGCCACCTCCGTCGCTCCTGTAGAAAATCATTCTCACGAGCAGGTGCTGCTGCTTGGTCCGACCGCCGCCGCCACCCTCTCTCTTCTTGTTTCCCTCCGTCTCAATCACATCCTTCGGCTCCCGGAGGATATCGGAACACGACGACGCGACGTCTCCTCTGCCTTTCGCGCTGGCAAATGATCACCTCGCCATGGTGCGCGTTAACCCGGAACGCCGGGCTTACTGTTTCGCGTTTTCCGTTTTCCGTTCCCGTTCTCGTTCCCGTTCTCGTTCACGTTCACGTTCGCGTTCCGCTCTCTACCCTGTTGCTGGACACCACAAACACCGCCGCCTCTCTCGTTCTCGGCGCTGCTCGGCTCGGCTCGGCTCGGCTCCGCTCGATCACTCAGGTGTACGCGCGTCCCGCAGCTAGCCAGGTGTAGCAGATATACGGAGGATGTGCAGCGAGACGGGGACGTGATACAACGTCGCTGCTCGCACCGGCTGCTGTAACGAGGATAAAGTCAGGCCGGCGTCTAGGGGCCACCTCTCTCTCGCTGGACCCGGGGGTGAGAACTGTCGGAGAACAAACAGGCCTGCGTTTTCGTCGGCAAACACTGTATCACACGCGAGACCACGTTGGCGGCGTCGTCGTCTACAGGCAGGCGTAGGCGACTCGCGGTAGACTGAGACAGCGGTCGAGGAAAAGGTGAAGCGGACAGAAGCGAGGCGTGTGCGCGAGCCAAAGGGGCAACAGCTCGACGGATGGTGGCGAGGGGGGAGAGAGAGATCGAGAAAACGGGAAAGAGAGACTGTGTGTATGTGTGTGAGCAACGGAGACAGAGAGAGGGTGTGAGAGAGAGTGAGAGAGTCAGTGATTCCAGGGGTGAGAGAAATGGTCGGACCGTGTGTGTGAGTGAGAGAGAGAGAGCGAGAGAGATAGAAAGAGAGAGAGAAAAAGAGTAACAGACAGAGAGAAGGGGAGAGAAACCCGCCTCGTTCTGTGATCGGGTACCCAAACGGAACTGAAAATACCCTGAAATGAGAGGCGATCGGGGTCGTGTACGAGCTGCCGGTCGAGCTCTCGCGACTCGCAGCTACCGCCGCGATATAGATGCGAGGAAGGCTCTCTGAGATAGGTACAACCTACCCTCCGCCATCCCCTATCCATTCTACATCCCTTCCTCGACGGGATCCCCTACCCCGGAGGTTCAGTCCCACCACGATTTCGCGGGAAGCTGCGAACTGGACCACCACGCAACTAGCGTCCTCCCCACTACCGGTTCGGCTACCAGCCGGGTGCCCTGGTGAGACAGAGAAGCAGGATCGGAAGAGTGGGTGGCCTGGGTTGGAGGGCTCGAGGACACCATCCCCGAAGCCCACCCCACAGATCAATATTCTGCCCACCACCGTGCACCGGAGAACTCTCTGTTCCTCTCTCTCTTTCTCCGTCTCCTGGATGCTGGATCCTTGCCTATCCCCCCTCCCCCCCTCTCTCTCTCTCTCTCTCTTTCTCCCGTTCTCTCTCCGGCCACCTCTCGCACAAACCCCCATAGTTCACCCACCCGTTATCGTGTAACTCTCAAGGTGTGCGTGCCTGTGCCGTGCCGTGCCATACCGTGCATCCCCCTTCCGCATCTCCCGCGAGGTGTATGGATTCATGCGTGGACTCGGAAGTACTTTTACATATGTACCATCGGAGTGTGTACGTTAAGTGCGCGGCAGCTCTATATATGCAGCATGTTGATTCCGTAGCGACGACGACGACGCTCGGATCCAAGAAGGATGCTCCAAGCATGGGTCCAGGACCAACGAGAAAGATTAGTGCACCGGTCCATCCGGGATCCTAAGACCGAAGTCGGATCAACGGCATCGAACCGCCTCTTCGAGTCCTGCCACCACTGGCTAAAGCGAACTCGGTATAAGTAGAACGTGCCGGGGTGACACGGTTGATGAACCAATCGATCGATTTCGCACCTGTGTGCATTGAACATTAACGATGATAGCACTAACGAATTACCGATCGTCGACGACGCTCTACGGCCTCTGCCTGAGGGAGGCCTGTGTGCCACGTAAACGACGGTTGTATCGTCGATGCAACCATCGACTTCGTTATCACCGTTGCTCCTGGTCGTTATTTCGATTAGAACAAAGAAGAAAATACTGTAGCACCGGGCATATGCACGCTTCGGTACTTGTTGCACATGAATTCGCCAGGGATAAATGAAATTTATCTGTGTTTCTTATCTGTTTTCTGGGCTTGTAGCCTGAGATTCTGGGAGAAATGATTGATCCGAGGGGACAGGATAGCTGGAAAATTTGCGGATGGTTTGTTTATATTATTCTATTGTTGCGTCGGTTCCGAAGATGATCACGGGCGACGTGAAGGCGCTTTTATCGGTATTTAAAGGAGATCTTATGGAGTTCATTTTTATACATCTTCTTTACCATTTTCCAAATTGCCTTTTCAACCAGCTGAGTTTCGACAAATGTATTGCAAATATATTGATTACTGAAATATTATTTCTTATACGGTATGTAGAAGATTTAAATGATTATTATTAATTGAAAATCAATTATACAAAAACCCTCATCCGTCCCTCGTTTCACGAACTAAATTTGCCTCTCGGTGTCAAATTGATACACTGGTAAAAGATCGATGAAATAGCAACTCAATGTTTTTTTATTCAAATTGATGAGTTAACATTTACATCTTAGGTTTCTCGGTTATGTGTTCGCATTAAAAAAATAAAAGTCACACGAAGTTTCGGGGAAATTTACCTACAAATAACAGAACAGTATAACTTATCTCGGGAAAACTGTGTCAAAGACACAGTTTGTAAGTCTGCCGTATTTAGAACATTTCATAAGATGCAAGGGTTACAAACGTTTTATGAACCTTGGGTCATTGTTTAATTAGAAATGCACAGATTCTGAAAAAGTGACGATGACCCCTACATCTGTTTGCCAGGAAATGGCAAGTAAATAAATCGATAACACAAGATCATAAAATGTATTGTAAATAAAATTTGTTATTACGATTGTTACGATTATTAAATTGATAAATTTTATTCACTTTGATTTATTGAGAGGCGCTGTTTGCGAATTTTCATGAGATCGTGTTTTTGTTTCATTTATATTTGTTGTAATATAAATTACTGTCTAATCTTGATCAATAAATAAGTGACTGTGTGTAAAATGTGAAAATCTCTTGTTTTATTTTGTAACAAATATTTGAAACTTGGGGGGGGGGGCTACGTATGTATAGAATTCTATGATAAACTTTCTACTTCATTATTATTACGATATTGTATTCTGTGATGTATACATAATAAATAATATAGAATATAAACTGGAGCCTATGAAACATTCAAAATTAAAATCTGGTATCAATTGTTGATATGAAAATCGATCACGAAGGTATTCGTTCACTCGCAAATTAATTGAATTATTATTTCATCAAACTTAAGATTCATGGATTAATAAATTCTAAGTAAAATAGTCGATGTTGAAAGATAATTCTTGATATAGTACTTCAAATAATTTGCACACGGTGAGCTGAAATAGCGCTAAAATGAAAATTGCTACACTCTAAACTTATTAGCTCGTATCATAAATAGTTCCCGTGTTATCAACAAATTATACTGATGCATTCACCATACTAATGACTCGTCATACTCGAGCCATCTGATAAATAACAACGAGTGATCGCAAATAATTGCGAATGTATAATTAATTGAGACATCGTTCTTTCTTATTTTATCAGCGAATAAAACTGATGTACTAAAATGGAAATTATTTTTCTCAGAAAAATTTATATTTTTCACAACGCATTTATTAAAATTCTCGAAAAATTTTGGTAGAAATTACTTGGAAAGGAAGTACTCTTGTCTAGTTACAGCTGACAATCCGGAGATTGCTATTACTGGTTTTCGATAATTTAGTGCTCTTCTCTCTGATCGGTATTTCAGTTTCCTGCTAAAGACGATGTCGGTTCTGTTCCATGCTAAAAATGTAGGAAATAATGGGATCACCGAAATCCCAAGCGCGAGCACTCTCATATACTCTCTGGTCACATCTCATTTGAACAAGTTGTTCGTGTTAGAAGTTTATTTCATACGTCATAATACTGTCTTATCAGCTTTATTCTCCTTGCTAATCGAGAACTGATTTTCTCTGCCAGGTGTGTTTATAACAACCCAGCGCGCACAGTTCTCGTACTAATTACTAACTTGATCCGAAAATCAAACGACCGCTTCCGATTTTAATTCGCGCAGTGTTAAAAAAGTGAAACAAGAAATACGTAAGTATTTACTGATCGAAATTGTACAGTGTATCGTCTATAGTGCATCGTATGTTTACCGACGTACGTAAGCTTCATTGACAATTATTTATGATATCTACGTGCGAGAACCCGAAATCTCGGGTAACCCGACGCTCGGAACGGGTCGGGAATTCTCGGCCGGGAAGAGTCGGGCTCCCGAAAGTATGACACGCTTCGGGTTCCCAAAAGTCTCCGGCAGCTTATATCTTTTCGGTACCCCGAATCCTTCCGACTACATACGAACGTATCGAAAGCAGGCTTGTGCGAGAACCCGAAATCTCGGGTAACTCAAAGACGCTACGCCGGCGCCGTCTCTTTTTCTCGACGCCCGCTCTCCCTCTCGATACGTTCGTGTGTAGTCGAAGGAAGCGTATCATACTTTCGGGAGCCCGACTATTCCCGGCCAAGAATTCCCGACCCGTCCCGAACCCGAAATCTCGGGTTCTCGCACAAGCCTGATCTACAGACAATGATAATTTTATCCTGATGTGTCAATGCCAATGTACAATAAATGTATCCATTTTATGCGACCATGTGTGCAGAGACTCTGTTACTTATTGTAGTTCTTAAACGCTAAAAATACGAGATGAATTTAAGGCTTGGAAATTAACTGCTCGACTCAAGACATTTTTGACGCGTCTCGCTTCACGTGACGGTCCGAGTTTTCGAGCGCGTGCCGTATGAACTGCGTTACTGCATTAGGGCAACTCTCGTATCCAGGGCCGGATTAAGCCCAGTAGCAGGAGTAGCAAATGCTACGGGCCCCGCTCTTCTTGGGGGCCCCGCGCTTGCAGCAGAAAATGTGTAATAGCCCTGGCTATCGTTTACAGATATTTTTGCTTAAAAAAAAGATCATTCACTTTTGTTTGTTTCTATGATATTATCATGCAAAAGCTGGGGCCTCCTGGTAACATTTGCTACGGGCCCCGCGCTGGCTTAATCCGGCCCTGCTCGTATCGATAGATTTCAACATCACTCAAGAGGTACTGTTGTCAATGCGTTTTTTTTTATCAATGGTATCTCCTATAGACCTAAGATTGAAAGAAATATCTAGCAACTCTATTTGGCAAACGGGGCGTGATGTGGAAGAAGATGAATTTTGGGTTTTCATTAGAGATCCCTATTTCACGTGTATATAAATACACGTGGTACGTGAACCGTGTAGTAAGAAATACGGATCCGTTCGGTACGTTCGAGTCCGACAACTGATGCGTTATTGTTTTTTGATCGAATTCTTTTTCGATCCATGTACACGGATCCGTATTCAACTACACGGTTCACGTACCACGTGTACACGTGTATTTTAGTACACGTTCAAAACCGCGATCTCTAGTTTTCATCGGGTATGATAACTCTGGCAAGAATGTATGCATGAACCCAGAATGCACATGGGGAATTGTTTCCAAAGATATCACACCATGGCGAATTACAAAATTTTTGAATGTTTTATTCACAAGAGGAAAATGCATATTTATAGAATGGATAAAATCAAATAAATTCACAAGCGTGTGTAATTTTTTCAAATTCCATTTTCTCAGACGCTCCACTACGAAAATGTGCCGGAGTTGCTAGTAGCCATAGCGATAGCTTAGAGAAACGCGCCGAATACAATTTAAAGTATTAAGAAAATCGATCGCGCCTATGAATATCTGAATAATATCAAATAAATATAATAAAACGAATTTTTAAATGTACAACTGACAGTAATTTCTTGAACTACTTAAACTGATTTGAATTGTCATTTTTATATCTAAGATATAGGTACTCGTGGAATGAAACTAAAAATGCTGAAACGGAAAAATATTTTTAAGTTTACGATCGATTAAAGATTGTGTGTATTCTTTTCCTTCCATTTGAATGTTGTACTGCACTAACTGATAAAGTAATCGAATATCAAAAAATACATATCTTGCATAAACATATAATGTTATTCATAACAACATAATTTGTATCATACAATGATATAAATACACATTTAATTAATAAATGAAGTTGGCTTGTTCTTTTTAAAGCGTTTTTTTACTTGTTACTGCTTCTTACTTCAATATAAATTTTCGATTTGCTATTAATAATATACGTTAATTATTACTTAACAATTTATAATTGTTACAATTGTTTACGTAGGGAAATGTTACCACCAACATACGTTGAAGGGTTTCACGATTTGGAGGCTGTGAAAGCAATGGAATATCGGCCACTCGGTAAAACCGGATTATTAGTCAGTAAATTGTCACTTGGTGGTGGGCCCTTTGGTTGCCATTATGGGTTAGTATCAATAAATCAGTACCAATTAAATATACAGAAATGTCCAGAGTGTATTAAACAATCTCACAAATCACACATATATATTGTGTATATACTTTATTGGATCCGAAGTCGGTGAACTGTATAAATATTATAATTTGATTTCATTTAAATTTAAAAAAATGACTATTTAATCTAAACTTAAAGAACAAATAATAAATTATCTTTTTGAGAATTTTTCGTGTTATTCGATATTTGAAAGTATATATATCAATCGTGATAAATACACTGCGGTAGTCGAAATAAAAACTTTTAAATTACAACAATTAAACGATTTATATTTTAATTTATCAATAGTACGTATAATGAGGAAGAAGCTATTGAGCTGATACGTCAAGGAATAAAGCGAGGCATTAATTATATCGATACTGGACCGTGGTACGGACAAGGTCGATCCGAAACCGTAATTGGAAAAGTAATGAACAATTTTTCAAGAGAAAATCATTTGTCTCTCATTCCTATTTGGAGACTTTCATGCTTTACAAATCCACGGTAAAATTTGTGTGCAATTATTATATGTCTCATATCAATGAAATTATAACATCTTATTGCTTGCAGTGTTTCGTTTCAAACAGCGACCACGATTCATATAATCTTCTAGTCTATGTGTTATCGTAAGTAAATAATAAAGCAAAACAAAAATGTATTTTGATAAAATTATCATGAAAGCTTCAGCGTTATCATACGATAGAAGAACTATCTCAAATATTGGTGTAATCGAGAGACTGAAAGCACATTTATTTTATATGTACGATCAATTTTAAGGAAATTAATTTATTCATTGTCCAGAAATCATGGCAGCCAATCTGTAAAATATAATTTTTTAAAAATGACATTTCGCCATATTTATGGATGAAATCGATGTCCAAACACTCCAAATAGGAATATCCCTTCAACAAAATGTGGTGACAAATTGTTGTTAATATTACATTTTTCTTTGCCAATTCTTGCCAATGATAGGCTTTAAAAGGTATTCCAAGACAGGCATATTACATTGCGACGAAAGTAGGAAGGTACGAATTAAATTACGAAGATATGTTTGATTTCTCGCAGGAGAAAACTAGGAAAAGCATCAAGAACAGTTTAAACCGTTTAGGTTTAGATCACGTCGATGTTATTCAGGTAAGTAGGATTTTTCATCGTTTCCGCATTGAATATTTCTAAAAATCTAAACTGCATTTCTAACTTTACAGGTTCACGATATTGAATTCACTCCAGGTTTAGATATAGTAATTACGCAAACCCTACCGGAACTATCGCGTCAAGTTGCAAATGGTAATGCGAAATTTATCGGTGTCACCGGATATTCTGTGTCCATTTTGAAAGAGTGCATCGAAAAGAGTAATATTAATATATCTTGTATATTAAGCTATACAAGGCTTACGCTAATAGACGATACATTGATGGAATATATTCCGTTTTTCAAGGTACCATATTCTATCTACGTTTTACATTAATATTTTCTTCAGTTCGTATCATTAAAATACAAAATAGGCCAATTGTTTCTATTAGTTTCTATAGATAAACTTTCTTGTAATATTCTAGGCAAACAATATTGGCATAATTAACGCTTCGTCGCCATCTATGGGACTTTTAACTAATAATGGTCCTCCAGATTGGCATCCTGGCTCAGAGCAAACGAAAAAACTTTGTGCAGACGCAAGAAAATATTGTAAGGTAAATCAATTGCAATTAACGAGAACGATAAATATATAATACGAAAAATGTCGAATTAATCTGATAAAAAGGTTAAATTTTCAGGACCGTGATGTAGAATTGGCAAAACTAGCAATATGGTATGGTCTGCAATGTACGGATGTATCCACGTGTCTCGTTGGAATACAAACTTTAGAACAGTTAAAAATGAACTTCGACGTTCTGTTAAACGGCATTACAGAAGAAGAAAAAAGTTCGCTAGCGGAAATTCAAGAAAAGTAAGCTGTTTCGTGTGAAGATAATAAAACTAAAAAACGATTATTAATAGAAAATAGAATACTCATAAAATAATATGTATTTTAGGTACTTATCTAAAATATCAGAGAATCACTGGGAGGATAAAGAAGTGCGAATGTATTGGGAACATATGAAAAAGTGAGAAAAATATATTTATATAAATGCTTTGTACAGAGTACAGGAATCATCACTAATCTTATACATGTAATAATAAGTGTGACTTTCCAAGAATTCTTAGGAAATGCACAGTCAGACTTGTGGATGTCATATAAACTATGTTAGTCATATAAACTTTATAATTATAATGCTTATTTATTGAGCATTGCTTTACTATAAACAGGTGGCACATATTCGTCTTCACCAGGTTTAATCTGATATGTTAATTCATACGTTAATATAGTTACAAAAGTACCCAGAACAGGTTTATGGTACATCAATTTCAATTCAAAACCCTTTTTAAGGCACAACTCCCTCCCATGTTCTGTATATTCTGAGGCAACAATGTTAGCACGACCATACCCTTGCTCTATCGCGAACAATAGAGCAACATTAATAAGGCACGAGGCTATTCCTTTTCTCCTGTATAGATGGAGCACATGTAATCTTTTAATCCATGCACCTTTGTCCGATGTGTGACTTTTGCACAAGGCAACTGTACCTACGATCTGTTTAACTCGAGACGAGATATCAATGTTCGAGTTACGGAATTGTTGCTCTGTCATAATGGTATATTGTACATTCTCTGGGCTTTCTGTCATTAGATACGGCTCGAATGCCTCGGCAACCCAAAAACAGGAAAAGGCATTGGACATGTAAATCCTGTTGCAATAAATAAAGAAGTATTTATAATCGTCATTATTGTGAATCGATTTATGCTCGCATTGCTAAACCATAGATTTACTTTCATAGTCTTTTACCTGGGTATATTAGAAAGTTCTTCATTGACTTCCATTGCTTTTGTAGTAAAACCTATGTAAGTTCCAACGTATACAAAGAAAACAACAAGAGGTACAACTAACAGACAAACGGTCAGAGGTAATCCAAAGAAGATGAACATAATAGCAGCAAATAATATCATCATTTGGAATGTTAATTCTTTGAAAACGATTCCAAAGAATGTTGAATTTAACGATGACATCACGCCGGCTTTTATTAATTCTTTGCAACTTATTTCATCGCCCGGCTTGTAGCTTCGTGTTACTATAATGTGACTCATTTCTGAAGACATTTTTCAAGATTTTATAACCCTGTAAGTAATTAAACAATCGTAAATTAAAAGTAGGCAAGCTCGCAACATTCAACAGTTTAGTTTCAATATTCTTGTCATCTGGAATTTGTACAGATAATATTTACTTACGAGAATTTTTCT
This sequence comes from Lasioglossum marginatum, assembly GCA_028455795.1. Taxonomy (NCBI): domain Eukaryota; kingdom Metazoa; phylum Arthropoda; class Insecta; order Hymenoptera; family Halictidae; genus Lasioglossum; species Lasioglossum marginatum. Next base: position 1,590,786 of record CM052259.1, on the reverse strand, counting down.
TTATACATACATAAAAACCGATTTAAACAATCTTCTAATCTCAATCTTCTTCTTGAAAATACACATCACAAAAGGGTTTTCTTTCAATCTACAATTACAAAACTGAATTCATATCGTATATGTCAAATTATATCAACAATTAGAAGGTATCCTCTCCTCTGTTAGAGGACATGTGATACCATAGACGAGGGATAGGAATAGACCAGTCGCCTTATGGGATTTCGTGTCGCACGATCTGAAATACCGACATCGCGAAAAATCGATGGCAGAAACGTGGCAGAAACACCGACGTCGTCGACGTCTAAGAATAAGACAGAACATCTTTTAGCATGAAACAGAACCTTTACTAAGCCTGTGGCATAAATCAGAACTAGCTTCAACTAATGCTTCGTGCGACATTATCATGGATTTGAAATTGTTAATCTGCTAAAAACAACATTACATCACAACAACCATCGACGAGATACTATTAGAGAATGTAAGACTTGATCAGTGTAAAAACAAATGTATGGAATGATTTTTTGCCTGGATATTTTACACCTGTTCCCTTCCACAACATACTGTAATAAATTATATAACCTGTAATAAAATAAATTATTCGTGCTGGTTCAGTTGATTTGATTAATTTGATTTTTATAATAAATGAAATGAAATTCATATAGCAAATCTTGGAAGAATCTTGGAACTCATATAGAAATCTTTAAATATATCCAAGATCAGCTGATAAAGTTAACCTATACCGTTTCCAACATCATACTTAACCTGAATATGTAATTTGTAACGAAACGTGTACGAATGAAAGGCAATGCGATATTGTGAATGAAATTACATTTTCGATACATTCGACGTTATAATTGATTGACAAACATGAGTTACAAGCAGTTTACTCAGATTCAAAACTATAAATTTACTTCAAAGTTAAAAAATTCGATTACTGGTCTTTCACAAAAAATACAAAATTTTGAAACACCAGAAAGGCTAAAAGGAACATTTCTTGAGCGATGGGGTAAGTGAATTATAAATAAATTATAAAAACAAAATGTTACAAACATTTCGTTTCATCGAAGTGTACTTTTAGGACGGTATTGGAAAAATGTTTACATAGATTATAAAGAGGTAGTAGATAATGTTGTTAATGAATGTAAAACACGACCGTTAAAAGCTACAACATATGCCACTCGTATGTATTGTTTATAATCGATGAGATGTGAAATTAGAAATATTTTTGCTATGTAATAATGTATTCCATTAGTTATAGCATCCTGTGTGTATTTGAATAAACATAACTCGGATGAATCTACCTTTCAAGAACAATTATTACAAAGTACTATGAAACTAATGCAAGTTGGAGAAGCAATACGAAATCCAGTATCTGAAAATCATGTTAAATGGCTAGGACAATGCTACAACGAAGGTATTCTACGACGATTCAACTTTGGTATTTTTTCAATAATGTGGGTGGACAACTACGACGAAGCGTGTTCCTTGTATAAAACACATTGCTCTTATTTAAAACCACAATATATTACATTTTACCAAAGAGTAGTGGATATAGGATGCTTAAACAAATGGTGGATCTTGGAGAATAAGATGAAAGATTATGATGTAAATGAAATAGAATTTAGCAATGTAATATATGAACAAGTAACTTAAATTAATGTGAAAATAAATTGTAAAAACTGTGTGAATCCTTTATGTAGAAATACCAATATCTGTAATTTAAAAAGAAAGGGAGACTGATACAACTTAATAGAACAATATTCTTTTAATAGAAGGCAACTTATTTATTTATTTATACTATATAGTGCTATAAGTATATAGTATAACGTTTGTACTGATTATACAATTTCATAAAATACATGATTTTATTATATATTTTGTATATTGTCAATCATAAAGATTATTTTCCGAATAATTATTATTAGGAATACAAAATTAAATGAATTAATATCAACTTGGGATTGCATGTTATAAATAAATATTACAACGTTTTAAAACAAACCCATTTTATTAAAAACGTTTGTAAATTCTGAAAACATAGTATCTAAAAATATAAATTCTTTAAAATTCATATAATATATAGTTTCACATAACATTTTTAAATGGATATAGTTTCTAACATACGAAGATTAACGAGTAAATATGTGTATGTATGCTTGAGTGTAGTATGATTTTGAATATCGCGAATCCACAGGAACATGTTCTGAATAAATAAATGTGTATGTTCATGTTGAAGTATAATACGGTAAAAAGTCATGTTGAGTTTCCAAAAAGAAATTTGTACTTTTTCTATGAGTATAACATTTTAAAAGAGAGAGATTTTGATTGTAAACTTTGGTAGAAAAATAATTTCATTCTATTTGTACATAGGACTTAATATCAGTTCTTATTTCGGCTAGGCTCATCAATTGTGATCACGTTTCTAAAAGTAAAAGATCAACATTAAATTACGCTTATTACCAACGGTAAAAGGCAATGTTAATATTTGTAACGATCATACCTCGGCCATAGACAATTGCGGTTCGACAAGGAATGTAAACCATCATCCTGTTTGGATAGGCAGAATATCCTTCTGGCATCGTAAAATGTTTTACATTTGTATCGACACGATCGTTTCCGCCAAACTCTTTACTATCGCTGCTTAAAAGAATTTTATAAGTTCCTGGATTCTTTACACCAATAGCGTAATCAGGAAATGATTTCTCTGGATGGAAATTGAAAACAAATGTAAGATCAGCACGATCGAAAACGATTACTTTGTCGTCTTCGTGCTTCCAGCTTACGTACGCCTGTAAAAATTAACAGTTTTTATTAGGAATACCATGAAGGAGGTAGACTCTCGTTTTCAGGAATGCAAGGTGCGACTTCTCATTTCTCGATAATGCAAAGATTTTTCAGTAATCAGAAGGGCTAGATGAAAGATCAATCTAGGTCACAATCGCCTCCAAATTTCCTATTTTTACGTTTACGAGGCGTAATTTGCATTATTCAGAAGCATAAAGCTGCGCATGTAGCTATTTTCATAAAGCATAAAAATAGGACTTTTGAGGGTCATTGCGGCCTAGATTGATCTTTTATCTAGCGCTTTTCATAGCTGAAAAACCCCATCTTTGCATTATCGAGAAATAAGAAGGCGCATCCCGCACCCTTGCACTCCTAGAAACGAGTCTATCCCCTTAAAGATTTAGAAGATATATATATTAGAGGTGTGCGAGAACCGGAAAATGTCAGATCCCGAAAATTCTCAGGAATCCCAATATATTCGAGACCCCGAAATTTTGGAGTATCCAACTTGTCTCGACCCGTCCCAACCATCGCGGTCTCGCACACCTCTGATACATATACTTTTCAATAAAAATATGTATTTAGACTTTACAGGGTGAGCATGTAACCATCCATATTTTGCTTCGAGAGTATTTACGGCACGATCCCAGTTATTCATAAATTTATATTTTAACAAATCCTCGTCTACCAAATTCCATTGTCGTCTAGCATAATGATAACTATCTCCGTTACCAGCTCGAGGGAAATCCAACCATTCAGGATGACCAAATTCATTACCTAATAGTTTATAATCCTTCAAATTAACCAGGAAAATAATAAATATTTGAAGCTGCATAATTTGATTTTGAAAACAAACCCATGAAATTCAAGTAAGCTTCTCCTCCTAGCGCATGCGTAATTAATGTAATAAGGTTATGAAGAGCAATTCCGCGATTAATGATTGCACTAGGTGGACTTATTGTACTCATATGCGTGTACATTTCCTTATCCATGAGCCAAAATGCAATTGTCTTGTCACCCACAAGAGCTTGATCGTGAGATTCTGAATAAGCTACAGTTTTCTCCATCCATCTTCGGTTGGTTAATGTCCAGACAATTTCGCCAATTTTCCAATCTTCGTCTTTCACTTCTTTCAAAAGTTTAATCCATTTATCTGGGATAGCCATAGCTAATCGATAGTCAAATCCTAAGCCACCTTCGTTAACTGGCCTTTAATATTAACGAAAAATAATTATGATACTGTTAACACTAAAATATTTTAATGCGAACATAATTTTGAAACGAACAAATGTTTCTACAAACATTTGTAAAAATCATTTAACAGTGGTTTATAAATATATATTATAATACCTGCAAACTCCAGGCATTCCACTGACATCTTCCGCTATTGTAGTGATTTCTGGATACAAACGATGCAGCATGTAATTTGCAAGCATTAAATAGACTAAACCTTCAACATCAACATTAAGGCCGAAGTATTCATCGTAATGACCACTGAAACCTTGTCCAAATCCTCTTGAATGGTACAACATTGATGTAACACCATCGAATCTACACAAATATAATATATTATAATTCGTATAAATGATAGATTATGATGAAACAAATTTCAAAGTTCTTTACCTAAATCCATCGAAATTGTACTCGTCGATGTACCAACGTAAATTCGAAAGTAAAAATCGGAGTACTTCATACTCTGCATAATTAAACAGTCTACTATCCCAAAGTGGATGTTGTCCACGATGACCAGTATGGAAGAAACAATTATCAGTACCATCGAACATATTTAATCCATCTAATGTATTTTTAGACGCATGAGAATGCACCACATCCAATAAAACGTATAAACCATGTTGATGCGCTGTATCTATTAATTCTTTTAATTCTTCTGGATTACCATAGCGAGATGAAACAGCATAGAAAGAGGTCACCTTGATAAAATTGATGAAATCTTATATAAATATGCATGAATTATGCGTGAACTACAAAAAATTATTAATGCAATTATTATGCAATTTTTTCGTTATTTCTTTTTCACGTTAGGTAGTAAATTAATTGTTCTAACTTCTCGAAAAAAATCCAAGCAATATATGGTCCAATATTAACCCTTTGCACTCGGACCTATTTTGACTCGAAAATTAAACATTTCTTCCGATCTAGAATATTTCCATTCCCTATGATTTTTTAAATTTGGTAGATATGAAATTGATATACTACCTCGTACAATACCTAAATGTTTTATAATTTATTAGATACCAACATATCTAATAATGTAAACAATATTTTAAATAATAGTACAGCAATTTTTAGTGACGCCTCAGAGTCACCATTCGAGTGCTAAGGGTTAAGAAAGTTATCGCTTTTTTATCAGTGTTCGAATATTATTCCGAGCGACTGTAAGTAATAGCTTACGATTACAGAGTGTGAAAGTATTAAACTAATATTTAAAGACCTGATAGCCAAAGCTGGCGTAGTAAGCGTGTTCCATTATAGCCATTAATTGTATACTATTATATCCTTGTTTCACGATGCGAGGAATAATATCTTTAGCAAACTCCAAGTATGTGCCGATCTTTTGTTCCTGAGTTCCAATGCCGACATGACATTCATAAATTCTAAGACTCTCAGGTTTCTTTGGTTTCGGGTGTTTAAACTTATAAACCTGTGTAAAAAGAATATTGTTTTAAGTAATTCGGAATTAATGCAAAACAACTTCTACAGACATAGATATAAATGTTGTTACATACATTTTCAGGCGATGGATTCCACAAACGTTGTTTATATAACAAGCTCTCGGCTTTGTTTTGTGTAACGTACGTAGCCCATGGACTTATCCGTTCCAATAATTCGTTATTATTATCTCTTACAATTAGTTTCACTTCAGAATTATGCTTTATGGGACAGCCACCGTTGGCGAGAGGAGGTAAATGCAATTCCCATTTCCCGTAGTCTAATTTCTTAAATGAGTTACTTGTTCTGCTCCAACCATCTAAAAATTAATTTGTAAATCATTAAAATAAATTGATTAAATATTGTTTTTACAATCAATTGCTATTATACATGTATTATTTAATTCGTTCATTCAGAATTTTTAATAGAGCACGAATATGTTACCTAAATCAAGAACGCTCATTTGTAGACAGTGGATCTTTATACAAAATAAAAATTGTCCACACGAATTGCAACAAATTGGAGTGAAATAATATAAATAACTAATATGTTTAATAGGTTTAAAATATTATAACAGTATATTTAAATTCCTTTAATGTTTTTACTGTTTTAAATTACACCTACTCATTTTTATCATACATGCATCTGCTGTCTACTCATTTGTTACTTATTTATACAGATTCAAAACAAACTCAAACGTTAAATATGAAAAATCAGATAACGAACATATTAGAGAATGTAATAAAAGAATAATAATAATAATAATAAATTATTTTGCTATGCTATAGCTCACTAAAGTAGGGAATGGACTTCTGATCTATATGTAATGTGTAATTTTAGATTACTTACTAAAATCTCCCGTTAGAAATAATTCCTGTGCTCCGGGTGCCCATTCTTGTACAGTCACACTGTTATCTTCGTTTATATGGATTCCAAATTTACTATATCCTTTCGTAAATTTTTCTAAACTACCGTCGCCGGACTCTACTCTCTCAATATAATCTTTGAATAATGCATATCTGACAAATAAAACGATCGATTGTAACATAAAATAGATCCAAGAAACTGCTTACTTGATTACCATGCTTTCACGACCGATAACAATTAATTTCGGCTTCTAGTGTAACAAATGACAAATAATCGCAGAAAAAGAACGTTAAACAGTATCGAACTAATAATGATACAGAGGAATGTAAATTGGCAAGTGTAGTTTCATACAATATACAACTTTGTTAATTAAAGAATAAGATACCTTTTACGAAATTCATTTTCATAGGGCTTCAAGTACGGATCTCTTTCTAACATCGCCTTCAATTCCGGTACTTCGACTTGGGAAGGATCCATACTCGACCACTTTCCTCCCATCTTTACTTCTTTAACAAAATCTTCGCTTACAAATAGTAGAAATATTAAAAAAGTCCAAACACGATGGAACACCAAACCCCGCTAAAATTTGAATGACACTCCAAGGTGACCTCCTTTCCGTGCCGCAGTTGGACTTAGAAGAAGGCAAGAGTGGCTACCAAAAACGAAGAAAATCCAACGAAACATAATGAAACAATTTTTAAAGAGTGGAAGCATTATAACTGAAAATTGTCTCTAATATGGCGGTTACATAAGTGGCGCTAGTTTCAAACGGAACTTTCATCCATGTTATGCATTACTTCATGCCAATGATTATGGAAATTAAATATGATTACTAATCATAGAAAAATGATGTAAGGAGCAATGGAATTTTCGTACGGGTGACAAATAAATAATAACAATGTTACCCATATTGGTTTGTCTTATTTATATGTAGATAAATTACTGTATGTTTTGTACAGATTTTCATTCATATAATATCGAATATTCGTTTTCCATATTTTAAATTCGCATAATATTACGTATTCACTTTTTATAACCTAAGATTTGATGTACACATCTTATCATAGAGAAAACATCGCATTTCTTTTAACACAGAATTATGTGTTAAAATAAAATACATACATTTATATACTATGAAGCATTACGTTGTGGGGCGGATTAGTAAAAAAATATTAACTCATAAGTGATATAATTATTAGCTTCTTATTTACAAATCTTAAGACACCATTTGACATTTTTAAAGTACAAGAGAATAAATAATTGTCTTTAAGCATAATCAATTACTAGACCTTTAGAAGGCTGGAAAGTACAGATAATGAATATTTTCAAACTTTGGTCCATTGTTTATTTAACTAAATAATCATAATTCACTTAATAAAAAAAGAAAAGAAATATAATTCGCTAAGTTATCAAATTCGACAGATATAAATAAATCACGCAATTAATAAGACGTGTAGTTTACAGTTCTCGATGTTTGTTCTATCGTACTTAATAATACTAAGAGCAATAAATGGACATTTATATATAAGACAAGTGTGTCCTCTCACATATTGTATAAAAGCGCTAAATTTCTTTTAGAAAATACCGATAGTGATAAAGGAAGTGAACAATTCAAAAGTCTCCGATCTGTGTCTAACTTCATCAAAGATTTTGACTTATCATTTCGTAATAAATGCAAGGCTTCGTTATATTTGCTGAAATAAATTAGCGCCTGGCTAAATATTTAGATTTTTGCCTTATTACTGGTACAATAAATTTGTTCTTTTTTTTTTAGAAAGTTATTTGTTAGTGTAATTGATATTTCTGTGTAATTTGTTAGTATAATTTGTAGTATTATTTAATGAAGTACTATCCATGGACGCATCTGAAATATCTTCGCTACTACTACTACGAATGTCACCCTCCATCTGTAAAATTACATATACTTGTATAAAACTGAAAAAATTTTACAGTACATTTAATACGGATTTACTGTAATATGACGTACTTGACCAGCATAGAAAGCGTTGTATGCGATTTTAAGAATTAGATACGTCCAGATCATATGGAGGAATAATAATAAGATTAAAAGAGAATTGAAAATATAATACGCTGGAAACATTGGTACTATCTTAGGTGCTTCTATCGTTGTGCTGTAAAATACAATGTAATTTTCAGGTCAAATGTAATCCGAACGACTTTTGTACTATGCTGCTAAGTGTTTTAAATTACATACCTATAAATTATCCAAAATGGATAGAAGCCAATACGTGTAATAATCCACAAAACTGTGAAAATACCAAATATACAATCGCATAGTTTTTGGTAATTAGCATATTTAGTAATCTTCGCAGCCTAAAATACATATATGCACAGATTAATAACAGAAATTTTTACTTTCTGCTTATATATGTTTGCTTGTATGTACAATACTTACTTCTAGAAAAATGTCTGCACAATCGTGCACCAATAATACTAGGGAACCAATTCTGGTCAAGTTCCCAACCCATGAAAAACACATTAACAAGATAGTAGCTATATGATGAATAAACATTTGCCAAAAATCTTTTCTTTTAATGTCAAAGAACTGGGAGAAACTTAATGACCAATAAAATGCCATGGATATCATATAGTACCACCATATGTCATTGGAAACTGGATGATATGGATAGTTATAGTAACAATGCTTTATATCCCACAACCATGGTTTATTCCATAAAATTATAACACCATAAATGAAGGAGTATATGTAATAAACACACCTCCAGCTGTAAGTAAATATTTCAGGTACATTGAATATTTCATATAAAATTCCCAGTTGCGATAAACTTGAATAGTATAAGACTGACCTATTTTCACAGAACTTTGTAAGCGTAGACGGTTTGTCCTGAGCACGTCTCAACCGTAGCCACCTTTCTACTTGTCGTTCAGACCAATCTAGTTGTTTAGCCAGTGCCAGGATCTTAAAAGAAATTCATAACATTTAATTTCTCAACCACCCTGACTTAGATTACACAAATCTGTTTCAACAACATACTGATATTAAAGACATCATTGAAAATACAAATAGTTTTTCTCGCATACTATTTAACGTTACTATTTTAACTACACGCTAAACCGATATTGATTTTCGGTTAAAGAGTCTCGTCTCCAGGAGCAGACTCTCGTTTCCAGGATTGTTTCAAAGATGGGGTTTTTCAGTAGTCAAATCACTAGATTAAAGATCAATCTAGACTGCAATCGCCCTCAAAAGTCCTATTTTTACGTTTACGAGACGTAATTTGCATTATTTGGAAGCATAAAGATGCGCATGTAGCTATTTTTAATAATGTTTTTATAATAAATTTTTAGTAGCTTTTTGAATGATGCAAATTACACCTTGAGGGCAATCGCGGCCTGGATCGCGGCCTGGATACTGAAAAACCTCATCTTTGCATTATTGGTCTTGCAATCCGAGGAACGACTATCCCCTTAACTCATAAATAAAATTTGATTACCCTAATCTATATATGCTTATACACACGAATTCTTGAAAGCTATACCGAAGCGTAATATACTTACTTGGGTATTATTCTTAATTTTCCGACTAACATAAGCTTTCTCTAAAATATCATTTGGCGTTGCTTTCTTCGTTCTTGTATTCTTTATACCAAGAGATTTCCCAAATGGTGAGAAACAATACCTGAGACAACAACTATTGTTTAATATAATTCAATCAACGCTATAACACTATATACATTAACAGTATAGCTACGTTATAACTATGAATTATACAATAAATATATATATAATATGATTATTACGTATCATACTTGCATAGTTATAATCCAATCGACAAACATACTCAACAATTTCATTATACAAAGGGATTCGATAGAAAGAAGATTTTGCACGACGCGCAACACAATTGATTAACTAAATGTGATATAACCTTAATGCGAAAGGAAACTCTCTAAGACTCCATGTAACAAAGGTGAAATTGGAAAATGTGTAAGATTGATAATAGAACGATTATTACCTTTCTAGGGCGTATCTGATCACCAGGAGGATAAGTGCCATGGGCAAAGGGTAAATTAAGTGTTGATAATCTGCATATTTGTTTTCCGGAGTCGGTTTGATATCGTCCCATGTTATGTTAGGCGGTAACCAAACATCCGTCGACCAAAAAGCCGACGAAACATTCTTTAATATATTCATTGTTTCTACGTCTGTAATTATTCGTTTACATTTAGTTAGAAGTTCGTCGATTGTTCGGCGAGGAGATCACAGAAATCAGATCGAACGAATACCCACTGAAACCGCGTTTAGAACACAAACTTCCAATATACCTTCTTGCTAGCTCACGCCACCGGTCGAAGACTGCGCCCGTGCTTTTGATGTAACGTCGCTCAACTTTTTTCCCCTGATAATTAGTAATTACACTCAATCCTGGCACGGAATGACAGTGGAACACACTGCGTTAATTGTTTTCCCTTCGGTTCTCGTTCAAATCTAACCATTGGTCGTGCATTCAATCGTACGCCAACGAATATTTTGCTATATATTGCATTGCTGCTACACAATAACGTATACTTTAGTTATACAATCACGTACAGTACAAATGTACGTTAGGCACGTTGTAATCACTTCAATGATAAATGTTTTGCAATGTGGTATTGATTGTATATATGTATATATTTTAAAATTGAAATTGTTTTATTATATGTTTGAGAACACCGTTTTAACGATACAATTCAATTATTTGTATGAAACTATGAAATATGTGTGCACGAAACGATGGCGAGTGAAATTATGAAAAGTATGGTATGGATCAACCTTGATTAGAAAACATATTCACTTGTTTACATTCACAGATCTACAAAACGTATTTTTTAAATTTTCAATATAGGCCCACATAAAAAAGTTGTAAAATACAACTTTTAGTATTTTTTCTACAATTCCGATCAATTGCAATTTTTGAGAAAATTTCTTTACACATCCTGTAGTAAACTAATTGCTTTAGCCTATCAAAAAAGTTCAAATCGTATAATGCAATATTAAAAAAGATATCGTCTTGTTTAGAGCATCCGAATATTAATTCGGGTCACTGTACCTTGATTTGTAGATGTTGCGTTTTATTTTTTAAATGAACATTAATAAATTGGAAGGGACTCTCAATTGGGGAAGGGAATCTCAAATTTACAATTTACATTTTCACAAAAATAAGGACACGTTCTTTAATGCTACTAATATGTATAGTGATCAATTTCTACAATTTCTGTAGGTACATTTTATGTCGATACATATAAGTAGATAATATTTATTAGGACATTTATATATTGTTATTCTTAGTAATCATTTATTAATTACTTATTATACTTTACATTTAAATTACATTGTGTAAGCGTATCCTTTCAATTCATTTCCTATCTAATAGGAATTCATTATTACTGAATTAAAATATATTATGTTCCATATTGTACTTTGTAAAAATAATAATATTAATAAAACGGTGTGATAACTTTCATATATTAGGTATTAAAAAACTATTTTCTATCCAGTATCAAAGTAACTTCGATCGATCACCAATAATTTGTATCTCCGTTTAGCGAATCAGGGCGCGCATTTACGAGGAGGATATTCTTTCAATAATTGCTTAATTACACGCTGATAGATCCGAGCGTTCCTCCTTTCGTGAAGTTTCAAGAATTCTTGCTTCGCCAAGTCAACTTTTACCGTTTTCCGTTTGATACCTGGCGTATGAACTAAAAAGGCACCGTCTAGTATGACCAGCCGATAATTGAGAAGACACATCTCGAACATCTGTATAAAAAACAATTATTTATTAACCACCGTTGCAATTTTTTCGCATTTATGATGCTCTACAAACTTGGCATCAAAAGATTTAGTTATTAAAAGATAACGAGAAGATCAAAACACTCCATTTCATTGGTTATTTTCTAAACATTGAAATAAGGAAAAAGTTTATTTCGCTGACAAGGAAACTTCGATGAAGTAAAAACAATATTAATTTTTGTTAATACACGTGATTTCTTGTTTGTTAAGAATCTATAATATGCATCCCATAAAATCGCTACACGCGATCTAAAAATAATTTTTCCTTACTCCAGTGACTTCGAAGATTTTCGCGAGTCACTATTATATATATATATATGTTCTGAAGAGATTTTATTTTCAGAACATTCAGAGAATATTGCTGGTTCGCCAATGCGGTTTAAAACGATATTCTAAATTCTTTTTAATCTGTGAACTGTGCATTTCCTAATCTTTTCGCCAAAGATTTGTGTTATCGAGAAATTGGTAGTACACCTGAGTCATTTTATCTTGTCTGCCTTCCCAAGACATATCTTCTGTATAAAAGGGATCATCACGAGTCCCGATAAAAACTGGCTCCCACCTATGGTGCGGATACTCCCTTTTGGTAATAATAAGTGGTCTGACTTTGCCTGGGTCTGATCTAAGCATCCATCTAGTGAGACCAGGAAACCTCTGACAATGTGAACAGAGGAATCTATGAAATAAAAATAACGCGTGAGCATCTCGAAAAATATTCTATTAATATTTAAAATAAATATAAGAGGGAAATCAAGTATCAGTAGCACAGACCTATGAAAATATACGGCAGTGCCAGCCCTGGTAGCCAACAGCAGTTGCTTTTTCGTCGAGGGCGGCTGCCTGCGGGATTCGACCTCAAAAACTGGCACGACGAAGACAATTCCTTTTTTCGGTGGCTTTCCGCGTACCATTTCCATGAAACCGGAGGCAAGTTTCTTGCTGGGCAAAAGTTCAATGTCCGTCACGAGCACACGGCTGGTGTTCGCCTGCATTCTCGCGACATTTCTAACCACGTTAATGGGATAAGTCATGCTTATCCGTTTCCTTTCGGTTTCGGCTTCACCTCTTTGGAGATCGGACGCCGCACAGTCGCCCTCGGTTCGAGTACTTTGACCCAACGTGGGCGGACGACTCGTCGGGAACACCAAGTGCACGGAAACCTATAAAAGGACGCAGATTAGCATAATGATCAGCCAATTACGTCACTCTTGCATCTTCGTCTTAGATCGCCGATTCTCGTTTCAGTTAATCGCTAGTGGCTATCTATCTCAATACACCTATGTCTACGCCAGGCTTGGGCATGTTGCACTTGCAATAAAGTAAATAATGTCAATTTGGAATGATGTATTATTTGTACGATAGAGTTAGACGTTATTTCACTGATCGATTATTCAAGAACACAATAACACATTATCTCATTCATCGATTCTTTAAAAAATCAAATAAGAAATTGATCTTTTCAAACATCAAGTAAGAAATGATTTCGTTCGTCGATTCCTCCGGAAAGCGAATAGGAAATTATTTCATTTGATAACTAAACGTTGAAATAATGCAGAGAAGGAATCAATTTCATTTGCAAATAAACTAGTCTACAATTATTTAAAAATAGCATCTAGCCAAACAAGATGACATACTACTCGTGGCAGGAAATATTCGATCAGAATCGTAAATGCGATTGGTTAATAGAATTATTAACTAAACGCATTAGTAGAATTTAAAAATATTGCTACACTGTTCCCGACTTATTACAATTGCTGAAAGAAAAGAATGATTATGATTTAGCCTTGGTCTAATAATGACCAATACCCGATCTTTTCGATGGAATACTTTTTGCCAGAGACGTGTTACTCAAATATATTATGCGAAGCCTGTCCAAGCCTGGTCTACGCAATAAATATTTGACAAAACATCGTGGAACGCACTATTGTCCCGATATCGAATTAAGTTCAAGAAGCCGGATTTCAATGCAGCGTTGCTATGTCCTTAATGAAGCTGTTTGTGCGCCTGTAATCGTAGTAACGAAAGAAAAAGAAATAGTCGCTTGGGTGGAAGAAACGTAGTTGTAAGTTAGCATACAGAAAATGTGCGAGATTTATATAGATACATTTGTATATGTACATGTCTCAGATATAGACGCTATCGTACGCGCTTGTTATCGGACAAAGTAGCCGTGTCTTAGAGTGCAAATACGAGGGTCGTCCAGGAAGTAATACCTACTCTTTTATAGACACCATATAAATCGATGGAAGCTGTCTATGGGCGCTTCGCTTATGGTTACTTATCGCAATGTAGACATAAGTCATATCAAATTGTAAATAATGATTTCATACGTTCAAAATGGTAACGAGGGATGGAAATGAGTATGTGCCTTCAAAAACGAAAAATCTTCAGAATTTTAAATGGGGGATGATCCCTGTATACAAAATTTAGAGAATAGTGTGGAGGAAATCTTCTTTTAAAAAACAATCTCGGGAAAAACGATAGGGTCGCGTTCCTTGCAATCGGTGCAGACAATTATTAGACAGCGGATGTTCATGCAATTTGCAATTTTTGTAGACGAACTTCAAGAAAACGGAATAAAATAGAATCTTATTTCCGATGGAAGTAGCCTTCGCAGATCTGAAATAAATAAAAATTCTACTAAATTTTGTCGAATTTTATATTCTGCAGAATATTCTTCGAATCTTATATTCTATTCATCTATTCTTATTTTGCATAAAAATCCGCACGACTACTGAACTTAAATGGTCGGTTACTGGAACAATTACAAACATGTGGAAGTACATTTGCTATTTGTAGACGAACTTTAAGAAAACGGAATAAAATAGAATCTTATTTCCGATGGAAGTAGCCTTCGCAGTCTGAAATAAATAAAAATTCTACTAAATTCTGTCGAATTTTATATTCTGCAGAATATTCTTCGAATCTTATATTCTATTCATCTATTCTTATTTTGCATAAAAATCCGCACGGCTACTGAACTTAAATGGTCGGTTACTGGAACAATTACAAACATGTGGAAATACATTTGCTACTTCAGGATGTATCTTTTAGGACGAGTCCCGTGTTCAGATGGTGATCAGGGACTTCAACGAAAATGAAAACGGTGGAGGTTCAATTCATGGATCTGAGGTCACTGAAGGTGCACTGAAGGGTCAAATGGTTGACTGCTGCATTATAAAAAAAACTTGTCTTACTTCGTCCAGCGAATCGAATCAGGAAAGGTAAACAAGTACATGTAGTAGCCACTTGAGAGAGGGAGAGAGTTGAAGTTGGATTTGTAGTTGGCAAAGATTAGCAGATTTGTTAGGTTAGGACGTTAGGATGTGGCTTTCTGGACGAGCCTCGCGGTCAACGGTGATCAGGTGGATTGTTACGTTAGCGTTGTTATAATAATCATGCTTTCTAGCGACCCGTTCTGACAGCGAGTGCGTGGGGAAACCTTGTACATTTCGGGTTCGCATCGACAGGCCCGATCGAGGAGAGCAACGGCGGTGCCGGCGTCGAGGCCAGGTGTAAAAATGGCCAGACTCAACGGTCCCTCCCATCTCTTGACCAACTCCACAATCCCATAGACATGATCTGCAGTGGCGTGCGTGCAGAGGGTCACCTGGGGCAACTTGTTCCTCTCCTCGGTTCCGACTAATACAAACGGTAGGACTCTGTAGGGGCTCTTCTCACCGATTTCCGGGCTCCAGGTGACTTTCGCAGCCGGATACGACATAACGTCTGGCAGACCGTGGTACCATCTGCAAGAATTGTTCCTGGGCTGTTGACCCGCCATGTACATGCCTGCTACGAACGCCGGTGCCCTGGTCACAGGTTCTTGACGCGGGCTCGTCGCACTTTCCTTCGACATAGGCACTTTGTTGTTGTTGACGTCCTCGTTGTCTTCGTTACCGATCTCCGGGATCGTTGTAGGATAACCACGATTCACCAGCAAACGTCCAACCAGAATCAGAGGGACCGCTACGGCCAGCCACACCAGCAGCCTTCGACCAGAGCAACGCATCCTTTTCTTGTTTACACGGCACGCGTTTCTCGATTTTTCGATTCTCGCCGTGGTCAAGGAAACGCTCTTCCATATTCCGTACGCGATAGATTCATTGAACCTGTGCCTCCACACTGCTGGTCTATGCGGAAGGGCGAAACCGCCAATTACGGATCGATGCGGCGCAAGCGTGTCGCGATTCGAGACCGCAAGCGCCCGCTGCGAAAAGGTCCCCTTTATGAAAGGATTCGCGAGAGATCCGATTAGATAGCAGATAGACAGTTGTCGTTATTAACCCGCATTTGTCTGTCAACTTAATTCGTCACATGGTGTCGAATTGACGCAACGGTGACAAATCGATACCATGCGATGCAGAGACGGAGAATTTGCGAGACGGGATTAACCCCTTGCGTTTATCATGTCGAGTCTTGTGACAAAGGTTTACTCGCTAAAAGAATTATTTGCATCGTTTATAGATAATAAATTGACACAGAAAATACTCTACTTCCTCAGAAGCAGTAGAAAATAGGACACGGGACAGATTAGGATTGATCGAACGACTTCTTGTTTAAAAATAGCTGCGTGAATAAAACGGTCAGAGTCGAATTATTCAATAGGACATATATGGTGACAGTATTTTCAAATTTCTTTTGAAAAATCATTCTGTAAAGTTTAAGTCTCGAAAGTACCGTTCGGAAAGTAATGATTTTAAAGTTTCAACAAATAAGACGTTCAGATGTATACTGATGTCTGCACGAGCGAATTAGAAGACATACATATTTATATGCGGATAGACGCGGAAGTAACTAATTGCGTTAATTTGCTTGCAATCAACAAAGTTTCCATGGAGGTCGAGGAAACGAGCGTAACGGTTGCTTGCCATCGTACTAATCGTGAATTGAATAATGAAACGCTTCGACCGAGGGAATAAGGTGTCCAGTACCATATTCGAAAGGAGTCACAAAGAAATTTCTATTAAACATTTCAAGATTTAAACATTTCTATATTAAATTTCATTTATACTTACTTAACTTATTTTGAATGCATTACATATGTCAATGAGAATGTAATTTCTTTGTTTTCTACAAACTTGCTATATACATTTGTTAAAAGAATGAGATAAAAAGATGCGATCATTTAAATTAAGCTGTGATTACAGCACGTGTTTTCCTTAACGATTGTGCGACGACGAGCTTTATGTACAGTTTGTGCTTTATCTTTAAACCAACAACTCGTTTATCTCAAGAACGTGTATCCACATCCTCGACCACCGTTCTGCCAAGGACATCATCGACAAAGTATTCTAAATCTAACTAGTATGGTATAGCTAATTCATTGGAAAAGTGATACGCCTAAGAATAATAAGTTTACTAGAAATTGTTTCTTCATCATTTTTTCCGACGCATAAGAGCTGACGCTGATGTGTATAATTCGATACACGCGATACACGTTGTACGTATTTATAAATACACTCTTTATCATATTTTCTTGCTCGGATCATTTGACGCACACATGGCCATTGACGAAAAGCATGCCCGTACTATAATGGTCAGCTCGTGTCAAATTCACGTGATTCGAATTGTAATATAGCGCTATTAGATATTATAAACCGAATCCTTCAAATTAATTACTTTAACATTTTACGTACCGGCAACGACGTAGTACCTTTCTAAATGTCAAAGATTAACAATTAAAGTCACCTAAATAAATTTCTTTGATGGCAATAACAATTTCTTTGATGACATATAGTGTAGTAATTTCTTTCAGAATTTTTATTTAGAAAAAAATGACTAGGACTTTATACTTCTTTTCCGAAACGAACGTAATAAACAAGTTTATTTTTTATCACACATTATGAATTCATGAATAATACCTCTTATTCTTCTTGTATATAATTCATAATTACACTGTAGTTTGTAATTATATCTCAATTGTAAAAACGAATTACATTGTAATTTAATCGAATAAAAAACCAGAATTACAAATTACATTGTAATTTAATTGAATAAGAGACCGGAATTACAAATTACATCGTAATTTAATTGAATAAGAGACCAAAATTACAAATTACATCGTAATTTAATTGAGTGAGAGATCAGAATTATAAATTACATTGTAATTTAATTGAATGAGAGACCAGAATTACAAATTACATTGTAATTTAATTGAATAAGAGACCAGAATTGCAAATTACATCGTAATTTAATTGAATAAGAGACCAGAATTACAAATTACATTGTAATTTAATTGAATAAGAGACCAGAATTACAAATTACATTGTAATTTAATTGAATGAAGCGACTGAATCTCGAATTACGAAATAATTGAACACAATATAATTGAATTATTTTGTAATTATAATTGCGTGAAGTAATTCAATTGTGATTCAACAGAACTCTGGAGACCAGTTTCGAAAGGCGAGCGAATCCTCGAATTCGGAATCGCGTCGCTCGTGTGACACGAGGTCAATACTACTAAACGCACACGCGATGTGTACAGGTTTGATCGAAGAGCATCATACGAGCGGGTATCAATTTATAATAAACAACAGAAACGCCGTTTAAAGTCGGTGCAATCCCCAAGGCTGCATTCTAATTTTAGTGTGTGCGATGGAACGGCCGTTTGCGCCATCGCGGATTCCGCCGTGACTGCAACGCGGCAAATCTATTAAAATTCGATTCTGTAGAGCCGGTAGTTTCCAAATTGATCGAAGAGCCACGGTTCTCTGGGTATGCATTCCGTTTCACGGGGATATACCTACGGTTCGGTTCGGTTGGCCGTTTCACTTTGCTCGCCTGCGTGCAAATCATTTCGCGCTATTGTGCGGCGCTGTGCCAGCAACTGTGCGAAGTGTAAAGTGTCGTGCACGAGCGGGAACAAATGTTATATCTCGATTCGTACAATACACGATTCCATCGAAGTACGATGCGCGGTTCAACGATCGTTCTTAGGAGAAAAGACGACGGGTAAACGATGCTTCGCGCGGACATTATTCGCGACCCGTGACAAAAATTCTTATCGGTTTCGTAATTCGAACCGCGTCTCTTGGAAACACGCTCGGCGTCTGTGATCACAGGGCTCGTTAAAACTGAATGTCCTCCGAGCTTCTTCGAGTTACGGTGAAACTGCGAATTTGTGCAAACAGCACAGCGTTACATAAACTAGCGAACAGCTAGCCGTGTTTGTCGCCGAGTCTCGTGTTTTACATTCTCAGGAAGTTTCGTAACTGGTGATCATTCGATTTGCAGTTTCTCCTTTGCTCTCTGTTCTCTTCGCCGAGCAATCTTTCCTTTTCGTTTCGCCGATTGGTTGTACGATTTCTCCATGCGCGTTCCTTTTGATAAGATGTCTAATCTGATTTACGTGAAGATAACTGGTAGACTGCTCATGCAAAACCCATGATTTTAGAAGCACGATTCAATGTTACACGGGAATATTGTAAATTTATAAACTGTTGTAACTCGATAATCGTCGATGAAAGTTGCCACGGCACTCTTGTAATTGGAACATTTCATTCTGACTGCCGTTCCTGGAATTCTGAACATTAAAAGTATTAAACGATCTGCGGGTGACCTACATTCGAAGTTCTTGAATTTGCTATGATACGTATCCTTCAAGTATGATAGAGAAGTTAGATTAGTTTTCTGATCCGCATGAAAGCGCGTGTTTAGTTTGCCATGAGTCATAACGCTACTGCAATTTCAGGCTGATGGTTTTTCAGCATTCCAAGGCTGTTACCTGCGAACAAAGCAAATTTTTAGAAGTACACTTATTAGCAAATGAAAATATGTAATATAGTGCGAACAATTGAGAATCAATAGTTTGTAACCACTGCTTGAATTACATGAAGCATATGTGTATGTAAGAGGTTGTTGTCTTTATGCTAAGTGTCCACTTTAGAGTCATTTGTCGATACAACACCGAGATTGACTAATTATGCTGCGCCTCACAGTTGGCAGGTTAAACGATATTCAAATAGATTGGCAACGTGTTTCTTGTTTGTATTGAGACGCGTGTCAGTTTCAATCATGCACAGCGAAAGACACGGTGAAAAGGATTTCTTTTTCTACATTGTTAGCCATACTTCCGTATTCATGTAATCGCGCAGTGACCACGTCTAAACGAAATAATAATAGATTTACAGAAATCAAAATTAGTTACATTGCATAAATCCATTTAGAACTCTTATCAAAGAAGATATGGCTTCTTTAGTTTCGCATTCTTACTGTAAAACCATTTCTCCGATTATGAAAAATTGAGTACAACATAAAGACTCGCTCTATTAATAATAGTGTAGAGACGACACCTATAGCAAACATTTGCAATTTTTACAACCGGTAGTACCGCGAACATGATCTGAAATCGTGAAGGTAATCCTTGTGCAATGTTCTTCGGATATCAACGGTTTACTATAATAACACCACACTCGTCTACGTTCGTCAAGGATGAAGAATGAATAGCAAGATACGTTTTTTCGAAACATTTCTTAAAAATCATACTTAGACTGCAGGGTGTTATGCGTTTGTGAAGGTACGTACAAGATTCATCATTTTTATTTTTGCTAGTAGAAACCTTACAACTTTATAATTACCGTTTATAATTAAATTGTACCGTAAGAAGCCTAACATAATTTTGAAAAAAATTCATGGAGATTGTAAAATTTTGCAACTTCAGTGGACAAACTGGGCAAAAATTAGAGTTAAATTTACCCAAGAGGGGCGAAGAAAACTCTGAACATAAACGACCCAGGTTGCCCACGGAGGTTTGAAAGGTCACATGTAAATGGGGGTGGTCTCTTGTAAACATTTTTCGCTTGAACGGGGCAGCTCGGAAATAACCGGACGCGGCCGCATTGTAATTTATAGCGACAGTCAACTTGACCGTCGTCGATGGACGTACCCCATTTCCCAGCGCCACCAACCCTGAAGGGTGCACCGTCGCCCCTTAGTGACGTGGTAGATGTTGCAAAGTTGACACGTGTTCCGCCGGCCACGCTCGCGTGTCCCCGTAGGCGACATGTGTCAGAAGGACGCAGGACTACCAGGATTCGTAGGATACAACGTTCTGCCCGAAACAACTTGGTTCACCCCAAGCCGAAGACTCAATTTCGACACCGTGTCACCGAGTTCCGTATCACGATGACCGAACGGGACCGGAACGATGACGACGAGAACGATGACGACAATGACGATGTTGTTTGCGCGATCGGTACGGACATTCCCATCGACTTCTATTCAATCATGAACAACTCTATTTAACAAGAACAAATACCTATTTAACTCTGAAACCGCTCAAGTCAGAGGCGACTCGTTTTTCCTCGAATAATTACAAATGTTTCCCATACAACTTTTGAGCTGTGCGAAATAAAATAATTTTCATTTTAGCGTGGCTCGCATAAGACAAACGTAAGATCTTTCGACATTATATTATGTTTCGTAGAACTTTCACTTAATTCCTCATTATCCAATGATCAACTGTCTTGACTCGCAACATTTTTGGCGACTCTTGCTGTCTGACGAACAAATGAATTTATTTAGTAATCACATTTCAATAATACGTCTTGTATCCGAAGCGTATCCAGAAAGTAAGTTTCAAGTTGCTGTATAGAAATTTAATTTCTCTTAAACTACTTTTCTACATGGTTTTCACAATTGTTAAAGCACTTGTTGCAATGGTATTCGGTAAACTGTTAATACTTATTAATAGAGTACTTATTATTTACTTTCTGGAGGCGCGTATTTCGGTACCGATCCAGGGCAAATTTTTAGACGATTGCGACTGTGTAGAGCAGATTTTCTTTCAAGGACGAGGAATGGAGAGGCATTTTCAAAATTCTTTAAACTTTGTCGTAACAGAGGAGGAACGGACCAAAAATCCATACGTTGGAACCGTAATATTGGCTGTTTACGAATAATGTTTTCCGACAAGGTGATCATGCTTTGCGCTAAATTCTCGTACTACTTCCATATCGTTCACGATCATGACTTTCACGTACGAAGCTTTAGAAAGAAAATCTTAGTGTTACTTCACGAGAAATCGGATTTCCCGAGCAACCGAAAGTCCATTTGAACTTTTCGCACATGTAGTGTTTGTAATACGCTTAATTTTTCATACACACTACGTCATGATGATAGAATGAAATTAGACGTAGCAGTAACAGTAAATACAAAATAAATAAATTGTAAATGATAGATATTAATAGTAGTAGTAATTACAAAAGTATCTAATTCCAATGATAAACACGATAGAAATTAATGTTTACATGTTTGAGGAGTACCTACTACGCATGCATAACAGTATAAAGTACAATAGTTAGCGCGTTATAGCACGCTCGAGAGTTTAGTCGATAACGCAATTATATTGATTAAATAAATAACGTGAACGAAACAGCTGAGATTACTAGCAATATTCTACTTGAAAAATGCAAAAGTTGGAAGATTCTATTGTGTCTCTAATTCCAACTATAAATAATGAAACTGAATATTGCTACGTAAAGCGAACAAAGAATTCCCTTGTTTAGTAGATTGATCATTTAATTTATTGTCCGTAGATACACCCACAACGGTTTCGGAGGAGCTCTCGTCACAGCATAGATCATCGGTGGAATTTAAAAAATCAGTGCAATCAATAGCCGTTCAAACAATAATTGGTCTACCACTACGATTGCGAACTTTCCCGGCTGTTAAGGATATTGTTGAGGATGATCCTAGGGACCCAGCGAAAAGAACATCAAATATATGGAAGCAAATTAGATTCTTAGGAAGGCTGTCGCTTTCATTATTCGGTAAACACCAATTTTCATTGAGTTTACTATGTAAGGTATTGTCACAGAAAAATTAATTTGAACGAAGCTAATTTTCACGTACAAAATTGTGATCGTTACATATATTATGTGACGTTGGTCGCGAACGTGTTTACTGTTTTATATGTTACCAAACGTGTTGCTCTATATTAGATCTGTACTGGACAGTCTACAGAATCGAGAATTGTGTTACCTTTTGCTAAATACGACTCGCGGGTTGCAGGGTTGACCTGGCTGCTCACGATTTGGGCAGTCGTGGGCGCAGTCGCGTTTTGCGCGATCGAGGGACCACGGGAGCGTGAACAAGTTATCAAATTAAAAACAATGCAAAGACACATAGCGATTAGTTTAGCGACAGAGCTGAGGCAGCTGCGTACCGAGAACGAAGAAGACTTAGAACCCCTTTGGGCCGATAAGATCAATCAGTATGTACTGAAACACGAAGAAGTTCTGCTGCTGGCTGTAAACGCCGGATACGGCGAAAATGGAAACAGCGGGCAGCTTTGGACATTTCCTGGCTGTATACTCTTTTCTATCTCACTCCTCACTACTTTAGGTATTCATTAACATTCCTCCTTCTATCTGAAATTCTATATGAAATTGATCATGTCTTGTAGCTGGATACCTGCGTTTGCCTGAAAAACAAATCTGTCGATACGTGATTAGTAGACCGCGGATTTTTATGCATTTATATGAAGAAATTGGCTGGGCGAAATATAAAACAGTAAAAGATTAGGAAAATCTAAAAATATTTTGTTATGATGTTCTCAATGTAAAAAACCTATCGAGGGATGAAATGAATGTTTATTTAACTCCTGGAGCCTACAATCGGTGCAGAACATTTTCATTTTGCATAAAGATCCGCAGTCTAGTGATTAGTTAAATGCAGTAATCTAATCGAGGCATTTTGAGTCACGGAAATATTTCTCACGATAGTTAGTTGATTCTTCAGATTGACCGTAGAGTAGAGTTAATTGATTCCGTTTCTTTAATTTGTAGGTTTCGGTGCCCCAGTTCCCCGTACAACATCTGGTCGGACAATAACTGTTATTTTCGCGGCAATCGGAACACCTGCACATTTTCTTCTAATCATGAATATTGGTCTTATACTAGCACTGCGATTACAAAGATACGCCATATCCAGAGAGAAGGCTAAGTACGACGAAGAAGAGCTGAAATATTTGCTACCAGTACCAAGATGGGTTAAAATATTGCCCTTCGTTTGTATAGGTAATTATTACACCGTAGAAAGTATTTCATTCGGATCACCAGAACAGTGGCGCACTCAGGATTTAATCCTGGAAGGGAGGGGCGAGTTAAACAGAATGATCTTTATTTTTTTTGCAAAAATATCTGTTAACGGTAGCCAGGGCTATTATTACACAATTTTATAAGCTCAACATTTTCTGCTCGAAGCACGGGGCCCGTAGCATTTGCTACTTCTGCTTTACGGCTAACCGGCCCTACATATTAGAAGCAGCTGTTCTATGGTTTAACTAATTTTCCAGTGTTCTATTTCCTTTTTCTTGGAGGGGGCCAAGCCGAGTGCGCCATTGCTCCAGCACATGTTATCATTCTCACTAACCACTCTTTCAATATAATCGTAAGTTTCGTGATAAGCATATGGAATAGATAATATATAAGAATATAATAAGAATATGGATAAGAATATGAAAAGCATATGGTGCAGGAGTTTGGTAATTCACCGAAAGAAATGACGAAATTACGAATCACTGTGGTATTGCAGAATGAACTCTTATCTAGAAAAACATTGTATTTGCCAACTTGAAATTACGGAAGACAAAAGTATATCACATTTTCACATGACATTTGATAAAGCGAATAAACGACTGAAATAAATTTCACGTGAACCATTGTATACCATAAGGTCATGTTTGTCGTAAATCTGAGTGTAAGTCGCTGTTACGAGAGTTACAAAAGTCGTGGTTATCAGTCGATCAAAGGAACGCTGATTGACAACGAATAGAGTTGAACGAAAATTAATCTAAACGGTATTCTTGTTCGAAACTTCTTCCTTTCTCAATTTATTGACTTGAATATCTAAAAAAAAGTAATAAAAAGTTAGATTGGTTTAACGGTTAAAACGTATATTGATCCTTAGAGTTCGTATTTAGTGGAAAAAAATTACCTATGTTTTATTAATAACTAAAACATCAGTAAAAGTCGTTGTAAATATTACCGTCTACTTGTTGTTGACACTTTAAGAAAATTTGCGCGACATTTGAACATTACGCCAAACGACCCTAATAAAATTGGGCTAAACAACAACTCGTTATTCTTTAGCATTATCGTAGCAAGCTTTTGTCTTCAAACTGTCTGACAGGCACAAATATGTAGGAAGTCGTCAAATATGACAACCTTGATTGCTGCGGCCGTTGCACAACATAGTCGACCTAGAAATGCTGTATAGAAGGTTGATGGATTCTTTATAGCTTTAGCTGCATGCACTCCATGATGATTTCGTACGATATATAGTCTTTACTACTACACTCATGGAAGACGATCAATATCTTAGGCGTGGAAACGTACACAACGGTTGCTCGAAATTATTTCATTTTTGTCGCGCGTTCTACGTATCCGTAAACAACCCTGATCATAACAAGTGAAAGGTATACTATTTTTAACGCTTTGAATCGATAGGATCACCTTCGGGAACGGACTTGAAGTTTTTATTTCATGAATGTTAAATTTATACGACCGCTACGAGTCCAAAGTACCGAATTATGAAATGTAAATAAAAACTTCTACGTTCAGCTCGCGAGAACTTGAAGGTATAGGTCGAGGAGAAGGAAAAATCAATTGCAGCAGCAATATGAATTCACTGCTTTGTAGTAATTCTAACTGCACTTGTCCCTAATCCTGGATTACTGAACTTCATTTCGTTCCCCAGCAAGGTCGAATTATTCAGACTAAAGTATTCAGAGCCATCTCCCAATCTTTCGCTCTTATATCTTCAACATCCTTCCCAAGCTGTGCACACGCTGGCAATCCACTACTTCATCGGGCGCAACGTCTTCGTTTATTATCTTCTTAATGGCCCCCTGCAGAGTATAATCACTGGACTCTTCCTGGAAAATTACTTCGCCCACCGAGATCTTAAGAAAGATCTTGGCATACTAAATTACGAGATATTCGCCCATGTTTCATGAAAAGATCACTGTAATCTTTAACCCCGTAACGGTGTCCTAGGGTCTGCCACGATCCCGACAAAATTTAAGTCTTAAAATACACACTTGAAACTATCCCAGTGAATTTTTACGGAATTTTAGAGAAGCATTATAATACTTTGTAGTCTGAGTGAACATGCTACCCTTCAAGGAGGTTAATATTATAATCGATTAGCTTCGTTAGGGAAAGTCAACGTTCTCCGTATTAGGAGGTTTCAGTAGCCAAAAGCGTCAACCGTGACGCGGCTTTTGTAAAAATGAAATCACGACTGCACTAACGAGAAGAATTTTTTCATTGCAAATTAAGGGGGTAGTTCGTTTCCACGATTGCAAGGGTGCGGGATGCGCCTTCTCATTTCTCGATAATGCAATGGTGGGGTCTTTCAGGAGTCAAAGGCGCTAGATAAAACCAATCTAAGCCGCAATCGCCCTCAAAAGTCCTATTTTTACGTTTACGAGGCGTAATTTGCATTATTCGCCTCGTAAACGTAAAAATAAGACTTTTAAGAGCGATTGCAGCCTAGATTGATGTTTTATCTAGCGCTTTAGACTACTGAAAGACCTCACCATTGCATTATCGAGAAATGAGAAGGCGCATCCCACACCCCTGCAATCGTGGAAATGAACTACCCCCTTAATTTGCAATGAAAAAATTCTTTTCATTAGTGCAGTCGTGATTTCATTTTTGCAAAAGCCGCGTCACGGTTGACGGTAAAATCAAAACGCAAAATGTGTCATCCCCTAAAAGCTCGGATGGTAACTCGTGTGCCCTGCAGTCATCGACGAACAGGAGAACATCACCGCCCGGTCCAGTCATCGACTGATGTCCCTGGACCAATACTTTAAAATCATTTTCACGCTAGTGCGCGAACGCTGTTCTATCTATTCAAGCATTTCGCCGAGTGAGACTTGTAAATAATGGATAGCTGATCTTTACAGTACTTCGATGCTCTCAGGCATGGATACTTGTAAACGAAGAGCGAATGAAGTTTACAGATGCTCTTCGCATTCGATCTTGCTGCAACTTTGTTCCCTCAATCCTTTATTCCTTTCTTTTTGTCTTAATAATAAATTAATATATTAAGTTGGTGCATATCATCATTTTAAAGTATGAAGCTGGTCTTTAAGGTCCTATCTTCCGTTTTTATTTTGAAAATTAATGTATAATTTATTTCAATGTTAATCTATCTGATTCTTACATATTCTTTTTACACATTCTTGTTCAGCCGTTGTCCCTTTATCAGCTTCGTCATAAATGGTCAACCGATGAATTCCGTGCCGATTTTTTACAACCAGCCTTTGCTGGTGTTGCTAGCTGCGAAAAATGATGGACCTCTGAGCTCGTTGTCTAGCTGGGACCATTTCTTTTCCATGGAGAAATCGATTGTTCAGAGGCTTGTCCAGTTCTCTTTGTCCCAAAATCTAAAATTACGGTTGTTCCAACTCCTGATTCATTAGCTTTCGCATGCTTTTCTTGCTCGATGATCCCTCCCGCTTCGAATGTAGAGACACCTCCATCAATTTCTGTCGGATTCGCCGGATAGTGGTGACGTGCACTTTGTAGATATAACTGAAGGTTACTCCGCTGATACGTCCCTGCTAAAATTTTCGATGATCTTCAAACGGCCATCGATGGCTAGACGAGATTAGCTACCCTTGCTCGTCGACGTGCTCGTCTTTATGGTTTCTTGTTGCTCGCCGCTGTCCACGTGTCCATGCTGTCACATGAAATTATCTGTCCTGTCACGTGCATAGATAGTGCAAGGGGCTATCGCAATGATATTATTGCAATTATTTATATTGTTAAATAAATAAAAAACAAATAAATTTATGTATTATTCAAATCTTCATTTTTAAGTAGCCTAGCCTATTAGTTTTCATGTTCTATCATTTTCATTATCAATTTAACTGAACTAATTTTAGAAGTTTATTGAAAAACACATGGCATGCAAAATTTAATAATTAAATTAAATTAAATATTAAATTTATGTATTATTCAAATCTTCATTTTTAAGTAGCCTAGCCTATTAGTTTTCATGTTCTATCATTTTCATTATCAGTTTAACTGAACTAATTTTAGAAGTTTATTGAAAAACACATGGCATGCAAGTGGATGTTCGAATAATGTTGTTTGAAGGTTCTTTGGAGAAGCTTCTTTGGAGAAGAAGGTTCTCTCTTCAGCGAGAGAATCATCCTCCACATTTTAATAAGTTGATGTCAGCGTGTAAGGTGGTTGATACACAGCTTGCATCACTAGCGCCGCATTGATTTATATGAGACATATGTATCATGTGTGGTAGTATGTAGATGATACACATAGGCTACATGTTTTCTATCTCTTAAATAGATGCTATATTTAATTAAACCGATGAAATTTCTTCGAACGAGATTTTATGAAATTAATCTGTTCTATGTTCTAGCCACTTATTACCTGATGGGAATTATGTGCTTCGGAGTGGCCAGATCTAGGCCATTTGCAGCAAGTATTCTGTTCCCTCTAGATTTCACCGCTGCCGGAGGTTTATCAACAATACTCGGCTACGTACGAATATTGTACGGACTTTATCTAGAAGGTGCAGTTACTATTATCGCTGTTGCACTTGCTGTGTTGCGTGTATCAGCCACGCAGAGTTTGACTCATATCGGTTTAAAGTATGGTCTACTGATCGAAGCTTAGATAAGTTTTTATTATAATTTACATAAAAGTCATTAACTAAAGGAATTAAACTCGAATCAATTTCTATACAATTTTACAGAACGATTTCCTAACTTTCAGCTTTGATCGATCATTTTGTAATACGAAATATTCCAGAGAATAATCGTACTCTAAAGGAAAACACTGTAGAGATTATCTTTTTAAATTTATTATTTCACTCTCTATACAAAACAGTAATATTTTCCATTGTTTTAATTGTTTTTGTATAAAAGTGTTATGTAACAAAATAAGCGATTAATTGAAGCAACGAGAGACTAGATATTATAGTAAATTCAAAATTTTGTTTCAAGGAAATGTTACTATTATTTAGTTTAAGTAATATGTAGTTAGAAATGTTCACATTTTTAAAGTATATCTTTTGTTATAGAAAAATAAAATCGAACTATTTAACAAAAAGATCTGTTGTTACGGCTAATAAATTACCCTTATTTGTAAACACTAATAGGTTTCAAATTTACTGTTTTGCATTACTAAAATTTGTATTTCTCGGAAAATAAAATGGATAACGTAATATACTTAGAACAATATAATAATATATAAAACACGTAAGATATTCTTGTAATTTCATTTTTATAGTAAAATAAAACTTTTCAACTCAATTTCTGAAATGAAAACTGAAAATCTAGCTTTAGCAATAACTTGTACATTTAAAGTGGAATTACATGTATGTCATCCAAACATATACGAGAAATGTCAATACATTAATAAAATGTTTGTATTTGTATAGAATTTATATGTTTTATCAATTTATATATTAAATCTATTTACAAATAACAACATACATAAGATACTGAGAATTGTTATATTTATGTAGTTGTTTTGGTTCGACTACGAAGTGAAGAACCTAATGGTTCAACGCAATTTTTATTCATCATATAAATGGCATACGTGTTTTCATGGCAATATTCTTTGTTCAATCTTCCTATCGATAGATTTATTTGGTAGGTTGCATCACTAACAGATTTACTTGTAAACCATATCAACAGTAATACTAACAGTGAACTGTATTTCCTAATACCATCAAATTATAGTCAGTTTCTTTAAGTTCATTGATAATTTTAGCACAATTAGATTTATTAACTTCTGACTTTATTTATTTCACGACTTGTAAAAGCGAATATTCGTCTAACATTTGAAAAATTCTAATCGATTAAGACACTTCTCGTCTTCGTTTTTCATTGATATCTTCGTTTTGGGCACTGCTTTTCCTTCTAGTATTATCTTGAGGCTGATCTTCTGGACCCTTAGGTTCAAGAGATGGAGACTCTTTGGCAGAATTATCTTCATGACCTAATGCTATTCGTATAGATTCAACTAAATTCAGAGGGCCAGCACAACTCGTTTTCGTACCTACAATTTAAAAAATTTATTTCATTCAGAGTAAACAAGAAGATGAATATAATTATTTTTCTATGTGAACAAAACATAGTACTTTCCGCTTAAGTGTCCACTATACGGAATCAAAACATTATAAAAAAGGAACAACAAACGCTACAGCGGGTAGTAGTGTTTATCCTCTACTCACCATTTCATATTTCAATTATCCAAATATGGCTTTTTTAATTTTATTAAATAGACCATCATTTTCATGGTACGTTTCGTTTTCGGTACTTTGTCTCGCTTGAGTTTTTACCTTCGGACCTGCCGTGCCTAAAAGAACATATGGCTCATTGATAAAAATATTTGGTGGAAGAATATGTAATTTAATACTTCATGCCAAACTGAACAATCAGACAGTTTGTTAATATTCCACATCTTTTTTTACAGACAAGCTGTTTATTTCTACCAAACGCCAATGAAACGCATATATACATTTTGATATCTTTATTTAATTAGCAAGGCCAGGTACACGCAAAGAAACTCAAGCGACACAAGTCTAATTTTATATAATTTTACCAAAGACGAAGATTATTTACAAAATATTACTTAGGATGTTGGAAATACACAAAGAAGTTTTAATAGAAATAAAGTCTTTTTAGGTCTGTGTGCCTCATTAACTTTGATTATATAATTTTTAGAATAAAAATTTATTGTTTCTTACCATCTGTTTTGTATGTAATGCCATATATACTGCCAGGAGTATCTTCTTCAAGTTCTGCATAGGCTTGGAGTAATGCCGTTTGTTTATCATTCAGTTTTGTGGGTACTGATATCTTAATTTGTACATAGTGATCGCCGTATCCTACTCCGTTCACTTTTTTCAAGCCTTTGCCAGTCAGTCTAATTTTCGTATGAGATGAAGTACCAGGCCGAATTTGTATGGTGTGATCCTCATAAACACCTTCTATTTTTATCGTGCCACCAAGTACAGCTTGCGCTAATGAAATCTCAGCATCCGTATGTAAGTCCGGACCATCTCTTCGAAAGTATTTCGATTTTTCCACACGGAATGTTACAAATACTTCTTTGTTACCCACGGACATTCGAATCGTTTGACCATCCTCAATACCAGCGGGAACTGGAACTGTTACTTTTCTACGTTGCACCTGTTTCAAGTGAAATACGCGTATAAAAAATCATTGTAATTATGATACAATTCACTTAATGATTATTTTAGTCCATGTAGACGAAAACGTTCATACCGATTGTCCCTTTCCGTCACATTCAGTGCACGGGTACCTATTAAACATTCTAGTACCATGACAATAACGACAAGTAGAACGCATTACAAATGGACCAGTGCTAATTGTTTCCATTCCAGTGCCATTACAATATTGGCACTTTACTGATTTTGTTCCTGGTTCGGATCGAGAGCCTGAACATTTTGGGCATATATCCACTACGTTCAGTTGAATGTCTTTATTTACTCCTCTGGCTGCTTGAGAAAATGTTACGTTCATAATAACCTGAACAAAACATGAAACGAATGTTATTAAATTTGGGATTCACAGTAAAATAATATGTTTGTTCTAGCATGTTGCACTACATTTGTATATGTACCTCTTGTGCTGCGCCGAAACCATATTTAGATTCAGCATAATCTTCGAAGTCGCCGAAAGCACTGCTTTGGAAATTAGCATCTCCAAATATTTTTCGAAATAATTCTTCTGGATTAATAGTTGACCTAAAATGCCAGTTTTGACCAAAGTTTTTGGCATGATCAGCTCTGCCCTGTCCCATTCCCATTTGTTCCGACGTTGCACCCCATGTATCATATTCTTTCCTTTTAGTGTCATCGCTTAATACCTCGTATGCTTCAGAAACCTCTTGGAACTTTTTGCTAGCATCTGGATCCCCTTTATTCGTGTCAGGATGATATTTTTTAGCTAACTGGTAGTAAGCTTTTTTAATGTCTTTCGATGCTGCATTCTTAGATACCCCCAATATCTCATAGTAATTACGTTTTGAAAGACAACTCGTGGTATGTATACTTCTTTGTGTCTGAACGAAAGTCTGCAGGTCATCTGCAATTATATTTAAAAATGTCAGTGTTCTGATATTTATTATAGAAGTATTGTAATTTTTTAAAATAATGACCTTTGATCGATCCTTTAAAAGTTTTTTCCAGAAACAAAATATAACTAACAAATTATTCAATATAAATATAGGTTAATCGGCAAACGATTTCATTGTAGATATATTTATCTACATCGTTGATATATTACTTATGTAAGGAGACAGTGAATTATGGAATTTAAGTCAAGGCTAAATAGCTAACAATGTAAAAAAAACTCCAATTTTTTAAATATTTATTTTCTTACAAACTCGTAAAAACGGATTTTAGTAGTTATGAATTACTATTTTAACTGCAACGGTTAATTCTATTAACGCGTATCAATTTAACCAACAGATGTTAGTTTCTTTTCACATAATTGTAAACAAATGTGACTAACGTTAAAACGAGGAAGCATGTGAGAAGTAAGGTTACGTCCCACTTCAAAAGATACCTCGTAGAAGGAAGAAACTGTAAGACATTCGTGAAAATCTGCGTAACTGGGAATAGGAGATAGATCTACGGCGTCGAAACTTATTTAGTATGTCAATAAATTAAAAATAACGAGTAGATTCTCATAAAAATGCGTGATGTAATCTCTATTCTTTGTAGTAGAAGTATACATTACTTTTTCCTGGTTTCTTCGTGTTCCAATTACCGACACTCAATGTAACTGTTGCGATGGATCGGTGACATGTGCTACATCTTTGTATGCTATTACATGACAATTTATTTAATGTACTACTATTGATTAAACTAATAGTCTTCGGTCGAAAAACGATTGCAAGTCCTTTACCGGTCGCCATGTTGAGTAAAGGATGCATAGCTGTATTGTCACGTGACAAGTCAAGCAGACAACGGTGCTTTCTAGAAACTACACATGCACTATTCATTGGGAAGGATATAATAAAATAACATAATGATGATCTTTTGTCGTTAACGCAAAAGCGTGTTTCATGCCATAAGCAAAACCACTCGGCAAATATTCAAGGAGAAAATTGCCTTCTTCAAGCGGGACACTATATATACTTAAATTCAACGCGAAAACTGTTTACAATCGATATATTACATACCGGTACGTAACGGAGGAATACATTGACTATTATCTATTATCATTTACAGCAAGTAAGTGCTTTGAATTTTTATCGTATTGTCGATCATTTGAGGAATTCTTTGTTGCGTGATACATTTATGTATGTAAAGTTACAGGCATTTGAAACAGATCCTTATTTTTGTTATTACTTATATACATACGAGGTGTCTATAAATATACCCACCTATTATTGTGAAGATATCTGCATAGTTTAAATTGTTTTGTGGCATTTTTAAACTTGCATTGGAGCATTTGCGTGGCTATAATGTCATCCAAATTCAATATACATATCGTCTGCTCAATTTAAATTAGAGTGTGTCGAAATGCACCGGCGGTCTCACACGTGATTGCTCCCTGATTGGTTCATTTTGTACTTAATAAGTCCGTACCTACTTGTAATTGTCGTTTTTATTTAATAATAAAGCAAAATTTGTAGAAGTCGATTTTGAATACGACATGAATAGGTCATCTTTGTTAACAATACTTATATAATTTATATACATATTATCTATTAAATATGAAAATATATTAAATTTATAAATAAAAATTATTATTTCTATTCATGTGGCAATTTATTACATTTGCCATTTAAAAAATGAATTGTAGGTAGCCATTATATATACTCGCTCACTATTATATAATACGCTCAAATTATCGAACGTAACATGAAACGAAAAATTTGAATTAATTTGAACAAATTTCGTAGAACATGTATATATGGTAAAAATACACCGCCGTGTTTGATCAAAAGTAATTTATTTGTTTCTTTAAAAACTTAGACGTGGAATGCAACTTCTACACATGTGACAGGTATAATATGTAAAACTACATACTACTATATTCATAATTTTTTACGGCTTTTAGAAGATCAACATAGTATACTTTATTATGTATAATTATAGCATGTCTAGCGTCAATAGCAATAATCCTTAAATTCCGTGCTAACTATTGTGTATATCCCCTGTACTGATTTCTTTACAAATGAGTATCTGATTTCTGTATCGTTCGTTATCCATATTTACTCTGACATACAACTTATCGGATATTTACAAATATACAGAGTAATTTAATATCGCATATTCTTTTTCAATTTGTTAATCAGCTTCGCTCAGTCACTTTTATGTTCGTCTTCATATACTGCACATGACATCCACATGCGCTCACACATACCTACGATTCTCGTAAAAACAACCGAAGAATACTATTAAACATAGTACAACGATAAGAAAAAAATGAAATTACTCCGTGTCACATTTACTTTCGCGGACTAACGAAAGTGTCAATCTTTTCAAACGATATTTCAACAAATGAAAAAATCCGAATTCCATTGTGGCGTTTCGCTAGGTACATATTATATGTTAAGTAGAAATATCGGCCAATTGGATCGAGAAGAAATCGATTAAGTAACATTTAAAAATTTGTTTAAACGTTATATATTACTTTATATACTGCTCACATTTTTGGATACGGCATTATACAAATGTACAATATTCGTATAAAACTATTATCTACACCGTAATGTACTTAACTTTCGTGTTTTCGATCGAAAACAAGCACGAGTGCGGTCATTTAATTAATATTGTTTCCAGAAGAAATAACGTGTAATATTCAATCTTTCATGTAAGCAGAATATATGAGAATCGTATCAGAAATTAAAACGTACTCGATGAAATTGATCGAATGAATTGCTTAATAGTCACACTGCATGCGTTTGTATTGGAACAAAAATTGGAAGAGATAAGATATATTACGAATGCATATGAAATCTCCATTAGAGAGGAACAACGAAGGTACCATACATTTTTCATTCGAATAACGCAATGAACGAATTTCGAATCACAAACGGTAAATTTATATATTTACTTCATATTTTTCGTCTTTTATATCGTGGCGCCGATTTTTAGGAAGTGGCTCAACTTTAAAGCAATCTTCTACACGTAAAAAACAAATTCTAATACTGGGTCTCTTGATTTCGTCTACGTAGAGATTTTTTTTGTGCAGTTAAATTAAGTTCGATTAAATGTAATCTCGTGTGTCTTGTGTTTCGCCCACTCATTTGCGGAAATGAATAACAATCGAGAAATGATCTACGTATACGATAACCGTGAAAAATGAAGGATGATTAATGATCTCCTAAATGGTATTAACGGAAATCAGATTCGTGGTCACGAATTGATTATTGGTAGTTTCTTTGCGGCGAACAGAGTAAAGGCACCTTAAAATTCACTGTATTCAATGTCCAGCACCTATATTTTTTAGTTTTATAGCAATTTTCTGATTTTCCTCTAACGATCATAAAAGTCTTCTCATTTTTTTTTTTTTTATAAAAACAAACGTATTGTCAGTGTAGCGACTAATCGAAACATTCGCTTTATATGTATATACGCACATTTATAGCATTCACGTAGTGTTCAACGCGAAATTAGAAAGAAAATTTCGGGATAGTTGAAAACTAAGTACTTGTTATTCGAAATGATCGACTGATACAAAAACGAAGTACAAATAAATGAAGCGTAGGCTGCGTAATGCGATCGGAATAAAGTGAAAATCTGATTCTACAATTATAGAATTCGAATTGTGACAATAAAACTGAGAAGACTTTTCATGTTGGAAACTAGCGAATACTTTGACTTCTTAAATTTGGTCCATTTTGGAAGACAATCGCTGTACGTACGTCTTCAATAAATGCTCACGCCATGCATCTGATAGAATAAAATACGTATAAATGAATCGTAATTAGTTTTCAATTATCAATCGGATCTTTATTGTTCAGTTATTATTCTGTTCAAAGGCGTATTGTTAATGAGAATTCTGCGAAATTAGTGCCCCACCGGTTGATTTTTCACACGACTGCTGTACCTTCAACCTTCATTGTGCCCATTGGTTGCATAGATTGTGCATATGTGCATTTTCATTAATATATTTTTACGAATACGTTCTCCATGCTATTCACAATATTACAATGCAAGAAAAACTAAAAGTGCTAACGGAGAATTGAAAATATTGATGGAAGTATTTGTTGCAACATCACATTTTAATGTTGTCATTATGTAATATTCGACATTATTAAATACTAATTATTCTTTGAAATAATATACAGTACAGCGTGATTGTTTCGACAAATAAGTTTAAAATTTGT
Organism: Lasioglossum marginatum; assembly: GCA_028455795.1. Lineage (NCBI taxonomy): Eukaryota > Metazoa > Arthropoda > Insecta > Hymenoptera > Halictidae > Lasioglossum > Lasioglossum marginatum. Next base: position 1,554,289 of record CM052259.1, on the reverse strand, counting down.
TAGTCGTATCATTAATGGTTATAAAAGTATCTAACAATAAAAGCTCAAGATTGTTCTACGTACAAAGAGAAAAAAATGCGATGTATTATAACAAAATATTTTACTTTCGGACATTACACACTCTTGTAATCTGATAGATTCTAATCGTTATCAATCAATTATAAATTTGCCAGCATATTTAGATGACTTTTTTGGGAACAGAATATATCATATATTACTCGAATGTACTTTTCACAATTTGTCCAAACTGTTAGATAATAATGTATATGCACAAATCTACACGGCCAAATGCTCGTACATTACTAGCGCACATACAAGTCCTCAAAGCTATTCATTAATTTTCAAACTTCTTTTATTGTACTCGAGTGGAGGAAGTATTAAGGTTGTGATAAAGTTGTTGAAACAACTTTCGCGTATCAAGGGTTAATTATTAAGTAAACTAAATATCAATAACACGAAAGTTTGAATGTATATACACATATATATATATATATATATATATATATATATATACGTGTATATAAATATATATGCACATTTGTTTATCGATGCTCGTACGTTCATCATCTTTGTCATATAAATAAAATTTGTTTAAATAGAAAAGTACTAGTACATAGTGTTTCGCCAGCAATACATTATGACAATTGAACTTTTCATGGGAGACATGAAAACACGCACATGTGACCTCGTTAATACATACCCTTTAGAACCCCAATACAATGTTTCTCTCACTCTTTGATCAGTACATAAGATATCGTCCCCCCTGTCGTCTATTAATAAAATATGAAGTTTAAATAGTTTAAATATACAGAAGACTTCCTGTTATTAAAGTATTTAACGATAATGTCAGTATTAAGAACTTTCATCTTATTAAATGGATAAGGATAAACTGCAAAATAAACCAAAACCTTCAACTCACGCAGAATGTTCAGTGAAATTATAAATAATTTACATTTACACTTTCTCTTTTCAATATGCATATACATATACATGTATAGGTGCACCACATATACTCCTATGTGTGTATACGCACATACACATGTATATGTAGTCATATAGCATGCATTCAATCACACACGCATACATGCATGCATACATACATTTATATATGTACATATGTATATAACTTAAACATGATTCGCTGCAAAATGATTCTCTGAATAATGTATTAATCTATATACAATGTACAGCACTAACGTGCTAACCGTTTAATTTCTGATCACAAATTTGTACAAATTTTCTTTTGTACACATCATATTGGTCACCTATTCTATAAATATCTACTCACTTTTCCGCTTTCATACTCAGCAGTGTGTGCGAGACGCTCAGAGACTTTATATAGCAAAATAATTTTTGCGAGTCTGTATCAGAAAATGTTTTCAGACGATAACCATTTTCACAATTGTAACTTCTTTTTTCTTTTTCCTCTTTTCCGTTTTTTTTTTGTTTTTTGTTAAGACTAAGGCGCTGTGTATAATTGCATGAAAATGATGATATAGCAAATCCTTGATTGGTAAAAGTTCTAACTGGTCTTTGGATATAACACGGCAATTACCTTTACTTTGGTAAAGTCTGATACACTTTTCTTTTTATCATACTTTGTATATTGGTGCACATCTCGTATTTCTGTAAACTCGGATATATAACGTAAAATTTCACTACATCCAAATCAATTAGAGTCCATACACGCGATACCATCGACGCGCGAATCCCGTTTGCGCGCGAATCCCGTTTGCACGCGAATCTCTTTTTTTAACGAGCAGATTGTACTACGACTTAAAATAAATTTCACCTTTTCACGTTGACACAACAGTACTTGTCGTCGATGATTGAGCCACTGTTGTCACTGTTATCATACTTAATGTACTGTCAAGAGTATTTTGTTCCGTCGTCCCCGTAACGTCCTTCTCGATACACGGTTTCTTCGGTTCCTTGTGTTCCTCTGACGAACTGGACTTCCTCTTGTGATTCGAGCTCGACGAATGAGAACGACTCGATCCCGACTCGTCTTTCGACGAACGACTACTCGACGACTTCTTTTGACCGTCTCTTCCATGACTATGATGCCTCTCTCTCCTTTTCTCCGATTTCCTTTCACTGTCTTTGTTATCTGCGCGATCACTAGATTTATTAGAAACGTTATAATCTCTAGGCAGGGTAATGATCTCTTTACTGCTACTTTCCCCGATTTTACTATCTAATTTCCGTTGGGACGACGACGGACTCCGATGACGATGCTTTTTGTGTTCTCTGTCGCGTCTATCACGATCCCTTCTGTCTTTGTGTCGCCCTGTCTTGTCGTCCCTGTGCTTCCTTTTTGACTCTGAATGCGACAAATGCGACGAATGCGAATCTGATGGCAATTTTGATGAATTTTCGTCGCTGCTACCATTCCTACTGTTACTGCTGTGCCTTTCGCTTTCTGTTGTCGGAGATGTAGATACAATTGAAGAACAGGAAGAAGAATTAGTAATCTTTGCGGCTGACGACGAATTCTCCTCGCACGAATTACTAGCAGCTGTCGCGCAGACCTTTTCTTCATTTCTCGATCTTTCCTTAGCTTCGTCCTCGGCCATCTCGATTAATGCTTTCACTGCATTCTCGGTTGCGCACTCCATTTTCGACGTGAATGCCAATGTTGTTTCTACCTCCAGTAATTGACAATATTGCTCTAATTTTGATATATCATTTTTGTACTTCTGTTCGGCGATTTCAAAGCTTTCCTTATGTATCTTCTCTAACACCTCCTTCGAAGCTTCCGCGACACCGGTTCGCAAAGACTGGCAAACTTCTTCCACATCAGTCTTCGACTTATAAATAGCAATTTCTAAAGCCTTGTCAACAACTTCCGTTGCGTACGTCTGCGCTATTAACTGTCGCTGCGCTAATATATCCTGTTCAAGAATGACAACGTTGCAATCCGAGGTTGTATCGTGCTCCGACGAGCAAAGGTCCGAGGAGCTCAAACGTCTTTTACTCTCCTTCGACAAAGAACTGGAGCTACTAAATTTGCTGACGGATTTCGATTCAATAGCCGGTGAAATACTTTCCTTGCTAGATGTGGTGTTACTGCTACATCTGTTGTGGTGACGATGATGATCTAATTTGTGACTACTGCAGTCATATTTCTTCTTATCCCCAGAATGACCACTGCTGCTGCTACTGTGAGAATGGTGACTGCATTTCTCGTTCGATCGACGACGATCTTCGTGTCTCCTTTCTGACCTCTTATCGTCTCTTTTCTCGCTGCTCTGTTTTTGTTCCACTGAACTGCTCTTCGACGATTTATTACTAAAAAGATCCGTGCAGTTATCATTATTTTCTTCGGACTCTCTTCTTTTACTGGAGACAGAAGAATGTCTCGTGTGGTCTCTGTTTTTGCGGTCCTCTTTGCGTTTTCCATGTTGATCAGACTTTTTCAAGTTCCCCTGATATTCAGCGGCTCTTTCCTTCGCTTTCTTCTCTTCGAGCGAGTCGATAGAATGTTTTTGTTCCACTCGTTGGCGATTCGTGTTCTCCTTCTGCTCGTCACCTATACTTACAGCTTCCAAAGGCTTCTTCTCTTTTATACGATGAGACGACTCGCTTGCAACGCGAGTGTGCCTAATGCTCGCGTTATGTTGCGATTCTGGATAATACTGTTTTAATCGGACATGCCATGCTACACTTGAAACCGCCGAGACCGTTCGAAACTGATGAATAATGTTGCGCGGTAAAAAGTATATGTCATTGTCGTATAAATTTATTCTTGCATAGCGAATACCCTGTCGACGCAATTGATTCAATTTAGCATCTTCGATCCACTGTACACACTGGGATATCGGTGGTTCGTGAAGATCCAGTTGCAATTTCTCGACTAGTTCAGGGAAGTCGCCAGCGTAGAACGCCACTACGTCCTTCGTAATCCTATTGTACTCCGTAGGTTGCCCACCATGGACTGCTTTTAATATACCCACTGCAGCTGTTGTCATTCTATCTAATCCATGACCCACGTGATCCGCATGAGCTTTGGTGCGATCTTCGAACATATATTCACGGGCTTCACTAAGACGAGGTAAATATTGTAGATTCCGTAACTCATTAATTCCCGTTCTGCGCCTCTTGTACGGACTTTTATTTATGTCTGCTGTTGGTACTAACTGCTCTCCTGGTCTGATCCACAAGATTGGACCATCGTTTGATTCTTGCGGTGTATCCATCTTCACAACAGATAGTGGACCCCAAGGCATAGTCTACAATTAAAAGTTTTATTACGCTCAGAATATAATACACATCTTATTTGATACACATATTATTAGACACAGGAGCTAAGCAAACATTTATCTCCCTCATTAATAATTTTAATATGTTGAAAATAATATATCGACAAGTTACAAGAGAATACTAAATTACGAATTTTTGTATAATGTAAATATGTAACACATAAATTTGTGTAGAAATACAAGAGAAATTATTTGATATAAAACAATAAAGTATGTTTTTTGTATCTCTGTGCTTACCAGTTTTAAGAATGGGTTTTCTTCTAACTTCTGTAATAGATCCGGAAAATATCCACCAACTTCTTCATGAACAGTTCCGACGATACTTATTTGATGAAGGGGCCCATACCTAACAGTGCCATTACTATATGATTTACAAACTTGATCTTTGTACTGAGCCATAGTTGTAGTCTCTATGTCACTATTTCTTCCTAACACGCCGTTTTTAACAGTTAAAGTAGGATAATTGTCTGCCATGTAATCTAACAAATCAGGAAGATACGCAGCAGCATTGTGTACTATTCCCATAACGTGATGTGCATTTCCATTTTCGTCCTCACCAAAAACTACCTGCAGAATCGAAATATTTTCTTATGTTTACCTTATTCGAAAAAGCTAATTATAGTATTAAATTTTGATATACTCTATTGAGCATGGTAAGTTTCGATTATTCTATCTGGCCAATAGCTTTTTAGCTATTATCGTTATACATACCTTGAAATACTCTTGAGCTAATTCCTCTATTTGTTCGTGTGACAATGCATCAATTTCATCTTGATACATATGCACAACAGTTGCACCACCATTAGGATAGGTTTCTATATGAATAAATTTCTTGTACTTTAGGCCTTCGAGTAGTTCACTTTTAAGTGGTGGATTATGAAGCATTTTATAATTTTTTGTTTGCAAGTTTAACCTGAGATTTTCATTTGTAGATTTTGAGAATACGTGAGACACTGGTTTAGAGCTTAACGAGACCATACTACGGTCCCGTTTGCACTGTACTCCGATGCTTGCTCGTTTTATTTTGCTACGTTTATGACAACGTGAGCAAACGCGTCGCTCGTTATGATCCTTGCTTCGTTTGTCTCTCGAAGATGAGTATGATTTTGAATGTGAACTTGAAGATGTAGAACTAATAAAATTTACTGATTTATTGTGAGACAGTGCAGCATCGCTTTCAACTATTGTCGTAGAAACACTGTTAGCAGTCCAATCTGATTTAACATCTAATTGTTCTTGAGGATCTGTTTGTTCTATTTTTACTTCAACAACTTCTGTTTTTATATCTCTATGAACAATATCAAGTTCTTCATCTCTCTTCTCTTTCTCGATCAATTGTACTTGTGTAACGGAAACTTGTTCTTCGGTTTTCTCTAATTGTTCGCAAAAAGAATAAGGCGTCAAGCTCTTATTAGCTTTAGTAGTTAAATCATCTGTGTTCTCTTCATTGTATGTTGCTGTATCCATTATGACAGTTGGCGTCGCTATTGCTGATGTCATACTACTGGGAAATGTTGTATCTGGACTATTTGGACTGTCAGAAACTCTTGGAGGATAGTCTGGACTTCTAGGACTATTAATCACTTCGCCGCTACTTTGTGGACTCTCTCCTAACTGTGGTGTGTTAGTATTTTCCAAATTTACATATCCTTCTAGTTTTGTGGGTACTGTGTGTACCCCTCCTGGTAGCGTTGCATCTTTACATGCCGAATCAACCTAATAACGACAATTTCAACATTTAATAATTTCATTGTGTAATAATTACATTATGTATTATAAAAACTGGTTTATATAAACAATGAATACATTATACATACGTGAATAGCATGCTGAACCGGTTCTATTTTAGGTTTCAATAACTCGTTATTGCAATGATCAGGATTCCCTACGATAAACAACAAAAGCTTTAGAACACACGCATGAATTCTATAAAATATGTAAAATACCGTATTAATCATAAATTAAGTTGATTCTAACAATCTATGTTTAGTCATTCGATGTTTCTCCAACTTTTTCCATATTAACAATTAAAAATTATATATTATTCTTAATGATGCTATCTTAATGAGAATACGTATATATCCCACAATGATCAATGAATGCTGTTCAATTTCTGGTGTGTGTTTTGTGTGTCGACGTAAGAATTTGTTAGACAAATTATAAACAATAGATTCCATAATACAAGGGTCAATATAGATTCGATGTTGACAATAATTGTTAACGTGCGATTTATTTGATGAATTGATCGTAGAGATGTACGTGTTTACGCGAGTTTAAATAATAATAAACGATATTACCATTTGGCTGATCTGCATGGCAAGCAACATTGTCCAATTCGTTTCTCTGATTAGACATGCTGTGTGCTTCCACGGATGGTACGCGTAATGTAGTATTGATAGCAAGTTTATAGGTAGTACGTTCTTCCACATCACCAGAAGAGCTCATGAAATTCACGTTTCTCTGTAATCCTTTCCCTTCCGTGTTTGCATTAAACGATGACGCTGTAGAGAAAATCGTGGGCGTCCTGATCGAATGTAACTCTAGATCGTCCTTAAACTCGTTTGTCTCTTTAATAACACTATTCCACGCTGTTCTGGACACTTTTACGTTGGTTGTTTCCCTCCGTAGCGGCTCGAATACTTGCTGAATTGTATTATTTACATCACATCGCTCATTTGACACGATACTTGTACCAGTTTCGGATGCCATCTTGATTCTGTGAGCAACATCCTGAACACAACGATACTACGCAACATTTGATTGGATATTTCTTCGCCGCCTTTCGAACAGACCTTATTCTATTCGTCTGAAATTGGATAAAGAGTAGGGGTAAGACCAGTAGATATAGAGGTACCATATACATTTTTATTCATGGGAATCTTCGATCTCCAAGCTTGTTTTCTCCGAAATTTTTTGATCGCGAAAGGCCATATATCCTTCAGAATTCTCAAATGCTCTAGATATTATATGCGCACAAACATTTAAGCGCAGAATGTTGAAAGTACTTTATAGTAAATTGATTGGAATAAAATGGTCTACGTATTTACAAATATATGCGCGGCTTTACCGCGAATATTCAAATCTTTTCACGTAAACTTCTTGGATAGCTCAAATTTAAAAATCTTGTTCCTCTGCGAAGTATTTCTTGCACTTGAAAATTATTTAGTAAAAAATAATAATAGATAAAAATCAAATTCGTCTGTGGTAACGAACGTATTAGATATATAAAAAGAAAGTAAATTGGAATGTGACAATCATATTACATACACGCGTTTATAGCGTTCTGTGAATCTCTGTAAGGTATCCAAATCTTGTTTTTTGTTAACGAAAACAATCGTGTCATTGTTTCGATTTGTGTAATCACCACTACTTATTGTAAACTGAGAAACTTGTAAAGTACATAATGATACTGTTCAACAACAACTTCGTTTTCCTTTATCATTTTCATTATTTTCGTGATATAAACATTGTTTGTTTAAATTTTAAGTATTACTAACTTTTTATTAACCAATAGCCGAACTGAAAATTATACATATTTTGTGGCGTTACTGGACGTTACTGGGTTCATATTATGTATATAGAAACAATATAATATAGAAACAAAATCAATTTCAATAATACTATTTATATACATATTTATATATATTATGTGCTGTGAAACTTAAAGGAAAAATTACAAAGATTTTTGCGATCTGTATTGTATTTAAAAATATAAAGAAAATAGAATATATCTATATATACAAACAAACTGGCGAGTTTGTATTTTTATTCATTGTAAGAACAAATATAATATTATAATTGTTTAATTTCTCTAATTATTGAAACAATAGGGTATTGAAGCAATAAATGATGTGTTTGTTTTTAAATGCAAATCAAATGTTTGACATAAACAATACAAATAAAAAGATTAATGTAACATATTATCTGCACACGTAAATATTTTTACTTTTTCAGTATCTCATGCTTTTATATGAAAATGACGAAGTTCTACATATACACATATAATAGTTTTTGTTAGTAATATACATATAGAATTATATACTCATTTATTGCATATGGTTCATTAAATATGTAACATATGTCTCATTTCAATTTTGAGAATGTTTTATTTTCTATGACATAGAATGGATCGTTCAACATAACTATTTTCAATGCTTCGCAAATTCTGTATGATTCATACCTGATTTTGTATAGATATATTTTATTATTTTAAGGTGAATGCACTATTAGAGGTGAATGCACATTGAGAATTTATTAAAAGATTTATGTTACATTCAATTCCTGTAAAACCATAAAATTTTTGTACTAGACATTGTATTATATTGTATAATTTAGATACAACATAAGCTAGTCATGTTAAATCTTCTAGCTAGAGCTATAAAATTATTTTTTGTATGATTCAGTACTACGTATATACTTTAATAAATTGCAAGACCTTTTTTTCTTAAAATCCATTCGTCTTTATTGTGAATATTTCATGGCTGTAATCATTGTTATCGTTATTATTACAATTAACTTTCTAGTGAAGTTTCGATACAAAACTATAAAATACAAAGTTATTTATTTAACTATTTTCTTTATTGATTCTAATAGTTTCGACTTTATAAGCCCAATGGTGTTATATTTATAATGTATATCCCAATAACAGAAAAAAGAAATAATACACTGTCTAAGTTATGCACAACGATATATAATATATATTACTTTTCATACTTTGTAAAAACCATATTAAAATTAATCCTAACAACTTTAATTTCTTCAGATTAGTTCATTGTTTACAAGCTTACAATTTTGAATATTACATTACATTAATACTTATCATCTAAATGAAGTAAATTCTATAAAAGCACAATTTTAACTTAGTTCTGTATATCGAAATCAATAAATAATCATTACAACTCTTAAATTTTACTATACCTCTTATTTAAGTTTCCATTCTTATCACATTGAGACCCAATTGCTTAGGTAGATTCCTTACATTTCTTGGGTTGGATAGTTACATTTATATCTTTACAATGTTATCGCATGTAATAATTAAATCATTATTTCAAATAAAGCATGCTATAAATAATTCAATTACATTACAAACAATATCTAAATTTCCTTTTTCTTTATGGTATTTATTGTCAATCTGCATTGTCAATCTATGATACAGATAAATCTATCCAAACGGGTTTCAATGCGATAAGTGGTACATTATTCGTTTTACGTGAAAATATATATCACACTGTATAGTACGCACTAAAAATTTCACAATCATTTGAAACTAAATACGCGAAACATTTTTATTTGCGAATATTATTACAAGTGCAAAACACTCAGTCACGTCTTTACAACCACGATTGTAATGGCCATTAATTATGGAATTATCTTGAATACATTAAATACAGGTGAAAAAATTTACACTTTATACGACTGCGCAGTAGCATCTGGTTTAATACAAGAGAAATATAGTTTTTCTTTTCTACATATATTTTAAATTTACATTACTAATTTTAACACGTTGACTGCTATTTACAATTCACACACTATCTTCGTATGAACTTCTATATAAATAATTTCGTTGTAGCATTAAGTTTGTAATGCATTAAACGAAATAAACAGTGCGTTTTACATTTACTAATGATTAACTTTATACTCTACACAAGATACTCTATGTACACAAGTGATGTTTTTTTAAATGCGTGTATTATGAATTCTCGCGACATAATATACTTTAATCGAATACTTTAAAACACTCTAGGTGAAAGTTGCTACAAAATAAGAGAAAAAAATTTTTGGACAAATTCATTTAAAAACTGAACTTTTTGAATTAATTTTTTTCTAATATTTTTTAATATTTCTTTCTTTGTATTTCTCTTATAATGGAGAATATTACCATATAGGCTGTTGTTACCAATGACCATCACAAACAATATTTGTTAAGAGCTCAACTGGTAACACCTGTACACGAAAAAATTTTGTTTAGATAATAAAAGGTAGAAATTAGTTTATCAACACTAGAAAAGCTAAGTTTTGGTTGTGGATTGCACAATCTGAGAAATAAATTATAATATACAATTACTACAGATATTATGTGGAAATGTTTATTATAATTGCAACAGCAGCTTATAGAGGAAAAGAATGTAATAAGGAAAAATAAATGGAAACTTAGATTTCTACTGAATAGTGAATTAATCACATTATAATATACCTATTAAATTAAATATTAATGATGATATATAATTGTTTTCCTAACAGCTCATTATGTTCGTACTCCATACATATTCGTTTACTGAGATAATTTAGTAGAAATTGAATGAATTGCAATATGTATATCGATGTTTATTCAAGTAATAACCACTGTATTATCCATACACTAATACTTGTATTTTGTATTACTAATTTTTTAAAGAATCTTTGTAACAGCCATTTCATCAATAAAACCTTACGAGATAAGATTATTTATGTACAATAACTTGAATATTTTTCTTAATAATACAGAACTATAATATATAGGTATTTGCGAACTCATTTTCAGCAGTCCAAATGAGATAATAATTTTAACATTTTTATCAAGGGTTCCATAGAGTCTGTATAAACGTATAAAACCGGCAGTATACTTATTTGTAGGTGAGATTCTAACATCTTAATTTTTGAGATGGTCATGGCTGGATGTCGCATACTCAATTTTTTGTCTACACAATTTTTGTATAATTCTGTTCTCTACACAAAAAAGAATGTTGATAAATTAACGTAGAAAAAGAAATTGACAACAAAATTGATTACCTTCGAATTGTTTAGCAATCAACGTGTTAAAATTAAGTTCCTTTGAACCTGTGATAATGATCACAAAAGGTAACACTTTTTAAGTCAATTGAATTGCACTATCTTTCAACTTCTTATTCTTTTTCTTTACAGTCTTAACTTTCATGAGAGTCTTTCCGGCTTTCCCCTTGATGGGCATAGTTTTCTCTTTCACTGACTTCATTTGTAACTTCATTTCAGTTTTCGATAATTTCTTATTCTTTAAAGTTCCCATTCTGAGCTTGCTGTTCTTTTTTACTTTGGTAGAGGTTTGAATTGCTGGACCGGATCTTACGCAAGACCCGGGTAGCTTGTACTAGGCTGTAACTTTAACCTTTTTCTTCCTCTTCTTTTTCTTTTTGTCGTGGTGTAGCTCTTGCTTTTTAGCTATACAAAAGCGGCAATACCAGTTCTCGCTGGTAGCTGGTGGTACTTGCATACCAACGCACACCCTAAACGATTAAAAACAATTAAGTAACATGATTATAATAAAAAGTTCTCCGTATAATGTAAAATATGAAGTATCAAAGATTGTAATGTATGGAGTAATAGTTGTATTATCATTTGGAACTAGTGTTGAAATCAACGTTAAGTTGTATGATTGTTCCGGATTGTTGCTACAAGGTGGAATTATAGTATTTGTAATATAACTATTTTTTAGTCTTCTTTTGAATTAAAGAACTGTAGGAAAGAAAATGTGCTGTTTACTTATACAGGGTGGTCATGAGATTACTAGCCAGTATTTTTCTTGCAAATAATCAATATTAGGAAAAGAATGAACCAGCGTGAACACCCTGTATACAGTTGGAAAAATAGTTCTAAATAATCAATTAACTTGACGTAGTTTCGCTTTGGTACGGTCACTAAAATACAGTCACATGTCAATTTTCGATTTTATCTTGGTTTTGACTCTGTAGAGACATTTAAATGTTCTGGGCATTGTAATAGGTGAATGTACTGTCCTGGAATAAATTTACAAAATTCTCACTTACCAATGATACCACGCGTCACAATCATCACAACCAACCATAGGCGATCCATCATCCTGGTTGCCGCAAGCAGGACATATCCACACTTGACGACCACCTTGATCCTGAAAGACTCATATCACGATAAAACCACAATATACAATGCTTTTACGATAATTATAAATAACCCAACCCATCTTTCATGTTACAAACAGTATGAAGTATAAAACTGTATCGAATCATTTAAAATATAAACAATTCATTGTTACAATGTGATTGTCTTGAATTTATGAAGTTGAATAATATATATGCAATTTGTGGGACGACTCGTACGCATTGTATGAAGGTGTAGTAATATGTCGGAATACAGTACATTAAAAACAGCAGTGGTACATGATAAATGCTTGTGATTATGCAATTATGTAAAATGCTTATAAAATTCAATGAGTGAGGAATGATGGATATATGATGTAAAAAATCTTTCTTGAATTAAATAGTCATTGGCGATTGTTATTAATATTCATGATTTATAGCACTATTTACAGTACTATTAGTTATAATATATGAAGATGTATGATCTACTCCTGGTATTATTAACATGAATATTAGGAAAGGATTAGTACGATTTATTCAAGAATTATGGCTTTGACTTGCGGTAATTAAATAAATTTTCATTTGGCTCACAAACTAAGAATATTTCATAACATACTGTTACCTGAGCTACTTATCAATTGACTTAAACAGGAACGTTCATTGAACCCAGATTAATGATTATTAGTAAGGACATAGAATTTTCTCAGCTTTGTTTGTTTTATTATATTCAATGTATATGTTATTATAAGTGTATGGTCAATAAAAATACACTAAAATCTAATTCTGCTCTGAAATTTGATGTTACTACAATTAGAACTAAAGAAGAGTGTTTTGCGTGTAGACAATTCGTGTATTAGATCAACTTTTTTGGATATCAGGAATCTGATATATTATTGTTATTTCGGAATTTACTAATTATCACATAATTGATATTATGTGGATAGTCACTATACTGGACACTTAATTATTGATCATGTAGATCATGTGGGTCATTTTAAACGGATGCCTAGACGAAGCAAATCTATATATTACAATATATATTACACTATATAATCCATATAGTTATATTAGAGAGAATTGGCCCCACAATAATATAAGGTAGAAAATAATCATCGTTTCCTAAAGTAGGGTAGCGTTCCATTATGTGGACACATAATCCCAATTTAAGAGGTTCATCAATAAATTCATTTATTTAATTTTCGGTATTAATGTATGTTTATATTGAAATATATTATAGTTTTATATTTTTCAAATAGGTAATTCATATTATTGCTGTATTTAGAATTTGCCGAAGCTTATGAAATATCCTACGATATAAACTTGTACCACAATTATATTAATTATATTTCGTTTGACTAACATGTCAAGATGTAAGTGTTATTAAAAATATAATCTTGTGCATATTTCAAAAGAATTCGGTCGAAGATAAGATTCCAAAAGAGTTAAAGTTGTAAAGTGCCTAAGGGTATTTCAGGCAAAAGCTGGAGACATGGCAGAAATTTGAATATCTCTATAATTTCGACTAGGTAGAAAATAGATTAAATTATCATTGTACAAAGAATACCTAATGACTTTTTTTTTTAGAATGGGAATGTACTCACCACAGTAGTGGTTGGTGTTGTGGGCAGCACGATCCTGCCATTTTCTTTGTCTTCTTTAGCATCATCCTTTTTAAGAGCTGCATCTGCTTTCGTCTCTGTGCCGTTAAAACCGTCCGTTATATTCCTAACTGTTTCGCATGCTTTCTTTAATGACAACATGCAAATTGCATGCAATCAATCAATTCTTCATTATTTTGGTGTGATTGTTTATTACCTCCCTTTTTATATTGTAATAGATTTTTCCCTGTCACTGGTCTTTTATTGGTCAATATACCGTTCATTTAAATCGACTAATGTACTAAACGAAGGGAAAACTGTTTAAACATTATTTAAAAAGCAATGGAACTTTTATGTCATCAGTATTAACTGTTCTTCATATACAAGATTCGACCAAGTTGAAAGAAATAGATCTCTATACATATATGCACTCTTAATTTATCAATATATTTTTCTGAATGACATACTTGATGTGAAATATAATTCGTTCTACAACCAAAAAGGAGGTGACTTTATGTACGTAAAGAAGTGAAATATTTTGTAGTTCTATTTTTGAATAAGTAGAATAATGTCTCTCATTAAACACTATTTCCATTCACAGAATTTCAATTCCATACTATTACTGTAATAAATTAAATAAATAAATCGTTAATTGTGAGAAGAAAATTGATATGATTTCTTCAGATCACCCCAACTTTAGTTGCACCTCAAACTACATGCCACTGTATATTATTATTATTTATTATGATCTATAATAAACACGATCTTTAAAGTTATCCAAATTGATTATTTTTACTTCGCTATTGAAGATGGAAGTATAGAACATTTCAACAAGCATAAGTTTATACAATAAAAAAAGTTAATGTGAACTGCTATGCACTATTAGCGTTTTTGCAACCATGTGATAGAGCAAAGTAACGAACTTATAGAGGATAGAGAATACAGTGAAGTTGTAATATAAAAATAAGATCAACACTCATGTAAAACCCAAAATAATATATAGCTTAGCTTTGATATTGCTATTATCATATCGTATCCTACAAGGATTAGTGTTGTGATGGAAAGCAAATAAGATACCTAATCACAGGTACTAGCCTTTACTATACCAAAAGTCGTAATACTGTAACAGTGATTTTAAGAATTGTAGAACTGTTCGATAATTGTAACAGTAATAATACTGCTTCTAAAAATGTTTTAATGCTTTATTAGACATTTACTTTTAACTATTCGATTAGAAGAGAATTTGTTTATGCTATTATTAATTTATTATTATGAAATTATTTTTCGTAGATTATTTTTCCTATTGCTTGCTAGTTTCTTATAATTTTTTCCCATTAATTTTTAATTTTTACTCTTCCTTGATTAAATGAGGTGCACTTAGAGCCTGTCATATACCTTATACCCAGAGAAAGTATAGTTTTCTTTGTTTTGGAAATTAACTTGATATCGATTATCAGACGAAACTATATGTGAGATAGAGCAATGTATGGAATTCGTTGCACAACTTCCGGTACTTTAAAAGGTGCGTTATACAGTGCTGGTGAGTCTATTACTCCAGCATAGAAATTGGCCTCAGCAAATCTCATCGTGTTTCTCAAAATTTTTATATACCAATAAAATTTGCTTAAAATTGTTCATGGCACTTAATCGAATATGAGGCAATTATTCGTAAATACATCAATTGAACACGTAAAATAAAAAAATCTGTCCGTAGGTAGGTTTTCAAGAAAATTTGAATATAGCATCAGATACTAATTACATGCTTGCGAATACAATGAAAGCATTTGTAATAGTATTAATATGCATAGATGGAAGAAAATACACATAATTTATGTTGTAAGGAGCAGTTACTACAAACTTAGGGATTCGAATATCTCTCAAATAAAGTCAATTGTCTTAAAGGTGTTCTAACACAGATATTTTTGTACATAGATTAAACCATATAGCTTAAACTATTGGCAACCATAGAATTCAGAAATATGCATGGTAAACAAATAAAGATGACTATTTTTAATATTTTTGAACTATACAAATTAGAGAAGATCATGTAAATCTGACAATTTTTTCTCTAACTTCCATAGTTCGAAAAAGATACAAAATGGCAACATTTATTGGTTTCCTACATATGTAATACTAACTTGATAAGTTGCAATACATCAAATCATACGATACTGTTCCACAGTAATATTTCTATTTGAAAATGGTCCACTCAAGTTTTATGTAACATCTCATAAAATTGTAAAAAGTAATCATTTTTCTACATCTTTTTGTCTACATCTCCTACAGTATCAGATATTTTGTTCAGATATCCCTAGTTGATATTAATATGTAATTTCATATTCGAGAACAATACTACAATAAAAAACGATTTTGAAAATTTGAGAAAATTTTAAAGTAACCAAATTGGTCACATAAAAAAGATATAAAATAACACCCACAATTTTTTGTCTATTTCCCCACCATAGCTTGAAATTTAATTATTTGCTCCTAAAACTAAAATAACCGTATTCAGTTGTGTAAACTATTTTTTCCAGTAAAATAATTTTTGTAAGCGTCTTAAAGTATATTGTAAGTGCATTTGCATTGTAAGAGAAAATATCGAGGGAAAAGAGAAAGTTTAAGACCCAATAAG
Organism: Lasioglossum marginatum; assembly: GCA_028455795.1. Lineage (NCBI taxonomy): Eukaryota > Metazoa > Arthropoda > Insecta > Hymenoptera > Halictidae > Lasioglossum > Lasioglossum marginatum. The sequence goes on along the minus strand of CM052259.1, from coordinate 1,537,950 downwards.
ATAGTGTAATATAAGAAAGGTCTTAGAACTTGGTTTCTTGAAATTAACAACATTTATAGGACGCGTTTATCAGACAAATGCTGGCATGATAAAATATCATAAAATATGTTGTAAAATGTTAGGTTTCAAAATATTTAGAGTAAATAAGTTCTGAGACTTCTTTCAATGTCAAGAAATTCACCTGAATTAACTTGATAGAAGTGCTAAAATTTGAAATAAGTAGATTCATAATTGCAACACGAAATACATAACAAGTCTAATGTAGGCTATGAAATTGTTCTACAAATATACTTTATATAGACAAACGTAACAATACAACAAAGCAGGCCAAATGAAAATTATACCGTCACCGCAAGTCATGAATGCATAGAAAATTAAAAATGAAATGTTGGGAATCTGGAATTTTTGGATGAGCTGAAATTCGAATGGTATCGATGGGTTGAGTTACTATTATTATAGTAAAAGTAATACCAATTATGTAATGATATACTATGTATAATATTTAAACAAAGTTTTTTGTTCTATCTGTACCTTTTCCCTTATCATTAATTATGCAATGTTAATACTTTTGAGTATTATCTTAATAAGGAATATACTATTTGAATCAAAGTACTATAATGAACAAAAAAGTAAAAGTTGACTAGTATGACTAGAATTTGAAATTCGCGAACCAAGAAATTAAATGGGGTTGTCACCAAAGCTTATTTTATAAATTATTAAAATTATAAACTGTATCTGATTTCAAATGATTGATACAGTTTTCAAAAAACGTTAAAAACTGTGAAAATAGAGCCAATTGAAAGAACATTAATGATCTGTATATTAAGATCATGTAAATACTTTAATAAACTTAACTAATGTAATTAGAGTAGCATTAATGTACAAAAAGAAAATATTAAAATTTAGTAATTGCATTTGATGCAACAACCTTTACATTGTCTATATTGATCAACGTATTAGAAAAATTATACTGACATATAGAAATAATAATAATACTTGTAAATTTCGTATTTTACAAAAATTAAGCGGTGACACTCCCACATATATGCATATAAATATATTTTAAAAATGAATTTTGTAATCTGTAAATTTTGCATATAAATATTCGATAATATATATGATGTTTCTGCCTAATTTGAAGTATATTTGTACTATATAAAACGTACTTACAAAATAATACGGTGGTTGTTGTTCCACCGAAAGGATGTTAGGAGGAGGATCAAAATGAGGTGGAGGAGGTTCTCTCTGAGGTAGGGCTTTGAAGAGAGATTTCTTTGCTCGAGGAACTGTTGCGAGTGGCACACTAGTAAGATTGGCAGAGAAAGTATCTGTAGGAAGAGCAGGGCTTCCATCTAATGTTCCCTCCTCTGTTTTCTTACTTGCCGACTTTTGCTTTGGCGGTCGCGTTACTAATGCTGATATTTTCGCCAATTCTGGACTTGGTTCCCGTTTCGTCTCGTCCTCAGGTTTTTTCATTACTGTTTTTATCGTTCTATAACACATTTCCCTAATAATAACGCATGTGTTATTATGTGTGGTACAATATATTAACGCATTGTTTACTTTAGTTAAACTACTTCATTCCATTTAGTAACTTAAATTATTAAGAAGATATTCGGTCACTTTTAAAAGCAAGGTAACTTTTTAAATATTAGACCACGCAACTTGAATCTTTTTGAAAAGTAGGAACAATTAGTTTTCTATATGACGTGAGAAAGAAATTTTGAAAAAATTGCAGTGGTCGGAATTTAAGAGAAAATACTAAAAGCTGTATTTTTTAAATTTTCAATATATGGGTCCACATAAAAAGGTTGTAAAGAAGAACGTTTAGTATTTTCACTGCAATTTCGACCAATTGCAATTTTTTAATAATTTCTTTTTCACTTCATGTAGTAAGCTAATTGTTCTAACATCTCAAAAAAAAATCCAAATCGTACGATCTACTATTAAAAAAATTATCGCCCTTTTAAAAGTGAACAAATATTATTGCTAATGATTGTATTTTTAAAAAGTAAATAAAGAGCAAAATTAAACAGCGTTAATATAATGACTGAACTGCGCATCTTTATGCATTTACAATACGTCTAAAATTCGTGAAATAGTATTTCGTTACTTTTTATTCAAAAATATTACCACAGAAAATGTGGAAACTGGATTTCATAAAAAATGGATAAACATTCGCAGTCTACTGATCACATGATTTGTAAAATAATATAATATTCGCAATGAAGTTGAAATTATTAATAAAAAAATAAAACAAAACATATAAGCTTACAGTTTTTTCATTGGAACAGCATCTGGGGTTGGTGGTCTTGGAGAAGCTGTCCCTCCTAATTTTAAAGTTATTTTTGGCACAGCTTCAGAACTTTTATCTTCCTTCTGTAATTAAGAAATTTTATCAAGTTATAAATTAAAACTAGAGCCAAACTAAAAATTTTTGTTGTTGTGTCAACTACGAAAATTTATATAAATAATGTTGAATTTTGACTATACCTCTTTTTCTTTTCGTTTATCTTTTTTCTCTTTCTTCTCCTTGACTTTCTCGATCTTTTCCTTTTTGTCAACTTTTTCTTTCTTTTCTTTCACTTTCTCTGTTTTCTCTTTATGCTTCTCCTTCTTGTCTTTCTTCTTTTTCAATTTGTCCTTCTTTTCCTTTTTATGTTCCTTCGATTTCTAAAATTACGATTAAAAATATATTAAATATTACAAAGCATATATTAGGTAAATCAATTGAAAGGCATACAATAGAAGATTACCTTTTCATTCTTGTCTAATTTTTCGACTTTCGTATTTTTCGTGGGTAATAATGGCATAGCGGGTACAGGTGTAGGATATGTAACTGGTGCCGTTAGTGTGGACGCTGAAGACATTGTAATAGCATTAATAGACCCAAGTATAAGTATTTCTTTATCTTGTTTAACTATCTTTGGCTTCTCCTCCTTTTCTTTCTCCAATTTCTCATGTTTCGTTACCAGAGGTACTGATTCATTTAACAAAGGCGTCGCAGGTTTCTCTCGATCAACAATTTTGTTTTTTGATACGTTGGGGAAGTCTTCTGATTTTACAGGTAAATTCATGAAACGAGGCGGTAAAGGTAAATTTGGCATTGCTGGATGTGGGCCAGGACCACCCCTTCCTAAAGGCAATGAAAATCTGGGGAACATAGGATGGGGTATTAAACCAGGAGCTGGAGGGAACGCAGAGAAAAAGGGGAACGGAATTGTAGATGGAAAAACTGGTTCTTTGGAAAGTGGAGGTTCTGGTGCCTGTGGAGTTTTTGGCCGATCTAATATATCCACCTCCACTGGATCGTTGGAAAGCTTTGTCTGAAATACGAAAATCATTTTAGAAAACAAATAAGTCAGGTCATGGGTCCAATTTTAAAAAAGTTATTTTGTTTTAAAGGACGTTCGAATACTTTCGTAAGTAACTGTACATGTGTACATAATGTCTGGAAATAAACAAATTTCAACTGACCTTTTTAGGACTAGTACAATGTTTCGGACTTCTCGACTTCAGTTCCTTCTTTTTGCTAATCTTTTCTTTTCTCTTCTTTTTATGATCAGTGGGAGTTGGTGGTATGTTCAGTTCCGGTGTTCTAGGTGTGCTAGGTGTTCCTGGTGGGGACATGTCGTCGAACATATAAACATCCGATCCTGGACTTGGCAAATCGATTAATTCCCCTCCATCGGGATGAATATGTACATCTGGCGTATGCGGGGCCTTTTTCTCCTCATGCTTTACTTCGGTATCATTGCGGAGCGCTTGTTTGTCATTGTTTTCATCAATTATCAAACCCGGAGAACTCTCTCTTGAATCGAGTTCTTTGAATTTATGCTGCTCCGATGTATCCTTTTCTTTATCCTCTCGTGGTTTTGAAATCTTTTTGAAAATATTCAATTTCTGCTTATCAGGTTCCGATGGAAGCTTGTCAATAGTGTCTCCTTTTCTTTCTACTGATGGAGGTCCAGCTGCAACGTCTATTACCTTTTCTGGCTTAACTTTGGGTTCTGTTTTTTTCGTTAATTTGGGACTACCAGTTGTTTTAGGTGACATTATCTTCGGAGTAGATGGCCTACTGGATGAACCTTGTGCAGTACCTTGCGATTTCCCACCTCCTGGCTTTAAAGCTTTTAATTTGGCTAACTCTTTCATACCAACTAACTTTTTAGTTTTATTATCATCCGCCTTGTTTGGTTTGAATAACTCTTTAGCACGATTTTTCTTTTTATTCTCTTTGTCAAGCTTGCCATCTTCCAATCCTTTCTTTATAATCTTCTTCGGTTTCTTATCGTACTTCAGTTCAGGTGGTACCATCGGATAAGAACTGGATTGTGGTGAGTCTGGACGAGTCTGATGCGGTGTTCTTGCTTCAGGCAGTTTTCCTTCCCGGGCAGGTGATAAAAAACCCGAGGTGGTCATCATTACACTGTGGATTTCACGCAATGGTCTGCCTTCTTCTACTACCTTCGCACGCTTTACTATTGGACTTTCAAACGATACAGGATCTCCTGGACGCTTGAAGACTACTTGCGGGGACATTCTATGAGGTGACACACTCATAGAACTATTGGTAGATGTTCCATTGTTCGATGATAAATCGGATGATCCATTTAGTAAAGTTTCAGATTTTTCTGTTATATAATCTTCTGTAACATTACGATTTAAGTTAATAATATTGATTCAATGTAAAAATAGAAATCTTTAGATCAATTTTGAATTAATAGTTTTTTCTAAAAGAAACTCCAATATATTTGAATTTAATGAAAATTAGATACTTAAATATATTTTTATCCAGTATCGTACCTTCGGTATTAGGATACATAGCTGGTAAATGTTCATGAACATGCATCGGCCTTGTTACAACTTCTCGACTCCCTGGTTTGAGAAAATTTAAGTGACTTTCCCGTCGAATTGGAAATTTAGGTACTGCCATAGGATACGGTACTGCCTCCACATTTTTAATGTAGTCCGACAGTTCTTGCATGTCAATATTCATATGTTGAAAAGCTAACCCTACGTCATCAAGATTTGCTTCCGTTCTTCCCACTAAAACAATACGATATTCCCACGAATACGATACAATAAGAAAGAAATGAAACACATACGAGTTTTTACATTTACATAGGAATCTTCCAATATTTAGGTCAAAGTACGACAACACTCACAAATTTCTGCATACTGGTGCGTCAGTTTTGCTGTTCGCAAAATGTATTCTTGCATGAGATCAACCATAAACTCCAATGGCGTTGAATTAATTGAATGCCACCCAATAGTTTGACAAATTTGTGCGACGACCATTTTTAAAACACTTCTACTATATTCTGTTGACATTTTCAACTATAACAAAAAATGGTAGAACATTTTATTCGATTATAACGTTTGCAAATTGAATACATACCTGTTTTGCAAATGTTGTGACACAAAAGTAATAACATTTAACAAATTATTTGAACTGTAAGCTATGTACGAATTACGAGATGTGAAGTTTTAATTTTACTTACCAATGAAAAAAGAATTGTACAAAGGATTTCTAGTTCTTCAGCTTATTAATCTAAGACACATACATTCTTCTTACACTATTCAACTCCCTTCAGCACTTTAATCTCAAGTCGTACAAGTCATTTTGATTCTAACACAGATTTTACTCGTTAAACTTAAGAAAGTGTAAATGGTAGAAAGACACAGAACGCAATGCGTCCTCACTACCTTCACATTTTCCTATGACCGTAGTTTTGATCCTTCGTAATCATCGTTGCATATTACAATATATACGACATACCATAATGGCGGAAAGACTACAAGCTTACAGGCATGAAGGTAAAAAAGACAGCGTTCCTCCAATTTTGTTTGATGTCGTTTACATTGTAGACAGATAATGAGTGCAAACGTTACAAAATGTATGTTTCCGGTCACTTTGCCAATAATATCTTTTCGTTAACTGCAATAATTACATTTTACATATATTATGCATTTTGCGTAGACAATGATATTTTTATACCACAGATTGGCATCGGGAAATGTACTATCTTGGAAAGTGTAATGTTCGTAAAAGCACTACTTTTCTCTTGATACGAACATTTCAAAATAGTACATGCCATGTTTCTTTATTTTTATATAAAATATTAAATAATAACAATATCGAATTTAATAATAATCTGTATTCAACATCCGACCCATATATAACTAGTAAATAGATATGTGAATTGTTGTAAATTGCCAACTTATAGTGACTAAAGTTATCCAACATCCGACATTCAAATTTCTAGTGGCAGAGGCAATTCATAAGAATAGATAGAATAGCTTATGGATTTTTGTGGCCCGAGACACCTACCGATCTACATATTCGAAACTGTTTATAGCGCCATCTGCTCAGGGTCGATATTTTAGATTTGGACCATGTATACTTATTGATCCGGCTTCAGATAAAATGCCTTATTCCAAGATTATATGGTCTACAAGATGACGGATGTGGGCAAAGTGCTATAATCTGTTGAGAAATCGCAGTACCATGAAGTAAAATACTTGTGAAAAGATATATTTGTATACAATTCTTTATGCAACGAGTTTGCATCATTTTTCCAAATCTTGTGCCGTGACTTGTGGGCACCAGATATTCCGTTATCTTGGAACACTGCATCCGATGCGTATGCTATATCTATGTCGG
>CM052259.1:1492587-1531183 GCA_028455795.1 Lasioglossum marginatum | reverse complement strand
CAAGGAACCTCCCATTTCCGGCTGTCGCTATCGTTTTGGGACACCCTGTATATGGTCTAAGTCTAAGGCCGACGCATAGAGTATCTATATGTGTATCATGGACGAAGTATAGAAGTAGCAAAGTCTACTCTGGTCTACTATACCTCGTCTGTCTCCTATCCAACTCCTATCCAGAATTTTTGATGTTCCTGTTCTCAAATTAGGCGAGTAAAAGCTAATTTACCTGTGAGTAAATCCATAATCAGGCATGTTAATTTGAAATTGTTATTTGCTATATAAAATGTATTATTTTGAAAAAGTAGTTCGTCGAATTTAAATCTAACGAGGTAACAAGCATTTCCTAGAAGAGTTAGGTAAAGGGACATTCCTTCGCCGCTTTCAATAACTATCGGATTTTCAAATCGAATAATCAATACCCCCGGATACGTGTACCACACTGCGAGTTGCCATGAAGTAAAAGTAACAGTTACCTTGCATTATCTTCTGTGAGTGTAGCTTTCAGTTCCAACATAAACGCCCTTGTCTGCAATGCTCGCAAAAAAGTTACACGATAGTTACAGGCTGTTAGATAATAATACGAATGTAATTACATGTGTATTTTATACAGCGTCTGTTTATGCTACGCCTACAATTACACACGTTCTGCTGGGATTTTTGAAATCGACGATCAATATCGTTTGAAAACTGAAGATGTATACATCAACTTATTATGAAATATTATCATGAAATATTATTATGAAATATTATCATTTTGCATAAAAATCGACAATTTGTTAACAATGAAAGAATAGACTTCCATTTCGACTTAAAAGAAAGTAATAACATAAAATTTCTTTCGCTAAAAAATACAGACGCTTTCGAGACGAGATTCAAGCAAGCAAATCGAAAATCGAAGGTGTGGGTTTATAAAACTGTCGATCGCGATTTGGGTGATGACATTTTCAGTAATGAGTCCTCCTTTTGGGCTTAGACTCCCACCACAGACGTGCCTAGTCTATTCATGTCAACGCCATTGTTCACAGAACTGCAAAACATCCACTAAAAGTGCATGTTTGGGGTTGCTTCACGGGGTTTCGAGACACTTTGTGCGTTTTTCAACTATACTTTATACTATTATATTTTACTTACTATACTATACTTTGTCTCGTCGTTCTCCATCATAGCAACAAGTTCCTCCGCCGATCATAGTTAGCCTATTTAGATCAGAGCATGTTAACGAGAGATATTCTAGACGTGATTTACTACTTTCATAACCCTGCCGCGCTTTTTCGAGGCTTTTTCGATCCAATTATGTCTTCACTTTTTCAACACGCGCGCGGTTGCGACTTTTTAGATCCATACTTCATCGGTGTAATACTTATGCAATTATGCTTGTATTGTACGGTAATCGGAAATGTTTGTTTTACCTCGCTATTACATAGCCTTCTCTTTACATGTCGATGTAAGAATGCGTTGAATAATGGTTTTTACAGTAATTTTTGTATAGAACTAAAAAGTTCGAAGCAGGTTCATCTTGAAATTTTTTGCGGCATTAGGTTTAAACTATGTAGAACAAATTTTAATAAAAAATGAGCTTAAATTCTAACTTTAGATTTTTTCGAAAATTGAATTTTGATTAGGAAAAACGAGTTTCCAGCCCACTGTGCGGTGGTCCAAATTCGGCTGTTCCAATATGTTCAGATTAATACGAGCCCTACTTAATTGCGTATCAAGAACGGTAAAAAGTTCTACGATCGATCGGAGAATCCTGAAAAAGAGATTCGACTTCCGGTGCGAAATTATTTAGATCATATAACAGGAGATTGAAAGCGAGTGCCGGCCCCGCATACACACGTAGTATATGTATACGCCTCTATATAGTCTGCTTTTCTTCTGACCGATTACCTTTCCCACGGGCGGCTTATAGGTGCATAACCGCGTTTATATTACAGTCTGCCGTGCGCACTTAGTCACACGAGCGTGCACGTACACGGCCAAACTTAACATACGGCCTGCTATGAGAAATTCTCATTGCGAGGGCGATTGTCTGTTGCAATCGTAAAACGTCGGCACTGATCCAGTTTGAAAATCAAACGCACAGAATCTCCTCTCCGTGTGTGTGATTAAACCGACGGTAAATCGGCTTTTATCGCGACACGTGGAGGTATTTGTCTGTCGATACTGCGAACCCCGGCTGCTCGTTTAAATCGGTATAAAAGCCGGCATCCGATCGACGATATCCCATGCTATCCTCGTCCATCGAAACAATTATTACGATTATTCGACGACGTTCCATGATCGCGCACTCGCGATCTGACATGTTATGGCAAGAAAAACAGACGCAAGTTCACTCTGACATAATCTTTACGAGATTGTTCTTGACTTTCGCGGAATCAATTACCCAATTGATGATTGTTTTTTCTGGCGACTGTAAAACTTCGATTTCCACGGATTCGAACGCTCCGATTTTTATTACCGAAATATAAACAAGAATTTATGTAGATGCTTGTGTTGCACGAAGATGGGAAAGCTAGACTTTCAACATGAGAACTTTGTTATCTCAATTTGACTTGTCTTTTATTATATCACAGTCCACCAACCAAAAATTACATCATATCATCAACGTCACATAGTTCTCATTAAATGTATTATACATTTCCTTTTCATGCAGTTATATAAAAAATGATTATAAGAAGCACAACAAAATATGAAATATAAAAAGATTTAGTACTATCTTTACTTTTACGTTGATATATGAAATTTGTTATTTCAGAAAGTACATTTTTCTGGATACAAATCTACAGTCTATGAGTAATTGACCGAAGGGAAGAACTTTCACGAAGCCCGTGTAAGACGCGTGTTTTTATCATTAAGTCGCGGACAAGAATATTTATTGTTCGTGTCACAGTACAAAATGGTCTCCATTACATCAGACGTTTCTATTGATACGATTAGATTTATTTCTCCTATTCTATCTTTGTTTCGCCGTGTTTCCAAATGGTGGTCCAACTGTTAGTGACCCGGTAGTTTCCTCTCGAATTTCTTATAATACATTCACCGTGCAGCGTTCACCTAAGCGGACAGAGTGTCGTGCTTTCCTTTCGATCGACTTTGCTGCTACGTGGGTACATATGCTTCTTGTGGTATTAGATACATGCTTATGTTGTTTTTGATAGTGACTTTCCGAAAACGAAAACTTTCTCGAATAATATCAAATATTTTCCGATAGAAACTATTGAATATTTTTAAATTATATTTGTTGTATGACAATAACAATTTTTAACGATTCTGTTCGTCATTTTTCATCTGTCCTACATTACAGAATTCGTATGGTAAATTTGAGTAGAAAATATACTTGATATTTTCCGATAGAAACTATTGAATATTTTGAAACTATATTTGTCGTATAACAAAAACAATTTTTAACGACTGTGCTTGTCATTTGTAATCTGCAGAATTTGCGTGGTCAATTTTAATAAAAACCGTACACACATTAATCTGTTCACAAGAATTGAAACAGTAATTGAAGCCAGCTGATAGTGGGCAGCGTCGTTGTTAATTGGGTGCTTGTGTCACTTCATTATGTCATTTTCCAGCGTTGTTAACAAGCAAAGTTATCGCATCTGGAGCAGTGAAAATCTGAGCGGAATCCAAGCCAATGCATCTTTGTGTCATTGTTTGTGGTTTTGCGCAAGAATGCCTCTCGCATGCTCTCTTCTACATTTAACTCTGTTTGATTAAAATGTGGTAACACCCATTGGAAAACCCTGTATAGTACAATAAATTTCGGATTAGATCGCGAATGTCTTAGGAAATGTCTATATTTATGGTGCTCGGTAACTGGAATTATTAATAGGTAGTTATTTATAATAATTCCTTTAAATGGAGAAAAAGTAATTAAAGTGCAGTATCGAAGTGCGTAATGTCTAATAGATTTCGTTTTAGATCGTTTAGTGGTGCTTGTATGGTTTATTGATTTCCCCGTAGATTAAGTTCAAAGTATTACATATTATGTATTCGTTAAAAAAATGTTTACAGACGATTCAATTCGTAGCATTTTCGACCAAAAACGTATCCAAAGTTTTTCACCTGAACAATGTTCTGCGAAAGTAGAGAAAGCAGAAATTTATTATTATATTATTTCTTTTAACGAAATTATCATAGTTCAAATATTTTTCGAAAATAGGAAATTTAGTGTTCACTTTTTGGAACCACTGTATTTGAGAAAGTGACTGATTTTATTGATGACAGTCACTTTACGTTAGATAGAAATTACTGTGCTATCTACTGATCGACTGGAAAAATGTAACTTATCAAACGGTAAAATCAACGCGCCGGTATCCGTGACCGACCCGTTTTATGTCACTATTTTACATCCTGTATTTTGAACAGCACGATTGCATCAATCTATCTCGAGCGAGTGTACACCTTTATCAGTCGTTGCTGCGGGTTTCATGCGATTTACAGCATGAATGAATTAATCAGGCAAGCAAAGAAGATGATTGAACGGCGTATGGTTAATTTCTTGCCTTATTCCCAGCACAACACGCGTCGACAGCATTTCAGTTGTTCCATAATGTAACAGTTTTGTGTAAGAAAATATACACATACGCCTTGCTAGAGTGATCTATTTAGTAATACAAAACATCGAATGTACGGCAAAGGAAATTTCTTTCGAATTCTAGTTTTTACTCGTTAATGCTTAGGGGTTTGTAAATATGTCAAAGTTCTTTACGTTCGAATAATGCGACCGCAGAAATATTTCGAAATAGGTAACACGAAGCTTACATATTCATGTATCTAAAACTAACTCTCCAATTTAATGATGTATTAGTGTCATGTAATAGACTGTTTTTCACACATTTATAGCACATAAAGATCTTGACAATTTGAAAGACAACAAGGAATTATATCATTTATTACAACGTAGTTTTATTTTCACTCCAATAAAATATTTAACCAAAAATATGAAAAATTTTCCATCTGCATACAAATCCTCCGGTAACGCAACACATATTTTTACATCGTCGATGAGAAAATTTTACATGAAATCTTACATGAAAATTTCAGTATCGTTAAGGGATGAAATCAATTTTCATTTAACTCCTGCTACCCACAACCGAGCATTTTTATTTTGCATAAAGATCCATAGTCTAGTGATCGCCAGTAAATATTGAGGGCACCTTGCCACCTAAGAGCTTCGGTGCTCTATAACAAAATTATGTCCCCATAATAATCTGCAGATTTTCAAACAAAATTCATGGACTCGAATAACGGAGAGCGTTCGAAATTCTCGAACGATGCTCGACGGTCGCCGGATTCTAATTCATTGGTACAAGGAATAACGCGTGTTGCAGCACCGTGGTGCATTAATGTCTTTGTTTTCTGCATTTCGTGCGCCCGGCGATGCTCACTTGGAAACAGTTCGTTGTGGAAAAGTGGTTAACAACCCCACCTGGTCTGTTCGGGCGCGGCCTTTCCCCTTCGTCTATAAAGCGACCAGGAATCCACTTCTTCCGAACATTCACTCGTCGCTTCGTCACTCATTTGTTCACCATGCGGCTCCTTATCTTCGCAGGTGAGTAGTGCGCTACACATATACACATTCACGAACCTACACAAAAAAAAAACACATCACCACATCTTTCATAGAACAAGGACGAATATTTTTGGTGTTTCCATCCGACAGTTTGTGTTCTTCCGCATGTTCTTCTCTTTTTCTTTTCTGTGCGAACTGTTCGAGGAACTCGACGGGGAAAATTCGAACCGTACAATGAAAAAATAACCGTACGCGTGTGCTGCGACTATTGTAAATCGCGTGTGACCTTACAACTGATAGATCGCAGGATAAACGATCGATCTGCTGCTCGACAACGGCAGTGTTGTGACCATTAACACGTTTACACGTCCGGGCGTTCGATCTCTAACAGAGGTGAACAATCGCTATTATTTAGACCGACACCGAACGGTCTTCTTTTAAGGACTACGCAACATTCGCGGAAATTGTTACTTTTAACACTTAGTGGGCAACTTGGGTCATTTATGTCCGGAGCGAAATTTCACTCTTCTGAATTTCTTCCTTCTCAATATTTATCTCTTCCCATTGAAACGTCGACACGTGCTCCAGAATATTTTTTAGATTTTTTGGAAGATTAGAACGGTACAAAAATTAGCTATGAACGTAAACGAGTTGGCCACGGTTAATTAGAGAGTTAATAAGAAAGCATCAGTTTTGCTTAGGATCGTCGTGACCTTTTTATAGGGCTGCGAACGTGTTAATAGATGCGTAAATTCATTCCTGGGAAAAATCGGTTTTAATTTCTATAAATTTCTGTGTGCGATACTTGCATGTATATATTGTATAGTATCTTCTAAATGGTTTAATTTATCTTTACGAGTGTCATTAATGGAGTAAGGGAATTTTCATGTCTGAGAGGTAACCGTGTGAAGAGAAATTGTACCAGAGTGAGAAAATTATGTGATGTCGGATCGGTATTGTTCGTTTCGGGAATATTTTTCATGAATTGTATGTTTAATCAAGTTTCAATAAATAGAGAGTTTTTGGCGAGAAAAGTATATAGAGCCAGGGATGGCCAGTGTACTCTACTCCTTAAAATTAAGAGCAGGCAGCACGACTTTCCTTGATTCGCCAGATAAACTGGCGCGTACGGGCATTGCATTCGTATTAGAAACTTGCTTCCTGAACAACTTGGTTCACTTTCGCGTTTCGGTTTATACAAATATGCAGTCCGTTACTTTCATAGCGGGATAGGAGGAACCAATCTTTCTTTCACAGCTGCGGTTTAATTAACGCGATTCAGAGATCGATCGAAATTTGGAAATTCGAAACTAGTCAGAAATATCGTGTTTCCTCCTTCGCGTATTTGTGAAACTGCATTAGTAATAAAATTGTACGTATGCTAAAAACAGACGCAGGTGAATTAAGGCGATTCGGAGATTGATCAAAATTTAGAAATTCTAAATTAGGCAGAAATTCGTGTTTCCCTCTTCGCGTATCTGCGAAACTGCATTAATAATGGAGTTGTACGTGTGTGTAAACAAATGCACTTTAATTAATTGGTCAGAAATCCCTTCGTGAGACTAAAAAGTCAAACTATGAAAGAATTGTTAAACTAATTATAGTCTTACAGTTTGCCAATATTTTTGTTGATTTGTCAGGAATTTATAGCAAAAAGATTCATTATCATGCGATTATAATTATTGCAATAAAGAATGTTGGTCCATTCATTTTGGTTCGTCCAAAAAATCTAAGAAAAATAAAGATAATATTATCATCAATTTATGATTTTGGTTACATAAAATATAATTGTTGATGAAAAATGAAGTTATCTTTTTTAAATCTGCAATCTACATTATTGTCAATGTCTACTTTTTTTCTTTCTGATCTTATTTTCAACCTTGACTTTAGCTTCCTAAACAGAGTTTTGTTTGAATAACAATTATACTTGTAAATATTCCGCGTGATCTAAATCTGTAATAATTATGTATCGTGGTATCAATGTATCAAGATTGTGTAAACATTCTCTGGCTTCGCAACGTAATAATTATACTCGACATTAGTGAAATCCGTTGTGGGAATTAAATGGGAAAGAAAACATTGTTATTGTTGTGTGTGTGAAACTAACTAATGAGTTTCAACACGTGTGAACAATTCTGCATGAAACCTTCAAACATCCACTTAACACAAATCTAACGAATATTGCGTTCTCGTAAGATTCACTTTAAAAAAACTGAAACATTGTAGTGGTATTTATAAAAATAAAAATATTTATTTAGATTCAATAGCAAATTCCAGTTTATCATTTCTTGTTGGAATTTTTTGTTTTTTTGTGTGTAAAATACTTTGTGAAAGGTACGTGATGCAAGAAGTAAAGTGCTGCAAATCTTCATCTTTATGAGTTGCTTTATAGATAATAGAATAAGAGAAAAATCTTTAATTATCTGTCTGAACAATCAATGGCGGTAGATCTAAAGGAAAAATATTAATTTCCGTAATGTACATCAGTAATGTACATAATTTTCGTACTTTCCCGCTTGCATCACGGAAAATGACAACAGTAACGGTCGTAAATGAAATGATTTGTATAATTGACGGTAATCGAAGCGTAACCAAATCGAAAGGTTTAATCTTTACCTTTATGGTTTTTTTTTGTCTTTGCTGTCCGGTTTGTTTGCGTTTAGTTTGCCAAATCGATTTCATGCCACGGAAATAGCAGTCCCGGAATGTAAAATAACGAAATATGGACATTGACATTTCCCTTTCCGTCATTTTTCCCCGCTTAAACCGAGGAAGACCTGTTATGCTTCGCGGGATAATTTCATTACGCGGATTGGCTCCGTAAAATTAGATTCAAACCGTTACTATTGATGTTCTTCTTAAGCGGCGTGTTCGCAAGCCAATAAGATTTATCAGTGCAATCGGCTAATGAAGGTCGGGTTAATTGATCCTTGGTATTTCCGTTTAACACGTAATTGTCATGCTGTGCGATTATTTATTGCGAGAGCAAAGTGAGTCACTCGTTACTTCGAGATAAGTAACCTTCTTCGAAATTGCATAGTTCGCGTAATCGTGCATAATGCATTGCTATTGGCACACAAATCGTTGCAAACAACGTAATACAGGGAGTTAAACCAACATATTCTTCTTATATTACTGTTTGATTTTTAATCGAATTATGCTCTTCACTATGCGGAAAATATGTTGTAATTTTTAAAATGTGGAAGTCTCGTTTTGAAATAACCTGGTATGTGTCTAAGAGGGTGCTCCTAGTATATTCTAGTATATTGTACATTCTAGTGAATTATAGTATATTCTAGTATATTATAGTACAGTTAATTAATAATATGACTCGAATATTATTTCAGCGTTTTTCTCTAATGTATGGTAAACAAAATCCTGCGGATGAAAATAATTGCGATTCGATCGAACGTTTAGAAACCGTTCCAACCGAACAGAATTTGTGCAATAAAACGGTGCTTTCGTTTTCGAGGGAAATCACAACCTCGTCCTTGGAGGTTTCTTATTAAAAGAGATTTTGAAAGAGCCGTGGCGTTATTTCCCGTCGATTACGACTCGATTCTGAGGTTCCTAAATGATGAGAGAGTAGTCAATTAGTCATAATAATGAGGAGTAAGAATGTACGGGCCGTCGTGGATCGACGGGTTTCATTGACTTTCCAAGTCATTGTCCGATTGCATTGGCTTCCGGTAAAGAGTTTACAGGATTTGTATAAGGTTTCTAATTCTATATTCCCACTGCAATATTTAATATAAATCGATGATAATCTGCGAACGATCGCTATCAGCAGATTTGCCAATGATTCCGTTTGCGAAACTTCGCTTTTAGCACGACCCCGCAACCGCGGTCTCTTAATTTCTTTATTTCGATTGCGCACACCATTTCCATCAACCTCCATTACAGTTGATCGGTACGCGGTAATTGGTTCATTGATGATAATCTTCATTACGTCAGATTAATACCTATATTCGTTGGTGAAAGATCACGTGTGCGTCAATTAAAGGATTAAGTTACAGGCAAAGAGACGTGAAAAGACGAAAGTGTATCGCGCGGATTGTAATTTAGCGAAGTTTGTCGTGGTTCTCCGCCGCAAGAAACTGCATAAAATTGAAAAGTCCCTTTCATTTATCCAGTGAGCGGAAAAAAAACGTGGAAAGAACACTTTGTTCGTACAAGGCCGTGCCCCAGAAATATTTGAAATAACTCCGATTTGTTTAAAGCTGCCGTTCGTAATCAGGCCA
Organism: Lasioglossum marginatum; assembly: GCA_028455795.1. Lineage (NCBI taxonomy): Eukaryota > Metazoa > Arthropoda > Insecta > Hymenoptera > Halictidae > Lasioglossum > Lasioglossum marginatum. Next base: position 1,521,424 of record CM052259.1, on the reverse strand, counting down.
ACGATGTTAGAGCGATGAGGAACGATCGGTTCAGTTCTCCAAGTTATCGCGATCATTTTTATCGCTACCGAAGGTAATCTGAACATCGCATCGGTTAAATTACGCTGCAAACGAGCTTCATGCATTTTTAAAATGGACTTTCCCAAAATTTCATTTAACCAAATTCGAATTTAAATCTTCAACTGACTACAAAGCTCGAGACGAATTTCAATACTCAGATCTTTATTCACAAAAATTTCTCTTGAAAATGATCCACATTGGGATTGAAACGTTGAGAACAATTTAAATTGCAAAATTGCTTTGTGAGTAACAATTGATCGAACCTGTAGCGCCGATATCATTAAATTGTTTATTTGCACTATCTACGATCGATATATTTGAAAATTGATCAGATCTTTATTATTCGAAATTGTACTTCAAATATCTTTTGGGTGAATAAATATCTTCTAAAAAATATTCTATTACTTTATGTTACTGCACAAATAATAGCTTTGTGTTTTTTAATGTAATAAGTAAGTTTTAAAATGATATCATAACAAGCAACGTATTACAAGAATTCAACTTGCAAAGCGGAGGAATTCAGCCATTATTTTTACACCGATCTAACGGCTATAAAATGGTGCACCGTTGTTGAAACAGCATAATACTGTTATGAAGATATTTCTTTACCCAGGAAACTTTGTGTTCACTTGAACGAGAATTAGTTTATTCCAACAGGAAGCTACCGAGACTGTCGAATGGGTTTTCAAACGAGCATAATGGCAGCGAGCTGCTGATGGAAAAGAAAGTGAACCAAACTGGGATATTCACGCAGTATTTTGCACCTATGTCACTTCGGATTGAGAAATCTGCGCCGGGAAGCAGAATAAGTAGACATTATGCGCGTACTTACATACACAACGCGATACCACCTTTCTAACTAGCAACGGGCTGTTACATTTACGGTTCACGTATCTGCCGGTTTTTGATTAATTACTGAATCGCAGCAGAAACAAGTAAGACCCCTTCATGCAAATTGATCGAAGTATCACATCGGATTAGTATCCCGTAGGAAATGAAATCGAATTCTTTCGATCGTTAATCAAACAAGAGAAGGATCGAAGGACAACGCGATTTTTACCCACGGACCTATTTTAATCTAATTATATCGAACAAATCAATGCAAAACTATTGTGACCAGAGATCTAAACAGTTAGCAATTAAATAAAACTGGTAGCAAGATTTACGAAAAACGAATATCCCCTCCACAGCGGAGCATATTCTGCGAGGGACAAGGAAGCTCAAGCTGACTTGGTCGCCGAGGAGTGTAAAGTGTAAATACCGCCGCGTCATTCGATAGATGTGAACCACTACTAATTCAATTGCAGAACTTTCTTATTTTCCATTATTTTTTATGGAACTTTCGCCACCTTATTTGTCGCATTTTTCTTATTCAGAGGCCCCATATTCAGATTTCTGAAAAGAATTTTTATATAAATGAAATCAAACCTGTTTGTTTACTTTTTATCCTGTGTTATTCTTTATCCCAAATTTATTAACGGCGAGGCGATTTATGAAATTCATTTGTCGGGGCCTAAGAGACTCCACCTTACTATTTATGTGTTATTAGAACTCACCTTGCGAGGGTTAAAGTGACACTAAACACGTTATTATTTCCAACAGTTGATGACGTAGAATCGACTGAAGCAGGTCCGGACAGGCCTAGCGCCGGATAGCCTGGTGGGGGTAGCCGATTCTACGTCTTCGATTCTCGGAGAACCAGTTGCCCTGGCCTAAGTTTTCGACCGCGCGATCGACGAGGTCACAAAAAATAGTAAGACTACACGATCTAAAAAACAGCACGGACCCGAGGGTTTCTCTTAAATCACAATAAACAATTTCTTTTATATTATAATCCCAAATGAAATTATTAGATGACGTTATTGAGGGTGATTTGTTGGTTCACAATTGAAATTTATGTTAATGGATATTATAGGAGATTATAAAATATCGCGATAGATAATATGTTAATGAACGACATAAGAAGTGTTTAAGAGCATAGAGAATTAAAATTGCCGATTTTCAACTCGAATGCGATTTTCACCGCAGAAAGGGACATTACCGAAACAGATCAGTCGGTTTCTTCATAAGCATTCTGATGTTGACCGTTCGGAAATGCGTGCCACTTATTCCCGTGAAAAATTGAGAAAGACCATGGTCTTGAGAAACCGTAATTGTTAAACAGCAAGAAAAGCGACCGGCAATGAAAGGTCGGTAGCGCGGCGAGTGATTTGCTTTCGCTAATTTCGCTTCCGAGCTGATGTTCGGATCTGCTAAACGCGTTGCGAACGTGATTTTGAAAGATCCGCCTCCGTATCTCGCCAATTAACCTCTGATCTAAGCTCGGGGAGCTTGTGTCGAGACGATTAGCTTCTTCGAATCGATTTTACCTCGTGGGTTTGCCTCCGCCGTCGAACTTTTGCAAAACAATGATTTCCTTCGACGATCGAGGCTGTCCGCGACCACGCAGACATTAATTTCATTTTTTCCCCTCTAATTAAATAGCATTCTCTACTCGTTATTCTTTGTCGCCAGCCGACTTTGTCCTCCTTTAGCGAACGAATATCGCCTCCAATTAAATGTCAATCAGCGCCAGTGAAATGTCTTAAGGTATTCGAACGCGGGAATACACGTTATGCCAGGCACGCAACCTGCTCGCCGTTATGCAAAATAGTTCATAAAGTATTCTACCGTTTTAAATTTAACTGCTGCGCTACTTTATTCACATTGAAACTGCATTAAGAGAAACCGCGTCCGAACTGAAGCCATGCGGCGCGGATTTTTACGCATTTGCGCGAAGCACAGGTGCCGGGAACGTAATCGAAATGAATAATGTTTGTTTAATAATGACAAGACTGAACTTCGGTGAAGAACATTCAAAAAATTCTCAAAAAATTCATTCAAAAATTGAATTATTTTTATGATTTCAATAATTGTAAAAGATGGGATTAGAAACAAGCTCGGTAGTTGTAGTGTTATTATCCTTTATTTATTGGATAGAAGTGTGAGAAACCTCCGCAATGGTCCAAGATGGCGTCCGGAATGGCGCGCGTTTCGCGACGAGGCCCGCGTCATTAAAATTTGACATAGACGGCCGCGGGCGAATGCGAGGCGTTAATTAAATAAGATTTGTTAACCGGAGGTTGTTACTTAATTGTCTTTCGAGCTGAAGACGCTCGGTTTATTACTCAACGCGAGCAAATTGCTCGTATCCGCGTAATTTCTCGCGCGGTAACAAAGGAAAAGGAGAGCCGCGCCGTCGGGTTTCCTTTTTCTTCGCCGGTTTTAAACAAAGATTTTCCACCGAGGAAAACACGCCGAGATCGATCTAAGCTACGCGCGGTATGGAAACGATTTGGCAATCTTTCCTCAGCTTAGAAGTTCTCACAATTACTTCTTTGGGCATGTTCACAGCTTCAAACAAAATGGCTTCGCCGGCCGGGGCGATGTGAAAGTGAAACGAAGTTTTAGGACCTATCGCTTACCCTCGCGTTAATTTATTGTTACACTTTACGCGAAACCATCAATATTTTATCGGTGACTTCACCGCGGTTGTGCAATCGTTGCGTGAGCTTTTTGCAATTTAACCCTTACGTCAATAACGATCTTCTTTAAGCCTTTTATTTACAAATAGCAAGATTATTGTAGGTTTCTATGTTTTTTTTTAACGTTTGTGAAGATGATTTTCAATAGGATTAATTAGCAATGTTCATGCATTAAAACGACCATTCGTTCCCCGTTAATTTAATATAACAAAAAATGAATTAACATACTGTAGACTGATCTAACAATTAATAATATACCTAATATCTAGATTGCGAAATTTTATGCAAAATAAAAATTGTTTTATATATACAAATGCATTCAGTTCACTGTCTACCATCTTTCACTCTCGCACATTAATATTACTTAATAATTCGTTGATTTTATTGGGATCGTGGTGGATCGTGTACTGTGACAAAGTAATGATTTATAAGAAAGTTATGCGCAATGAAATTGCAATGATATTACTGTAGCGTGGCGTCCAACGCGAAATAATTTGATGCTTTCATATTCCAAGTTCTACGGTCTTCATTGTACATCCCGTACTGTGCATAATACCTACAATTAAATATCTCCGGTAAATAGCGTGACAGTACGAGTGGCAATTGTAAAATTATAAACGGGCATAGTCCTTGTGATTTCATGTGTAGAGAAAGTTGATCGTAGAAGCGATGCATTTCCCGTCTCTGAAAGGGAAGTGCGGTCTTTTTATTAGTTTGCCAAGAAAGAATGTTCTTCGACGATTATAGAATAACTTTGATCTTGAATTGAACTTTTACTTTCTCGGTTATTAACGGGCCGGAAAATGGCAATTTATATAGTCGGTAATTAGTTAGCAATAAACGGTAACAGTGATTAATTGCATCACTCGTTCGATACTGATATACAAACAAGTTCTATTTATATCGCATTATAATATCCTAAAAGTTTCTCTTGAATGTTCATAAACTTAGCGAAATTATTCCCGGCGGTGTTTTCCAAATGGTAACCATTATCTTTCGATAATGAATTGATCCATCCATCTAAAATGTCCGTGCTCCGACATATGTAGATCGTGTAGGGCTACTATTTTTTGTGACCTCACTGACTGCGATTGTAGGAAAGGACGGCGTGTGTAAACACGGACCGCGCTCGAAAATTTATTTCATACCGTCAATTAAACCAGTGCCTGGCCTGGGCAACCAGTGCTCCAAGAGTAGATGACGTAGAATTGGCTACCCCCACCCGGCCGATCAGCGCGGGACAAGTCCGGACCAGTCCCGCGCTGGTCGACCGGGTGGGAGTAGCCGATTCTACGTCATCGACTATCGGAGCATTTTTAACACTGAATGGAGCCAGTTTCAAAAATACATTGAAACGAAATAAAAATCAAAAAGCTAAGGAATAACTCTAAGAACGCTTTTTCTCATTCTTCTGGTATTTCGCATTAATGCAAACATCTCCCATTTCTGGTAGACGCGGCACTCAAAGTAGTAATTTCTATCTACCAAATCAGTAAAAATTAATGTTATCAATGGATAGTGATAAATATATTTTATTGTGTGGGCGTAGTAAAAATTAATATTACGTATATACATTATTGAATTTGTAGAGGCTATTTTTGAAGTCCATTTGAAAATAGTCAAATTCGTGTATGGATTACAGAATCATTCAATCGAAGGGAGATAAATATATTTTATTATGTGTGTGGGAAAACGCAAGCTTTTATTTCACCGGCACGTCGTCCGTGGGGGATAGGCTAATTAAGTGTACCTAATTACACACTATATACCGTCCACGTTTCTTGGTACTATATAAATAGCTATTTGCAGCGGTCAGCGGAGGTTGTTCTCTGAGGAAGACCGGTTTAGAGGCGCGACTACTGAAAGATTATTATCATTACGTTTGTCTGCGAGGAAAGTGTGGTCGCTAGAGTATGAGAGAAATTTCCGGTAGGTTCACTTTCACGATTGTTTGACACTGATCGACGAAAGTAAGGTCATTTATTTTTACGTAACCGTTTCAAGTTTAACGACTGGTTTATCTTCTCGGATGAGCAGGAGATACATAGCGCAGAGGATTCCCAGCGATTCCGAGATCGTAAATCAAATAATAATAATGTTGCTAGATGAATACTTGTTATGCTTGCAATTTACAAAATGAAAATTACATTTTCTGTTACTGTCTCTTTTAATCATTATTTACGTTAAGGCACACAAATAGTTATTAATCCTGTAAAATAAAAACCATATTCTCTGTTAATGTTTCGTTTAATTATCATTTGGCTAATTATTATCAATTATTACTTGCGCTGAGCTACGCAAAAGCACTTATTAGTGCTGCATCTCGTGCTGAAAACGAGATTTATGTTTTCTGTTAATGCTTCTTCTAATCAGAAATGTCTTTTTAATTAGTGCGTCGAGTCTAGTTGAAAATGACCATTCACACAAGTTAGGATAGCGTAACATACAATTTCTTAGGCTTCTTATGTGCTTTCTCGATTTTTGTCGCTAATTAGTGACACAATTCTATCGAAAGTCGTTTGCTGAAAGTACAAAAATAATTCTAAAATCCTGTCACATATGTATGTATATCGAGTCGAACGTTCTTGATTTAATAATAAAAGAAGGGAAATTTTATTTTTCTGTTATCATTATTTAGTTGTTAAGGAAAATACTAACAATTTCTTTTAAATATAATGAAAGTTGATCACACTGCAGCTGCATACAAATTTTTGGGCAAATTCGCGTATTCTTAGGGTTGTTATTTTCCATGTGTATAAATAAAACATAAAAAAATGTTGAAATTATCAAGTTAGCTTTGCGCCAAAACAGTCTAGTATCCGAAAGAAAAAGACATCTGATTCGATGTTGCCAACCGTGAGAATCCCTGTACGATGATTTGCTTAATCTTTAATTAAACTTGCTCCCCTTGCCTGCAGTGTATGCGATCGCGCCTATTATACCTGGAGAACTGACTTCCTTGTTAGTCGCATTAAATCAGAGTAAAACAACATCAAAGAATATTGAGCCCATAGGAAAGTCTTCCGGGTTTGCCCGGTGAATAAGTGTTATGGATACCTGCGAGCACTTATTCAACTGATGCAGACTTATGGAACGGAGTGTGCGTACGTGCATGTAGAAATGTGTCTATCATTTATCGCGAAATTGTTATTATTCCCTCGGGTCTAATCCCAACTGTCTGCTTATGGAAAGTACAATGCGATTATGTCATTGGTCTTCGCCGTTGTCGCTCTCGCAATCGTTGTTACCACAAGAAACGAGGAATCTCAATTATCTGCTACGAAATATTAATTAGACGATGATTATACTATCCCCGTCTTTCCATTTGTGTTCGAGAAGTCGACTTCGTCGGAACAAAGTAAATACCGATGGCCGAAAGTAAGCGTTTCGTTGCTGTTGTTCAGTGAATCGAATAATGAATCGGCGGCTCATGGCCACGCAAATAGACAATTCGCTTGTGGTCACTTCTGTTGCAAGTTTCGCACAGAAGAAAAGCAAACAGTTTTATTAAATTAGCCTTCGAATAGCTTCTTTTTTATGCATTACGCTCGAAAGTTACGTACTAGAGTGTACTTTCTTGCGATTCAATTACCTAATTTGCAGACTAAATGATTTAATATGCTGAGTTGGAATTTTCACCTATTGTATCTTAAAAGAGACGATTAAGAGACATTACTCCTAGAGACAGCTTGTTCGTTTACGAATGTGATTAAAAATCTCTAGAATTATATAACATCGATTCGGAAATGTCTATGAAGTAACCACTGGTCGGCAAAGTGTTAAACTATCGCATTCTAATTTTTGTAATAGCGTGCAGTTCGCATCGCCCCTTCGAACAGACTCTAACAACGAAAGTTTCCGACTTGTGCAACCGGGGCAACAAGATTTGTGCATTAAATATCGTACGTTTCTTATTGCAATCGATTGTCTTGGTACTCCGATTTGACTTGCTATCGACGGAAGGTTTCATTGAATAGCGAACCTCGAAAGCGAACCTTGTGGGAAAAGTTTCTCAAGAGCGCGTAACTTTCTCTGCGTTAGGCTGCTTTCCCAACTCCTTTCCGCCTTCGGACTGCACACTCTCAGTCAACCAGAACGACATAAAAGTCACCTGCGAATTCGTCCTTCCGCAATTTCACAGCGTCGAATTACAAATCAGAGTAATTCCTTTAATACCCGTGTTCCGAGCTCGCCTGCTGGAATTACCGCAGCCACGGTGGATCGATCCTATAAAATAGATGAAATATAAAATATTTCAAAACAAAAGAAATATGTTGAAAGCAGGTTTTTTCATAAACAAATATTTGATCGAGATAGACTTCAAACGTACCGAAGATCTAGTCTCCTGAAGCAATGTTCACGTTCTGTTTCTAAGCGAATATGTTCTTGCCAATTAAGAATGGATTTTTATAGTACAGGCGTTTATCTGTTTCCACGAAAAAGCTTTTATGTTTCTACCTTCTGGGGAAGTCGTAATTCACCATTACACGTTGACCGTGGAAAAATTTTGGTCATGATCGAAGAGTCACTCAGTTAAAAGATTAATAATGTGTAATTAACAGAGTCATGACTTTGGCCGCAACGGAGCGCCCCGCCGTGAAAGTTTTTAATCAAATTTCCGAGCACACTTTGAAAATTCCTAATCGGGATCTCCGTTAGCAAAGTTCGAAGAGGTCGGTCTAATTCCCCGCTATTGCCAAGCGAAAGTTTTTAATCGAATTTCCCGTCGCAAATCCCGCCGATCGTTGCCACTACATTCGCAAAGTTCGAAATGTCCAATTCGTGGCATCGTTCCGATCGATATGCAACAATGTTCCATGCAACATAACGAGCAGGTCGTGACCCGTGGTTCGCATAAAGTATTACCAATTATAATACAATTTGCAATTGTTCGCGAAATGTCTCAACCAGGTGAAACCATAGCGGTGGAACGATGGGAGATAGAACGAAAATTCAGAAAGAGAGATTAGTCTTAAATGATTCATCGCGTGCTGCATAACATCTGACGCGAAAGTGAACGCGTTCTAGAGATTTCAAGGTGATGCATATTTCTTTGAAGGAAACTGTATGCACATTCTTTTATACACCTGCCGGTGGTTACGTTTTATTGTACTTCGTAAAAAGGTTGGCCACTTGTGTCGAAAACACTTGAACTTGACCATTGCATCAGACTATACGTTTCTGCTGTACACAGTTGGTGGATTTTCGAGTACGCAGTTTGAGCATTTACAAACCGTTCTAGCATCTAAACAAAATTATTTCCATTGAATATAGTCGCCCACAGAGTTTTTTAAAGATTACGATTGTAGTTGTTTTGACTTGACGTATAAATTATGCAATTTCCCATCAAGTTAGGAGAAAACGGACGAACAATTTAGAGCATGGTCTTGTGCAACGTCTGCTGACCTCGTGACCTCGTTTTCTCACGCAGGACGTTGCACAAATATCCCTTGTTCAAGGAACGGATTAGTGTCGCCTTTCCGCTGCTCAATTGTTGTCGAGGCCAGCCTGTTTCCCTTTCCAAAACAGGACCGTTATGTCCCAGCCATGTTCCAGGTCCTTAACCCAGAACTTGCATCAGCATCGATCGATGCATCTGTACTTAGGCGTGTTGCTTTGCCGACTTATTTAGATCATTTCACACTAAATCTACACTTAAATGTTTTATTTTATCCTATTCATTTCCTAATTACACCTAATATTGTATTATTCCTGTGGCATTTTTCTCTGTGAAATTAATCGGAATGTTGTTGTTTGCTTGATAAGGTCTTTTAGCAATTTCCCTTGGAGAGAAGACGGTTTCCCCCGCAGTTGAAAAGGTAGAATCCTCTTCCGGAAATGCGGACGACATTGTCATGCTGGAAATCGACGTAAAGGAACCTGTGAAGAGATCACCGATACAAACCAGCCCCGATTATGGAGCGAATCAGTACAGTCTTCAGGGTGCTGACGCTCAGCAGGTAACGAGTCATTCTACATTCACCTCCCCGAAAAGATTTAAACATTTTTCCAGCTTCGACCATTATTCTTAATTCAAAATTTACAATTTAGAATCAACGAGTCAACCCAATTTCCATAATTTTTTGTTAAAAAGCTGAGAAAACATTGGAACCTTGCCCCGACAATCTTTCATTAACAACTACACATTTTCCAAGGACATTTCCGAAAGTCAGCTGTTGCATAGAGAGTTTGATCATTCTCATTTTGCAAGGAAGTGTATAATTGACTTTGAAATGACCTTGACCTCTTCGGACAGGAAAACTTCACCTACATATTCTAATGCCGTGTTCGAATTCTTTCGCCTTGCAATAATTTGTTTCTGACACGTAAGTGTTCATAAATTAGGTCGAAGTAAGTACCAGGCTATCATTTATTAATATCAGTTTTCGATGCAACTCTTGCAGAACATAAATTTTAAATTGACTTTATTCAAAACAAGATATAAATTTGTATTTTGGCCATTGTCTATTCATTAGTGTTCATTTGTATCTGCGACTCACAGTCATTTTAGTTACTAATACACCTTGTGTATTTATCAGATATTACGGCGCCGATTGGTCCAACAGCTATAGTATTTATCAGATATTCGTCAGTTCAATTTCACTTTGATTTATAATTGTTTGATACAGTGTTTTATCGATATAAGTCCCCAGCACGGGTCTGCCGAGGGATATTTATGCGCCAAGGATAGTATTCTTTGACTTTTGCCGAACGTAGATAAGGACAGCCGAGCTCGAGAAGCTCGGTCGCCGAGAAGTGTAAACATAACTAATCTGAATTTCTAACTTCTTTATTTTTCATTATTTTTTTATGGGACTTCGAAAAACGTATTCGTGGCATTTTTCTAATGCAAAATCATACCAAATATGATATAATTCCGATGATATTTACTTGTAAATGATATTTACTTTAATCGCCTATTTTGGGACATTTATGGATAAAATACTGTACTTTGAAAAATCGTGATAAATCTTAGGCGTTTACAATTGGAGTGATTTGAAACAGTCATGCGACGTTGAACTTTAGAGGAAGTATACAAAGTAGAATCCTTGACCGAATATCAATGTCGCGAAGTAATACTATTACTCTTATCTATATTCGATATCGAACTACCGTTGTCTACATTCCGATAACGTAACCGAGCAATGTCCCATGATGTTAATGAACTCGCGATTGTCTGCGACTATGAAGATAAGCAGTTGTCAACAACCTTTGTTCCTGCACTTGACACTCCTTGTATATATGCTTACTAAACTACTCAGAAATTCATTTTAGAGTCCATACGCAGAAACGAAAAAGATGACATTTTTTAAATTAACAAATATATTTTCTTTCGTAATTTATTGTGAGAATATGAAAAAATCAACGATACGCATGCAGCTAGTAAAAATTACGAATTACTTAACTAATCAAAGTTTGTAAGCAATTCCATTATATGTAATGATTCTCACGTTTCGTTTAAAAAACAACGTCTTCATAATCGTCTAAGAATGAGCACTTCTTGTTTCGTAGTTTGCTCGTGCATGCCAGCACATTTTTTGAAGTTTCACTATTCACTCGTAAAAACTTTCATGTAATAGTCAAGTGACGCAATACCAGGTTAATCAAATTACACAATTACTAATCGACCATATGCAATCCTAGAATTTCACATATTTGTACTTTGAACTAGGGAGAAAGAATTTTCTTATGAAAAATCTATTTTCTCAAGTATTTTTATAGATATGAGGAATGGTGTTATTTAATCTGTTAACTTGAAGATAATAAATTGTTGTTAAACTGCATTAAGAGGAACTAAATCGAATAACTAACGATCGGTATTTATAAGTTAACGCAACAGATTGACAGAATATATATCCCTTTCAAGGATAACATAACAAATGACCAATAATGCCGCCATGTCTGCCTTTCTTGTCCGAAGACAATAAGTGTTCCTAGAAACGGGCAACATCATTGCTCTCGGTCAACCGTGACTATTGGCCGCCTATCACTGGCCAACGTAGTGACTAACTTCGTAAAGTGTAGCCATGAGCAGTCGGGATTTTTCTTTTCCATTAGAACGGAGGGTCCGCCTTCGTTATCTAGATATTTCGTTGCGACAACTGCAATTGGTTCAATACCATTCGTTTCCATACCTGCGATTACCGTTGTCACTTCACTAATCCGTAATACCTCAACCACGCTCGAGAATTTGCACATTATTGACTGCAACGTTCTTACAGAGGGTGGACATTCTTCATAGTCATTTTTACGAATACCATTCTTGTTGATTTATAAATTATAATGCATTATACAATGTAAATTACGAATTATATTAAGGTACAATTTTTCTGCTTTTTCGTTATATAAAATTTCTTATATGACTTTTGCATTCCTCCATAAATGTTATATTTACACCCTTAAAACTAATTTTGCCAAGTGCCATTCTTTATGATATATTCTTAAATATTTCTAAATAATAATGCATTGTATAAAGTAAATTATAAATTGTTAATGGACGTCCGATTTTTCTGCTTTTTCTTCGTGTGAAATTATTTCATGTTATTTTTACAAAAATTTATTCTGCAGTGTAGTAAGAAAGATAATACCTACAAGCTCGAGTTATATACAAGAAGCACGAAGACAAATGTTAATCGTTTCCTGTTTAAGGTAAAACATAATGTTCGATGTGTAACTTAATGTTTATTTCCACCTTACACAGATCGATACGAGGTATCGGACGGAATCACAATTTCCCCTCATTCTTCCATAATAATCTAGGTTAAAATACTTGAGTTATTTGAAAGTGAGAGGAACTGAATTCCAGAGTCGAGAAATTCACGAAATCGTAAATCCTCCTAGAGCAGGTTGTGGTATAGCGAATTTGCTGTGCACGGTAGATCAACGAAATGTTCTTTAACTACAGTGGAAAAATCCACAGTCTATTAATATCTAATATATTTAGTAGATCCTGTTAGAAATGATCAACCCGAGTCTGACTCGCTGTTATAGTGCGTTTATATAAAAATTTCATATAGAAAACTCTTACGTAGAAAATGGCTTTACAGAGTGTTTCCTTTTACGGAGACAGTCTAAGGTACAAAAATAGATTCGAAAATCGCGTGTAAAACTGCGTCGAGAAAGTTTAGGAGCGTACTTTCAAGAACGAGGGGAAAATCCGGATTTAAAATAGAAGAATGAATCATTGATCTACGGTGCTTTAGTTTCGAAGGGGTTCTTGTGTCTCTCTACACCTACACCCGATCCTGATTGTTTAGCCGTGCTAAACGCGATCATGCTTTCTTGCATAACTTTTACCTTCTAATCGGTTCGACCTGACAAAACCGGTAATACCACACCCAATGATCGAGAGTATATCCGTCTGCAAGACTTGGGGGCCCTAGATACGTTCTCCATATGGTTCACGGCCTTGTGTACCGTTACCGTGACGAGTTGCTTTGAATGAATCCATCTTTACTCCCATTTATAGGTCATCGACTCATCCGCGATGCTGACAATCCATTCATGGGAAGATCCCTGCCACACTCGCGATTTTTCTCGTTCAATACAACATTAACATTCGCTGAACGCGTTTAATGGATCATCTCGCTGTTACATAATTAACATTGCGTTAAATTATATAATTATCAGTGTAGCTATTTCATGGTATACTAAAAAGTATTATCTCACAACGTGCGACAGCAGTTTTGTTCGATTTCGAACGTGATGGAGGTTTAACAGAGTGAAGGGTTGACATCAATTTCTTGTTTGAAGAAAATTACATTCTTGTTTTTGTAAATTCGACTGTGGATGTATGGAGACATTTTGCGAAACGACTTGTAGTGTAGGCGTTAGTGAAAGTCCGTTTGGCAGAGGTGCTTGCGGTTCCGGATTACGATGCATTCTGAAGTTTTCACTTCTGTTTGATAACGATTGAGGACTATTTGTAACAGTATTGCAAAAACAAACGGTTTTACTTTTTGTAATTTCTTCGATTTTATCCGATAGATTTTTCCTGTGCGTACACGAAAAAAAATTTGTAGTCGGTGGAAATATTTTCATTAATAAAAATTATATTTTAATATCATTAATCAAGCTCCCCAATTTTACATGTACATGTCAACATGACGAGATTCGGTCTCAAAGAGTTCAAAAAGCTTAGTTGAAGAAAATTGCTTGATTACTACAATGTTTGCCTCCTCCCAATGTTTGCCTACCATCAAGCTGACATCGTCTATATTTCTAGTTGTCACCGGAGTACTTGTCAATCTTGCAACAATACGCGCAGGAGCAGCCGCAACCTGCACCGCCACAGCGCAGACCGCAGCCCGCGTACGCGAGACAACAGCAAGCTTTGCAGCAAGCTTACTACAACTTCCGTAAGCCAACGGTAGTTCCCCCTAGACCTCGTCCTCAGCTGCACTCTCAAGCTCTAGCTCAAGCGGAGGTAGCCGCGGAGATTCAGGCTCAAGTGGACGCTCAGAACCGTGCGGAGGCGATCCGCACCGCTCGCTTAGGCTCACCAAGCCCATCGGCCACGAACTCGTACGAAGTCCCAGCTTATAGTCAGCCGAAATTGGGAACGTTCGAGCAGGAGCTGCTGCAGCTGGTGTCAGCGAACCAGGCGCAGGAATTTAAGCTTTTGCCGACCCAGCCGAAGGGCCGTCCGTCTGCGTACTCTCAGCAATTGGTGGGTTACCAGCCGCAGTACGAGAAGCCAGCTGTCGCAGCGCCCCAACTTCCTGAACAGTATCACATAGAGACCTCTCCACCAAGGACCTACCAACCGCGACCGGTAGCTGCTTATCAATCGGTGGAGGAGCCTCAATACCAAGCTCATCCCGCACAGGCTTATCAACCCTCGCCACAGTATGATTATGCAGCTGACGAGGCGCATTTGAAAGCCCTGGAACAGGCACAAGCTCAGGCCCAGGCTCAAGCTGAAGCACAAGCGTTAGCATTCCAAAAGGTCGCTCAAGCCGAGTACAGGCAGCATACGCAAAACGCCCTGGAGCAAATAAGACTGACGGCCGAACTGGACAAGCAGCGGCCAGCTCTGGAGCAGATCCAACAAGGCGCGCAGGTTAGCGATGCAGGACGCAGTTACCTGCAGGAGCAGCTGCAGCCTAAGAGCGCGGAAGCTGCATACCATGCCAAAGTCAAAGCTCAAACCACCGCGGAGGTAGCAGAAGCAAGGAAGTTGCAACAGGCTCGAGAGTTCAAGGATCACGCGGACGCCATTCGAAAACTGGAGGCTCAACAAAGAGCTCACCTGAGGGTGCAGGAGGAGGTGCACAATTACGCGTTGAACTTCGAGAAGAACCAAGCGAGAGCTCAGGAACTGGCGCAGGCGCAAGCTGAGGCTCTGTACAAAGCGCAGCAGCAGGAACAGAATCAGATTAACAAACAGATCACAGCGATCTCGAAGAACCAGGTGGAGGGAAAGAAAACGCACCCGAACTCCCCAGTGTCTTATTACAGTCTGCAACGCAGCAACACTCCTTCTCCCGCGTTGAACAGTTACTTCACTAACGACGAGCTGCAGAAGTACCAGGCGTCCGGGTCCTCTTACGTGCCCAGATCGGTGCCGAAACCCGATGCCCAGATCGAAAGCGCCCAGGTGCAACAACCCGCCATCACCCAGCCCCGACAGGCACACAAGCTCAAGCTGCCCCTCTCCCCGCAGTCCGTGTACGTGTCTGAATCTGGGCTGCTGAAGAAATCGCCGATCAAGTCGATCACGATCGAGGAGGTGGATCCGGAAGTGCATAGCCGCCAGATCTATCAGACCGCTACGCCCAAGGCGCACACACTGACCGAGGAGGAGCTGTCCGCTCTGATCAACGCCGGTTACACCGTCACTCCCGTCCCGCAAACCGCGAAGTCGGATCAGATATTCGCGGTGGAGAGCGCAGTGCCTGCCGGTTACTACACGAAGAAACAGAAGCCGCAGGCGCCCAGGCCAGAATACGTCACCTACGAGGAAGTGATACAACGCCCGCGTAAGCTTATCAGAAAAAACGGGCCCGTTCTGAAGCAGAACGACGGACACACCGACGCCAGCGAGAAAGTCACCTACCTTCTACCTCTGGAGACCGCCTACGGCACGAGACAACCCCCGCTCAAACAAGAAGAATAAGGTAGAAGATGCTCCCCATTCGGTGGCGTTCTAACAAGTATTAATCGCGCAACATGCAACTGGAATATGCAGTCTATCCCGCAAGAGCGTCGGCCAGGTTCTACTGTGGAGGCTTTCGGTCGTGTTCTCTTGGAATTGTTCCGTCATTGTTTCGCAAGCATTCCAGCCAGCTTCGTCATGACTTAACACTCTATCTATCGGAAGCCTATTAACAGGATTTCAATATTTGTGCTGTACCAAATTAAAGCTTGATGATAATTCTTAATGATAAAGCTAGCTGCAATGCTTGCGAATGCCTCGACTGTAGAAACTGTAAGAGCGTAGTGGCGATGTCTCTACAAGAACCAATGTGTTTGGGAAAGATGTGATATAGATTGAAATGCATTTTGAAATGCCATATCTGACACAAAAGATCAAGATTTGAATCATTGAAGCCACGTGTGCACGAAGTGCAACATAGAAAACACATCGTTGTGATCGAATAGCTATCCTAATCACCAGATGCAGATCCCATAAAAACTGTTTGGTCACAAGCATCGAGAAGAATGTATATTAAAATTGATCATTTTAATCGACCAGGCTCGAAAACTATAAAGGTCACTACTTGTTTCATACAAAGGATGTTGTACATGAAATTGTGCATATGATTTTAGAATGCAAATGTTATGAAGCGTTGGACCCATCAAGTAAAAGCGTATTAGTGTCTTGGACGTACTTGCTATCTATATTAAATTTTACACAAATATATTAATATTTCCAGAGATATCACCACTACTCTTCTGTGGGACAGACTGTAGGTCTCGCATTTGGTCCCCACAACGTGTCAACTTTGATCAAAACGCGGCGCAGAGGCGTGCAAATTGTTAGCTCGATGGCCCATAACGATTTGCCAGTGCGTCATTGAAATTTTGGAAAATTTATGAGAAATCTACTCCATGTTTTACCTGCACTTCAGATGTCTCTTCGAGTTACAGATTAGACGCGGCGTCTAGAGGAGGAGAACAATGTTCAAACTGCGAATTTTGTTGTCAGAACATTATGGAATAAAACACTTAATGAAGGTTAATTAACGTTTTCACTTTATTTTGGAGTAAATCGGACGTTCACCTTCTTATAGTCTAGAAATGTTTGCTTCTTATGCTCTTTGTCTTGAAGACCGGATGGATTTCGATCGTCTGCTTTTAGTTTAATTATATTCGTGTATTTATTTTCATAATGTTTTTCTACAGAGTATATCTACGTTGTTCCAGAGGATTAATTAGTATTTTTGTGAAGTTTACGCAATAATGTAAGACATGCCTAATCTGCACATGGCATCATGTTGAAGCTTCGACGGAAAAAGTTTTCGAGTCTTTGTCGATGAAACAAAGATTGTTTGCGAAGAACGTTTTCATTTCTTTGTTGCAGTTCGGGACTGATAATTTGCAACGCCTCTGTATTTTCAACCGCCTATTCTTGCAACATTAACCTGTCGAATAGCGATCAGCAATATTCACTTCTCATTCGTTTCCATTTATTTATTTAGAAGTTCATGTGTCGAGTCCTGACACATTTGGCGAAATTACATTTTGCGCGTGTGCCTTGTATTAAAATGATTTCCATTCGCGTACAATCACATCGGAGCGTTTGTGAACGCGATCCTCCTGTCGACAGGTTAATTTTGCGACACTTTCATTTAAAAGAAGCGTGAAAAGGTAACATTTCCTAAAGTCACGAATTATGCAATTATCGATGATCATATATTATTGTCACTGTTCCATTTTCTCATGCGTTCAACTTCTTTCAATTTACCATACTCCGCTTTATCCTAGCAGTGTCCACTGAAACGGGAATAAAACGGGAATAAAAGTATTCGTTGATCAAGTGTCTACATGTTCCCTTGTGCAGTAAATAACTATACTATTAATTATAGCGTAGCAATGATTTACTTCCTAGTTTCGATGCGGACGTTTCCTTCCGTATTCCTGAATCTATATTTTTCGTTAAACGTTCAATGTTGTTTATCGCTTCGAGCCACGATTCAAACGAGCCAAGCATATTGATTGACAAACTAATGATAACGAAAGTTCTGATCACTTATTTATATTCACAAGCGTGGGGGAATAACTCGATTCGAATAGCGCTGATAATAATGAGCTTGAATCTGCCTCGATTTGTACACGATGTCAATCAAGATGAGTGATCGAATTAAATTGCCGCTCATTAAGCGTGAGTATAGATTGTGGAACAATTTTCTAGCGTAAACGAGTACGACCAGTACCGATTTTACGCGATATTAATTGTAGATGGTATGTGCGACGGTGCTAAGTCGAATAATTATTAATTTATACCTACTATTTGTATATACTAGACTTTTATTTAATAAAACAGTTCAAAAGTCCCGCTTCGCGATGTCTAATACATTCCCCTCAAATGCTCATTGTTCGAACTATCCCATTTCGAATGGAAATAAAGATTTGTTAATCTGTGAATTGTTATTCTAAAAATCAAATTCGTTGTCTAGCAGTTTCCATAATTATTTAATCTTTGATCGTATATAAATGACATTTTAATTTGGCACAACAATATCTTTATGTTTGTGAAACGAAATTAAAGATATATGATTTCGAATTAACTAGTATGATCAATTAAATCAGTCGTTCGATTTAGTATAACTTTCCCGAATAAACTACATATATTACATTTTTAATTAATTACGTCCAAGAATTGTTGCGTCGCGTTTTCTAGAAATTTCTTTTGTGACTAAAATGAAAAGACTAATTCAGGTAAAGGTAAAGACTAATAAAGGTAGAGAATTAATTGTTTTAATGCGAGCTGAAATAAAAAGACACTGGAATGAATTTAAGCACAGTGTTAGAAATTATAGTAAGGATTTAAGAAATATTCTTTTTATAAAAAGCAAATATAAATAATTTTGTTCAAAATCTGAATAAGTGATAAACATTTGAAGAATTCGTCGTGCACGCGCGAGTATCCGACTTCGATTATGTCTGATTAATATGTCTGTTTATCACTTACTGACTCTGTGTCCAATGAACCTAGATGGCGGTATGTCATTGTCTGCTTTCACTGACTATACCATTTCCTGAATGTCGGTGCACGAGCACGCGTATAGTAAATTATCGTGGGAAGTTGAAAATATAGTTATAAAAAGAAAACACTTAAAAATATGTGTGAAACTACGATATTCAATTTATTATAGTTGAAAGAATTATTCACACGCTTTTCAATCGCATAATTTATTTTGAGATAAACCATCGAAATAATAAGTAAAATATATTTGTCAAAACAGTATTTAATATTGCAATCAACAGAAAAATTAATACAAAATTTGAAAAGGACCAACGGACTGTTCCTTTTATCCTAAGTGTGATAACACTGATAACTGTTTGAAAAACGAGAAAAAATCGTGCAAATAAAATCGGAAAACTTCTAACTTATACATAGATACACTGCGAAAGAAGTATCCGACGACAGAAAAATATGTATAACAACAATCCTGTTGTACAATTTTAATTACTATCGATTAAAATATGTAACCAAATGCATTTTACTATTTTCAATTCCATAAAAGACGATGAACCCTCTCCTTGTTTTACAACCCTCTTGTACATCATCTATCTTAAAAAGTTATTTAATTTCTGTTAGCCATCATTTCGTAAAATTATAGAAATTAATAAAATCATTTCGAAATGTCCAGTGATTATAAAGTCACCGAATTGTGCAATTTTATGTATAAAATAATATATATGTAATGGGTAATTTTTTATGAATTCGATATAATTCTAATGTAAATGGATGCAACAGAAAGTGAGTGACCAATTAAATTTGTTTAGACGTTTCACTCAGACCGCAGCCATGATTGCCGGCATGTTTCGAATATTTGTCAATGTCCGCAGCGGAAATGATTCAGTAGCGTTTTTCCAATGCGTTAACATTGGCATTCATGCAAAAAAAGGTGCGAAAAAAAGGTCGGTGCAACAACGGTATCTTGGGGTTATGTAAGAAAGTGTTCCACGATGCAATTAAACCCCGTACACATCAAATCGGAATAGTCCTTGCTCGACTTATGTCCCGGCACAACTTTCTCTCTCACGCTGTGACATAATCTTTTGAACAGTTGGAGAGTTGAAACCCGGCTGCGCATTGAAAACTGGTCTAGTTTCGTTTATTATTACCTACGGTGCAGACATGTCGGGGCACTGTTGCAACTTTGCTGTACTGCTGATGGCCATCTTCTTGGTGATAGCCTACACTACGCCTCTTCAGGTAACGAGCCCATCATCTTACTTTGTTAACATAGTTCCACGTAACGTCGTGGCATTAAATCTAATTAGTGCTCTACCTTAACATCATAACGTCAGCCTTGTCGTTATTAATTTCTTCAGCGTGAGTCACTCGAACCGAAATTTAATCGAAGATTACGTTGCTTCCTTGTTTTTCAGTGAAGATTTTAATATTTCAACCATAGGCTTAAGAGTGATTAACATTTTCTCCGTTGTCAAATTTCTTGACATCAAATTTACGTTGCTTATTACTCCACTAACAATATTATCCTAATAATAAAAATTCAGACGATTTTGTGGCTTTAAAAAACTAGGAGAGTGTGCAATTCAGAGTGATTTGTAATATCATGTTCCAACAGCTACTATTTAAATAAAAAATTATATTATCCTGAGTAATATTAGATTAAAAATATTTGATTTCGAGACGCGCCAATTTCGATATCATTGGTTGAAATATAAAAAATTTACTGAATGCAATGTAACGAATAATGTCAACAAATCGAATCTATTGTGAATAGATTTTCCACAGTGTTCTCACGTGTGATTTGCTCCGAACAATTTTGTATCGTACATTCACTTCCTTTCTATTCCTTAACTTAGATGTAACATTGCCGTTAAACGAAGGCAATATTAAATATGCGAAATATCTGGTCTCAGTATAATATATGCAAGTATCACGTTACACCTAAGCATTTGAAATCGATTTGTTGGAAACTTCTTATTCGCTTCATACTTCAGTTATTGCTTGTTTACTTAATCCTGCAAAATATTCCTTATTCAGATCATACTACAGAGAATCCCTTATTCAGTTTATGCTAGAGTGAACTTTTTATTTACTTCATACTGGCTTGTAATATTGCATGTTGTAAGTAGAATGTCCTACGTAATTATAATTAAAAGAAGTAACATATTTTATTATTCAACGATGTAAAGATTTCGACAGCTTTTCTTCAGTGTTTCACTTTTCTAAATATTTTAGAGGATGTACAGCCATATTAATACCAAAACATAATAACCGGATTTCTAATTCTTTTATCTTTCACAATATATTTTATTTGGGTCCTTTATGTACAACTTCATTTTAACTAACCACCTTAAATGAAGCAGTTTGTATATGTTTCAAATTCCTCTCGTGCGAAGGAAGTATATGTCGCATGCATACAGGTTCTTCCATATCTTTCGTTCACTCATAATTAGAGTGCGAATCTTTACGAGCTTATGGCATATGCAAATTTCTAAAATGCGAGTAACAATAAACAACACCTTTATTTTATTTTTCTTTAAGATTTTGTCAAGGATTTTCTGTAGAATAACCGCACGTTTCTTTCTTTCAGTATCCAATAGTGGTCGACGATTATGGTCACAATGACTATCGAAATTACGATCAACCATACACGAAACACAATCAACCATACGCAAAACAGAATCAACCCTACGTTCAACCCTACGCGAAAGACGAACAACCGTTCGCAAAGTACGAACAACCCTACACAAGAGACGAGCGACCCTACTCGAAATACGATCAACCATACTCGAAATTCGAACGTCCGATCGTCGTGAAGGCCATCGAGAAACCAAAAGAAAAGCAAGATTTTAGTAAAATCCCCGGTATTCCCGGCGTGGACTTTCCTTTGTATCACACTGTACCGCGGACAAGTTTTTCCTGCGCCTACGTTCCATTCGCACCAGGAATGTACGCGAACGTGGAAACCGGTTGCCAGGTAATCCGCTTCGTTCTAATTAGCTTTATCAATTATTTACGTAAACTCTAGCAAGGGTTCGACAAGAGATTACGCTCATCGGGAAAATTATGTCGGACCACGCGACTGCTATTTTTCTCTCGGACGTCGTTCTTGTACGAAGTTGGTGAAACGTCGGCCATTGATTAAATACCACAATCTCATTGAGATCTTAATTGATCGCGCTGGCGGAATAGGATCAATGAAAACTGTTGGAAAAACGTACACATATTTTGCGTTTCGAATGAATTGAAAATGTGAAACGAATTTGATTTTTGCGATTATTATTATTAGATTGCGGATAATTGGGGGCGAGAGCTGATTTGTTTTTTTATATCAGGAGTTCTATTGTGTTCTCGAGAAAACAAAATCTAATCAAAAATCCAGTAGATGCATAAAATTCACAGTGCAAACATCACTGTTGTCTACAGTGAGTAAGGAACGTTTCCAGTCGATAATGTAGTAGGTGAACGTTCCCCTGGATAAAGTTCTTTCCTGCAGTTCAACGATGCACTTACAATATGCAATTAAACAATTTGGTCGAGAAATTTGATAAAGAGTAAATAATAGAAATCTCTAATATATACTGCAGAATGTTCTTGAAATCTATCAATGTCCCTTTGGCTCAGATTTTTAACGAATAATATTATACAGATAATACAAATAATAATAATCTAATAATATGAAAAAATGATATATACAAAAGGAAGTATTGTGATGTAAATATTTTTTATGAAGGCGTTCCAGACATTTCAATGTCACCTTGATTTCTTCAAGTGGAAAGACCTATCTTTTGTATCATGAATCGATATTATATCGATAGAATATCGCTTAAACGAAGTATGATAAGAATAAATATTGTGTGCTTACTTCGTAGGCTTATCACATCTGCCATGATGGCCGCGAAGGTCATCAGGGTGCATCCTTCCTTTGCCCTAATGGGACTATTTTCAGTCAAAGAGAATTCTCGTGTGATTGGTGGTACAACGTGAAGTGTGCCGAGGCTGTAGCGTTGTACAGGTATGCTGTTGCTATTATCATTAATATTATTATTACTATTTTTAAAATGACTGAATAATAATGAATTTTTAAACACGAAGATGTTATTAAAACCAAACCCTTCCTCACTTATTTATTGATTCCAGCTTAAATTTGGATCCAGACAAGAATCCTTATCTGCCAAAGAAGAAGAAGGAGGAGGAGCCGCCGAAAAACATGAGGATCGTTGTGCTTTAAATTCGTTAACTTCCGTTCGAAAATGTGAGATCTACTTTTACCATGAACTATCGAATTGTTGCTTATCAGTGTTCTCGAGATAGATGCAACGTGGTTCCATATTTTTGGAACACCGATTATTCACAGTAATTCTTAACACTAATCCTACCACTCCCGGTCAAATGACCGGTTTTATATTTTTCATTTTACAATTATTATAATTATGAAGTTGCTTATCTGGAAATCGATTCCCTAAATCTCCTTATCTCTTTATTAAAATCTAAATATAAGTAGAATTTTTTCTCTCTTGTAATCTAACACGTTTTAATCGCTTTTAGTGCTCGGTAGGTTTAGTGTTAAGTACATAGAAACGAAAATGTACAATAAAAATCTATTACATAATTGTCGAAAAGCTCAAAGTCGAATTAAAACTGTTGCAAATGAATTTTATCTGACACGTTATTTATTAATATTATGTATTTACGTGCTTAAAATTATGTGCTCAGTATGTTGTGTCCAAACTTACTAATGCATCTGAAAATCGAGTTTAAAGTTCCGCCAGGTTCGCGTGCTTAAGTATACGCATAAAGTAGAATTGGTTGATCATGGTCAGACGCGTCAGACTATTCCTATGCAATAGCAGTCGCTGCATTTTCAGACTCGATTTTCTCGAAAACGAGCTGCCAAACGAAAAAATGTTATTCCTTTTTTTCGACTTATTTTTGCACGTAGAATCATCCCCTGCCCGGTTGTACTACGATTTCGCGCACACCCTGTATGTACGTATGGTCGGGGAATTATACATATAGGTACAGTGAAACGACAACGATTATTAAGTTATGCAGCGTACATACTCTGTATATTTTTTTAAAAATAAAATATTTGAGGATACTTATAATACATTTTTTAGAATTTGTCAAAGGTATTGAGAATATTATGATATTTGTATATTTTAGTACCTTTGCAAATGTGTCTGACTGGAATAACTTTTTTCTGCAAAATTGAAAATCGAATCATAAAAAAATATTAATATCAATATGTCATTCTGATATTCTAAAATGACACCATTGGAGTAACAGTGATAAATCACTTTAGACCATCATTTACTATTCATGTTGTTTTAAATATTTTAGTTACTCGGTAAATTAAGTTATTATTTAAACCAAACCTACTAATTAATTTGGATATATCGATTTACCTACTGCTACCATCTTTACGGCTCTTTAGTACATTTGAACATATAATTTATTGATCTTGTCGTTTACATTGTACTGTACTCCACCATTCACAACGTTTTTTCACTTCACTGAACGCTGTACCTGCAGGACACAGGGTTGCAGTTTTCGACCAACCCGAGCAATTGTAAAAGACCTGAAATTAAACGAACATTTCAGTGCATTATACACTATATAATCTATTATATTTCAATATATTATACACTGTATATTGATGAACTCACCTGGCAATAAGTTTCAACATCGGCAACCAAACCCCTTCTGCCATTACACACAAAATTAGTTTCCGGAATGGTAGTAAGATTAGTATACCGAGAAATTGTACTGTCAACATTAAATCGAACATTCTGATAGGCTGTTGCCTGCGAACGAGTACCGACGTTCCTCGATTCTTGTTTCCTAATTCTCGGATAAGTGTTTTGATTCGATTTGATTGGATGAGAATGAACGTGCCTCGATGATCGTTCGTGGAACTTGTTCAGGAATCCTTGATAGTCCGTTATAATCTGCACATATAAATAATGCAAGATTTTATAAATATATCTTTAATATACTACATTCTCCTTACATATTAATCACACGGCAGCTATATAACATCAAGCACATCATTCCACTGATACAATTACAGTAAAGCCTTGATCTAAGAAAAAGCCTCGGGTCCGTCCCGTTTCTTAGATCGTGTAGTTCTACTATTTCATCGTTAAAGTACTCATTTTTGCTACAAGTGCATAAAATCCGTTGTCTGGTGGGGTAACAAAAGAAAATTGATAAGGACGTAATTTTTTAATGTCCCTTATGATGTAAATGGGTGAACGACCGAATTTCTCGGTCAGAGAAACTCGCGTTGCGTTCGCTCAAGGAGAAAGAGAAATCAAAATAAAAATAACCCGAGAGGACTGTCCGAGAGGCATGTAATATTTTTGATGCATCGGCGGGAGCACGCAACGATGCAAGTTGCGTCATGCAGCACTGTTACCGGCGTGACAGATGCTCATGGGGCCTCTCGGATGAATTCCGCGAAGAAAGGAAAAGGCGTAGCGGCGCAGAACACTTCTATCGGTGTTCTGCGTGCGATCTGCATACTGCGAGTGCAGGCGAGCGTGCAGTAGCAAGTGCACTCCCGGGCACACTTTCATTCGCGTCCTGAGAACAGCAGGACTGGACGACCTATCTTTTCTCACAGTCGGTAATCCTAGAAAATTGCGGTCCGCGCGAACGGACCAGGCAAACTGGAGTCTCGTGTGTCGACACGCGTTTTTCCTGCACGGCCTGTGGTCTTCCACACGCGGCCATTAAGACACACAGGCGTATCATTTAATATTCTTTCGTAGCCGCTACACAACCTTGCATTTTCCACGGATGTTTATCGCGGTCGACACTTCCACTCCACGCTTTTTTAATTTTGCATTAACCCTTTGCACTCCCTTATCGAGTGTGAAAAATGTAAATAAAACGGGTGTCCATATATATTTGGCTCTTCCTTTATTTATTTAATCGTCTTGTTTTTTAGTTGAAAGCAAATATAAATTACAACGAAGTTTGAGGGCTATATTTAATGTAATTCGTAAACAAAATTGTTTAAAATAGGCAGCAGTCAAGGAACTGTCCTCTGAAGTAAATTTCAAATGAAACAATTAAAATAGTAGGGAATTGTTGGCAACAAAATTGAAAAACAATTCGGAGTGCGAAGGGTTAAACTGGACAAAAGTATCCTTGTCGAAGACCATTCCGAATAATTCAATTTTTAAAAATTTCACAGCTATTATAAAATAACCTATACCATTTTTATGGAATGTAAAAAGGAAAGATATGAATCGATGTTTGCATTTAAAGTTTCAATTATCTAGTGGAGTATCGTGATGATAACGTTAAAATCGTACCTGATGCGAATTAAAAAGTGCAATATTGTTGACAAAGTAATCATCCAGTGGCTCGTAAACGGTGTCCCAGTCATACTGAATGTCCCAACTAGGTAGATAGGCTTCGTCTAATAAATCGGTGTTGCCAGGAAGCACTAAAGGCGTTACGACAGGTGTGTAGATTCCAGGCGCCGTGGGTACCATTATGGGTGATAATTGTCTGAAACTATAAGTTTGTAATTTCGGGTATTCCCGATGTTTATTGCTGCCGAAGTTGTTAGGACGCTTATGGCTGTGGCTGTGGCCGTTAGATTGCGAGTGTGGAGCACGAATAACGTATGTCGTGTCGATCGTTTTCGCATGATTGTACTGGAATCGTCCTTCCGGTGGCACGTATCGACCGTCCGGTCTCAAATATACCTTTAAAAATGAAATTCCCATTTTATAATCGTTGAATCATGTGTTCATAATATTCTTTATGCATCCATAAAAAAGAGATGCATAATTTTTTAACGATTGGTTATTACTAGACAGCGGATCTTTATGCAAAATAAAGGTTTCCATCGGAATTGCCACAAACTGGAGTGACATGCAAATTTATTTTCTTCCTCAATATGTTCAACAGACATGTTGGAAATAATATAACAGTATTTTTAAATTCTACTAATGTTGTTGCTGTTTTAAATTACATCTTCCCATTTTTGTCATACACGCATGAAACCCGCTGTCTATAGTTATTACAGAATAAAATCGTGTGGTGTTAAATACCTTTATCGATTCAGGCATGGTTTGAACATATTGCGTATGTTTCTGAACATGTCTGGCGTCCAAAAGCACACCGTCGGGCACAGTAATACCTTCTTTGTTTAACCGATTTAACGCTAAACGATCGGTTCTGAATGCTTCTTCCGGAATTTTACCCCCTAACGCTGGCAGAACTTGTTCCCTGAATATTTGTCGTTTTTGCTGAAAATATTTCGAAAAAGAAAATTCGCCTGTATAATACAAATCACTGTTGAGTAGTTGTACAATCCTGCGAATGTTTATGCATTTCTTTACGACACAACTGCTTTTATCGCCCATTACATATCGGTACTTTGTGTCGCCT
Source organism: Lasioglossum marginatum (assembly GCA_028455795.1). Classification (NCBI taxonomy): domain Eukaryota; kingdom Metazoa; phylum Arthropoda; class Insecta; order Hymenoptera; family Halictidae; genus Lasioglossum; species Lasioglossum marginatum. The sequence continues at coordinate 1,494,280 of CM052259.1, read as the reverse complement.
TTAATTATCGTACAAGCTTTACTGTATCCTGATGTTTCACCTTTTCTGCATTGACGTATGTTGCCAATAATATAGCAATCAATGCTAAACAAGACCAACATCCGTTTGCAATTTTCTTCATTATAACAGCAGGTCTGTTGATCTACACCGACGTGTTTCGAAACATTCCTTCTGTTCATCCGTCTTTCTAAAACACGCATAGTGAACAGATTTTTATAAACAAACTTAGAAAGGAAGAATAATGAAACGTACGTTATGCTACCTTTAATCCTCCTCCAGGGAATGGAAGGTCACGTTTTCCCAGCTGCTGTTGCAATATTTATCGATTTATCAATTTTTTTACGTATAAATGTACATGGTTATAGTAATGCAATATTAATCCGCCATTAATCATTTTGCTACCAACACCTTTTGTTATATATTACTAGACTGCGGATCTTTATGCATTTGTGGCGTTCATTTTGTAAAATACAAGGTAATATTCATATTAACGAACACTATCGACATTTTAATTTTATTTCTACTACAAGAAACTTGTTAGATTGTGAAACAAATTATCCTCTCATTCCGTCTCTCATGAGGTAATTTGTAAAGCTCTGCATAAAGATCCAGCTAATACCGAACTCACGCAATCTCGGTTTAGTCCTAAAAGATGAACAAGATGATTGCAAGTGTAAAGCGTACGATCATTTTCTTACAAGAAGAGGTAGTTATCATTCAACCGTTTCATTGTTAAGCCTAATACTATGTCTCTGGACTTAATCAGCGTTCTCATGCGTGTCAGAGCACCCACAAAGTTAGCAAACGCTGGCCTCCCAAGAATGTGGGAATCTTGAATCTCTCGCAAAGAGTGGGGGTTTCAGGATCCTCGTATTAATTTCCAAGCGCCATCCTAGCTAATCATGCGACTTATATACCTTTCTGTGTAGGTCGATCAACCGGCTAAGATTTAGCTGTCGATCAGAAATGTGTCTGAGTCACTCCACCGGGTAACGAACGTTCCTGTATCCGGTATTTGTTATTGGAACACTCGCTTCGTGCAGTCCCACAGCCTTGTTCTAATTACATCCCCCGAGCAAGCCTGTCGCAATCCCTCCTCTGCGGTAGGTGAGCCTCTGTTCCATTTACTTCAAGCGAGCCGACGTGAATCTTCCTCCTTGATTCAATACAATCGACGATACTCCATATAGCGCGGCGGGATTTTGCAAAGGAACTTTCGTAACACTACTTCCATTAGAGCAGAGAGCGTTCAACACGACAGAGCATAGGGGATCCAATACAGTTGATTAAAATCATGAACAGACGAAATCAATTAATACAAACAGTTATTTTGCTTATGCAATCCTTGTGGATTCGCATCCACTTATAAACATTTATATTTGTACAAAGATCCGGAGTTATTAGAGGTGTGCGAGAACCCGAGAATGTCCATCGAGACGAAAACTTTTTTCGACATCGAGACGAGTTCTCGAAAATTTTGAAATTCTCGAGCCTTCAAGAGCCATAACTACTAGGGGCGTGCGAGAACCCGAAAATGTAGGGATCTCGATGGATTCTCGAAAATATTCGAGATTCTCAAAGGTTACGGGATTTTCGAAATAATCGGGTTTCTAAAAATTCTCGAGATTCTCGAAATTAACGGGATTCTCGAAATTATCGAGTTTCTCGGAAGTACCGGAGTTAGAAAAAGAAA
>CM052259.1:1475350-1486511 GCA_028455795.1 Lasioglossum marginatum | reverse complement strand
ATAAAAGAATTTTTGACGATCAATATAAGAAATCCAGAGTAGAACACAATAAAATAAAAATACTGTTAAGTCCAGTTAATATAGACATTTCCTAGTAGTTTACAAATCTCAATATATCATAAATGCCTAAAGATCCACAGTCTAATGATAACCGACACATCACCGGATGGCTAGGCTGATTTCCCTGTTAGAAACTAGCCTAAGCACGCTATAAATCGGGTGATAATGAACCGGGTTAGCGTTAAAAAAACTGTCAGAATCCACTTTTGGCATCGTATCCTGCCGCAGAGAGTTGGCAAGTATGAAAAGTTGCAAGCTCGACGCGCGTGGTAGTGTCTGTAGAGGTCACACGCTGCCATTCGCGTTTGTCCTCGCTTTGAATGGTTCCGTCTTAAGTGGATAACCCTGTAGAGCTGCCTATGAAAGGTTCACAATGCAAGATCCCGTGTAGATAGACACATATTGCTGTTCCGGAAGAACAATGACACAGCTACCGAACGCTAAGCTCCCAACGTCCGTGAGATTCGCGAAGAAAGTTGTTCTTTGTCTCGTCTAACTTTCTTCGGAACTCCTTAATCCTTTCGCTACCTTGAAAATTCTTTGCAAGTCCTTCTTTGACTTGGCTGAATTTTTTATCCAAGATTGACCTCCTTTGGAACACCAATAAAAAATACTATAATTCAATGTGTTCAATAGATCCGCCCCGTTTCGTACGCAAGTGGAATCAAAATAGCTTCGCGTCTTCAAAAAGTTAAATTAAGGCCATCGAAGCACGTCGATTGTTTGTGGAGCAATGACATAAACTTATTCGCTAGATCGAGACTTAATAAAAGAGTCCGATTTTATCTAGTGGTACCAATAGTTAAGGAAGAGGATGCTAGCCTGCCTAGATATTAAATTGCTTCTCTAAAGATTGGGTATTTCTAGGGTCGTTGGAGGCACGTCATCTAGCCTAGACCAATTTCGCTGTTGTGTGATTCTGTTCATGGAACAACGACATAAAGTTAATTACCGTTTCATGACTCTCATCCTCCTGAAGTTCTCCAGTCGCCTTTTGTTCCTGTTAGCATTGACTTTCGCCTCGGTAGCGGCGGCGTTCGCTTTGGCAGCGGCCCGGTTCGTGTTAGTGAGTTCTTGTTTAGCGACTTTCAACTGATTCGACAATTCTTCGACCCGCCTCCTTGCCGCGTCCAACAATTCCTCTTTCTCCCGCATGGTTTTTTGAACACCGGTCGCGGCCGCCTGCGCGTTCGCTGCATTCGCTTTGGCCGTTTGCACCGCGTGTGTCAGCGTCTTTAACTGAACTCGAACCCATGGAAACAGAATACAGCTATGTGATCGACGTGCGACTATGCGTGCGAATCAATAATCCGAGGAATTGTTTCGCGGAACCCGTAAGGTTATATATTACGTGCGCCAATAATACAATGATTCACGCCGGAACTTTCTCAATACGCGATCAGGAGATCAACGATCTTGATCGATCTATTATGGGAACGCAGACGTGAAAGAAATTCGAGGCGCTTTGATAGAATGTTGGGATCAGACTGCGGATTTTATGCGTTTATAGCAGGTCTCCCGAGACTTGAGAGATAGTTGCATAACAGATCCTGGGATAATATTTTACCAATTTTATAATGTCAGGATACGAAGAGAAATCAAACGCTTTATTGCGTCTACGAGGAAGAAAATGGGTTGATAAAATTTCAAATGACTTTTTAGGTTCTTCGAAACGACATAGAATTTCTAATAATGGAAACGCATTGTCGTTGGGTTATATTTTCTTCTTTTACTTTATAAAAATCCCCAGTCTGATCACGACAGGAATTTTCTACTTGGTCGTACTACTAGGATCAGCTTCGATCCTTATGGATCTTTCATGAACCTTCGTCCTTTGTGTACAGCTACGTAACAATTTCTTACACTAAGTTCAATGTCCATCAATTATACTCTAAGAGAAAAATTTGCCTCTGCAATTATGAGTCCTACTAAGTTGCAAGCGTAGTTCGAAAGTTACTAATCCTTGGTGAGGCAGGTTTTTTGTTGTGTTTTACATATTTACATAAGCTGCAGATATATTAAATCTGCGGTCTATTCATTGTACTTTGGATCGTGTCTGCAATGCATTTAACTTGTTACTGGGTCACAAAATTTTATGCGAGTCCCTTTCATTTTTCATCAGATTAAAACGCATTTATCAATCATTTGATTCCTGAGCAGAAAATTTGTTGATGATATCGTACAATTATTGTTGGTCAATTACAAATGTTAAAATTACGCAGCTTACGTGTGAGGGACTATTCCGTAGTGTTTTATTGAGCACGTTACCTGATCTTGAGATTGGCGCGCAGCTTGCACGGCAGCGTTGACATTCGTTTGTTCGCGATCCAAAGATGAGGACTCTTCTTGCACGACCGATTGAGCTTCCTTCACCTCTTCTTGCAACTCCGTCACTAACAGCTTTTTACGCGAGAGCACTTCGTCTACAGCTTTCGCAGCCTGAACTGCTTTCTCGGCTAGTTGCGTTTTCACCTGAACATCAAGTCGTTCTTCGGTAATTTTCACAGAACATTTATTTTAGTTTTTTAGTTTAGCTAGCTTTGAATTTTTTTTTCCTGAGAGAACTTTTCTATCGTTAACACAAATTCAAAATTATTCTCGCGAAGTAAAGAATTGGTCTCAGCAGAAAAGAAGGATGGAACCCTATAGATTCCAATACGAAAATCTGCACGATATTAGAGTATGGATAATTATAGTCGTTAATTGATCATAACGTGGGAATTATAGTGTAACGATTTGTTGCGTAACAATAATCAATGTGAAAACCATCTAGGATACGCGCAAGGAATCGCCATGTGGGAAAACCACACCTATTACACAGATTAAATCTATTCAGACTTAATAATTCGTACATACAAGAAACACAAAACGTTCGAATTGAATTAGTAATTAACTGGCATTTCTTATAATTTCCTGTTTGAAGATCCATTACGTTCGTTTCGATTTTGCAAAAATTAAAACGTTTAACACAAATTTGTGATGATGGTTACCGTGTCCTATTCTTGATTATCACTTTGAATCATAGTTAAATAACTAATTAAACGAGACAGATGAAAATAGATGTAAGGTACCAAATTTATGAATACCACTGATGTTTTCTGTTCTTAGTTATGCAGTCATTTTTTGCGAGTAGTACCTAATAACTAGCTCCTATAAATCTATCGCATGGCATGGAAATAAGTATACTTGATGCGCGGCTTGCTGTCCAGCGATGTTCTGAGCATCTGAGGCTGCTTTGGCTTCCTGCGCAGCTTTCTGTGCAAGGCCGGTGCTTTTCTGTTCCGGATTTTTCTTATCATTACTGCGACAAGTGTGACCCGCATTAGTCTCTCCAACGTAACGCACCTCCCTCTGATTCTAACGAAACACAAGAACCACAAAATTCAGAAACAGAGTTAATATAAAATCGTTTTTACGACCCCATGATATAAGTGCCGAAATACTTGAACCGATTCAAACGGAAACGCTAGAAATATATTATAATCGCTGCAGACATTTATGCAAATTCATAGTGTAATCCGCGGTGTAGCTATTACATATATTTTATTATATTTCCGTTTTTCTTGCAGCCTAGAGATATGGTCCTGGTATTGTAGACTGCGGATCTTTATGCATTTATGGGTTATAAAAATTTTTGAAAAATGCTGGACTATTAAATTCAACAGAATTCAGTACGATTTTTATTTATTTTAGATCTACACATTCTATTACCAATGAAAATAGTATTGTATTTAATAAAATTCGTCTACAAAAATTGAAAATTACATGAACATCCCTGCATGAAATCGCTGAAGGTTAATTGAATATATGATTTGGAGCGTAAAATATTAATCCAGTAAATAAGTGACCGGGAAAAGGGTGTTGGACTTACTGCACTAATTGGGATCTTGTGATACCTCCCGCAATCAAGGTTCTCAATCATCAGCATTACTATAACAAAATAACGTGTAGTTGTTTTGGTTATGGGAGGGTGAATCGCTTTTGAATTTCTCGGAGAACTCACCGATATAGAGGATATAAAGCAAGTACATGCTGCAGGCGATCAATTTAGGTGAATTCGGGGCTGTAGTTCATATAAATCATCATATACAGATTACTATAGTATTATTATAATATGGTGCGGGGATGTACGTCGACAAGGGAAACAAAATGAAACGCGACTGTATCGAATATTGCGTATCGAGATGGTCGATTTCAAATTACTTTCGAGCATTCCACAATAAATTAGCTTTTAAATATTTCATTGCTTCAATTCATTATAGCTATGGATTGCTATTTTTTATTATAGCTGCGGATATTTATGCGAAATACAAAATTGTCTGTATTCATTGCAAGATATACAGAAGCTACGTATATTTATTTCTTTCCGTAATCATTTGAAGAAGTCGAAGATAATACAATGGTATTTTTAAATTCCTGGGAAAAAGATTGGGGGAATATTGATATATAGACAATTATCTACATATTTTCTTTTGCAACTTAACCCTTTGCACTCGGAACTATTTTAACTAGAAAATTAATTGAGATTTTTGAAATTTTATGGATATGAAATTGGTATAATAATTCATGCAATATCTGAATGTTTAGTAATTAAATACCGATATATTTAATAATGGAAACAATATTTTGAATAATGGTACAGCAATTTTTAGTGGTGCCTCAGAGGGGACAACCGAGTGCAAAGGGTTAAGGAAAAACATAGCAACGTAAAATGTAATGTTTGCACCGTCCTCAACCCCTTCCGCAACTACCATCAGCTTACACTACAAGAGCTATAAGAACTCCAATGGTCAAGTAAGTGGTATCAGTTCTTACTTGTTTCCTTGAGCAAAGACACCATCGATTCTTCAACCGCTCGACCGGTCCAGCTATTATACTAGGTGAGTACCAAACACTGCCTCTTAACATCTCAAAACCATGATGACTCGGCTGTGGATCTTTATGCGAATCCTCATCTCCATTATTTTACAAAAATGAAAATGAGGAAATTCTTGAAAGCTACTAAGTGCAAAATCGTTTAATTTATTTATTAGATTAGGAACGAGTACGCGTTCATGTCAAACGTGCAGGAGCAAAAGGTTTTTTCTGGGCTTTTTAAGTTTGTAACTGCTCGAAAAATTGTTCTTATTTATTCGTTCCTTTTCACAATATTAATGCTACAAATGAACCAATCAACGAAGTTTCTATCCATAGTTTCTATCCCGAAGCAATACCTATTCATAGTGATTTATAGCTTACATGAAAGGAACAAATTGCAAAATATATGCTCAATACGCTTTCACTGAGTTAGGGTGCTGGGGAATTTATTTAATTGCGTTCATCGCACTATTCAACACTTCAGACATTTTGTTTAATAATAATCAGTTGCGGTAATCGATTTTTTGCAAATCCATAATTTGCGTATCTACATGTCCGTAATTAAAACTAGATAGAGTTTTCAGAATTATTTAAAGTATTATTAAAGTATTATTATCATTGAAGTTGTCAGCTCATTATTAGACAGATCTTTATGCAAAATAAAAATTTTCCACCCGAATTGCAACAAGCTGGAGTGACATGCAAATTTATTCTCTTTCTCAATATGTTTAACAGGTAGAGAATAATATAACAGTATTTTTAAATTCTACTAATGTTGTTGCTGTTTTAAATTACATCTTCCCATTTTTGTCATAAATGCATAAAGTCCCCTGTCTACTCATTATTGTCTGAAAATGAAAAATATTATAATTACATACATTTTCATTTTTGATTTCAATATAGAAATTGTTGCTTATCTTCCCGGGAGATTAATCAAATAGATCACTGCTGAACAAAATCTTTCTCTGACCATTTTCGAAAGGTACTCCCGATGTGGTGATCATAAAACGCACTGTGCAGTATTACTCACGTTTGAAACATTTACTGAGAAAGTCAATTCCTTGACATATTTTCATAATTTTTTTCTAAATCTCAATAGAATGGCTTCTCGTGGGTATGAATGAAGTAAACGAATGCATGCATGCATTTACCACTCCTCCGATTGTGTCTATAGTATAGTATAACGGATTGAAGTGTAGAATCTGAAGCATGAAATCCTTCCTTCGGCGCGTTTACCTTTTGCCGTGGTGCGTTTTTCTGTTTCGCAATAGCAGAATTTTAGTGCCGGCCTTTCGTCGTATTTGTAGTCATAAAATTGGTCCACGTACCCCTTTCGCAAGCCGGAATATTTCAGTTTTTCGTTCAGCTTGTTTATTGCAGTTGCGTTACATTGTGTCCCCTTAATTATACACTGCGTCGGCCATAAATCACCACGCAACCGAAAATGGGATGATACTTCGTCCCGAGTTACGGCAAAATTGCAGGACGACATTTCAAATTTTGTTTCTCAAAGATCGAACTTAATGAATTGAAATCATTTAACGCTAAACCTGCCGAGCCTTAAACGTAACTGGTACATATTCCCTTATAAAAATGTCAAGATTAATTTTATTCAAAGTTTGTGGGGCTCCTATTGTAATACATGTTCCAATAAAGATATCTACACCATCATTTCTCATGAAACCATTTTTATCATATCAATAATTGTAAAATAAAAAAATCTGGAACCAGTCAAAATGTCTTCGAAGTTAGGAATTGTTTTTCGAAAAGGATTGTCTCGGAAACGTGTGTTCAGCCTACGAAGATTTTTTAAAAATGTTTAGCCAAAGTTAGTTACGCGTTGAACAGTGTATCGAATCGAATTCGAAAGGGTATCTGAGAAAAAAGAGCGTTTCTCGTTGAAGAAACTTTGTCTTATTTTAACACGCGCGCAGAATCGCACGTAGCCGCAGATAAGATCTGCCAGCGGCGGCTTAATTATGCACTCACATACTGCTGCTTTTCAGAGCGCGACGGAACTAGACTTTTGGTTTTGAACCGGCGGCGGTAATTGCGACAGAGTTGCGCCGGAAAGGTGGAGCGTGCGTCATGAATATTTTACGTCAATCCGGAATTTCGTAAAGAGACATGCAATCAATATTCCCCAGAGTTTGTATACGAATTAACCCCGTTAGGCGCGACTATTCGATTATGATCCGTTCGATTGCGCAACCTGCTATATTTATTTCGTATCGGCTGGAATGAAAGTAAATACCTTGTGTAACGAACGATGAAATTTCTTGCCGCCCTGTTCCGTGAACCGAACGCTACTGATCAAAATGATATTGATATTGACATTGTTTTTACATCGTTTTCGTAACCACAGGTGTTTAAGTTTCCTCTCAAGAATAATCTCCATTGTTTTCTATGCATTTTCTTCATCTTGCGAGAGGTCAACATTGATACAGCGGTTGAAAGTTTCGAGTTCTAAGTAGAGCTACAATTATTAAACCTTTGCACTCGGTTGTCCCCTCTGAGGCACCACCAAAAATTGCTGTACCATTATTCAAAATATTGTTTACATTAATAAATATATCAATATCTAATTAATCACTAAACATTTAGATATGGTGTGAGGTATTATAGCAATTTCATATCCATAAAATTTCAAAAATCATAGGGAATGGAAATATTCTAGATCAGAAGAAATGTTTAATTTTCCAGTTAAAATAGCTCCGAGTGCAAAGGGTTAATTGTGAAAGTCACGAATTATTTCGGACACTGTAGGTACATCATTTCTCGATAATGCAAAGATAGGGTTTTTAGTATTCAAAAGCGCTAGATACAAGATCGATCAAGGCCGCTATCGCCCTCAAAACTCCTATTTTTACGCAGCTTTATGCTTTCGAATAATGCAAATTACGCCTCATAAACGTAGAAATAGGACTTTTGTCTAACATAAAAATTTAGATCTTTTATCTAGCGCTTTTGAGTACTAAAAACCCCACTTTTGCCTTATCGGGAAATGCATCCCGCACCCTTGCAATCCTGGAAACGAGTCTACTCCCTTAATAGATTGACTGATTTATTTCAATTGAGTAATCTCATTTATAATTTACCGTTTACGGTATTCGAGCGATAGTAGGTCAAGGAGAATTTCTCTTAATGTTATGGTCACGCACTATAGCACTATGCATGCCATTATGTATCTAAATTGGTATATCAATTAGAGTTGACTTCCTTGAAATGTGGAAGCCAGAAACGACTGAATCAACATGTCAATTTAAAAAATGTAAAAATACTGTAATTTCTTAGTTTTTCCTTATTAAGATATTCTCTTAAATCGTGTAAAAAATTGCAGACACTTTCATTGTAGAATTTATGTACAAATACTGTACTTAGAGGTCTTGTAGTCGAATACGTTCGTGTGCTCTTCAACTCCTCGCTGTACGATTTTTTTTCATGAAGTATTAGATTTCCTATAACACTTTGACTGGCATATTCATGACTAGACAGCGGAACTTCATGCAAAATAAAAATTATCTACCCGAATTGCTAGAAACTGAAGTGAAATAAAAACTTTTATTTTCTTCAGTATTTTTAAATTCGTCTAATGTTTTTACCGTTTCAAATTACTCCTACACATTTTTGTCATAAATGCATAAAGATCCGCTGTCCATTCATGACTCTCGATATTCAAGCATATTCAAATGTCTGTAACGTTAAAAATATACAGAGTGCGGTCGATTTCAGAGGGCGTGTTATCATTGTTATCTCGACTTTCCTAACATTCCCAAAACTTTCTGTCCACAGAATCAGTTGACCCGGACCGCAGGACCATCCGAAGACCTCAACAATGAAGAAAATAGTGCTACTATTAAGCTGTCTTTGCCTAGCACACGGTGGTCCGACGAAAAAGCAAGTGTTGGACCCACAGTTAGGTTACGACTACGAGTATGCGCAACGTGAGCCATCATTAGGCCTGTCGGACTCGGCAGCATATTTGGACGCGGAGCCAGGACCACCAGCAGCGGCGCTAGCTCCGGCTCGAGCTCCTTTGAAACCAGGATTTAGCGTGGGCGGTCCTTTGGCCAGCATCGCGAAAGGCGCAGCGGAGCAGGCTCACACTCAGTTGAGCAATCAACAACAGGCTGCGGGACAGGCCGCGTACGTTGCGAAAAACACGTTGGCGCAAGCGGCGGCTGCATCGGCCGCCACTGCAGCCGCTGCACTCGCTGGCAAGCAGATCGTGGTGCAGGGCTTGGAACAACAGTCGAGGGATGCCCACGTGGCGGTGGACGGCGAGAACCTGCAGTTGCAGCAGGCAGAACGCTCGGCAAATGCAGCGCGCACTTCCGCGAAGCAGGCGATGCATCAGCTGCAGGCAAGGGCCGAAACAAACAGCTACAGCAGTGCACGGTTTTTAAAATCTGTACAGTCAAATATATAAGTCAGCCCCACTCTTCTCCCGAGTGTCTTGAGCTGGGCGAAGTTGCCGCTTACTCTTATAGTTATGGCAACGATGAGACATTTCTCGGGAAAAAAGATGTCCTGCATTAACCGAACACTACTGTATTTGTAAACAGAAATAATTCGATCAGAAATATTATTTTTATCCTATGACTTTTGTCGTTATGGTTATAACAGTTATGGTCTTTGGTTGCAGGTGATCACGGCAGCGTTGAACGCAGCTCAGACCACGGCGGACCGCGCCGCACAGGCTGCGGCTGAAGCTGCGGCTGAATTGGCTGCTCAAACCACCATGTTGGGCCAGGCTAAGGCGCGAGCTGAAACCGTTGACGAGCAGCTAACTGCCGCACGTTTGGACTACGAAAGCACGGAAAATGCAGCTGAAAAGGCCGCGACCGCAGCTGCAGCCGCGCAAAACAATGCACAAGCTGCGGCTGCTAGCGTGGCCGATAGTGCAGGCAACTCTGCGCTCTTGAGCCATCAACCCGTTGAAGCTACACCGCCAGTGAAACTAGCCCAGAACACGCCTCTTAGACAGCCCATCCTCGTCGATCCTCGCGAAGGTCTTCAGGAATCTGCTCTCCTCTCTGGTGGAGCCCTCAAACAATCTGCTGGTCTCCTTTCAGCTGGTGCGTTGAAGGAGACAGGCGGTCTCCTCGCGTCTGAACCTCTTGGACCCGGCCCTCTTCAGGCTTCAGGCCCCCTTCTCGGCCAAGGACAGCTGCTAGGTGGTCATCTTCAAGGTCCCCATCAAGGTCAACTTCAAGGTCCCCATCAAGGTCAACTTCAAGGCTCCCTTGAAGGCCCTCTTCGAGGCCCTCTTGAAGGTCCTCTTGTCGGGCCCGGCTCGCTACAGGAAGCTGGCCACCTTCGAGGACCCTCGGGTCTTCTATCGGCTGCTGCTCTGCAGAAAGCCGGTGGTCTTGGAGGTCTCGGCGGTCTCGGCGGTCTCGATGAACGTGGTGCTCTCCTAGCTTCCGGCGCGGCTGCGGAAGCTGCCGGTCTTCGCGCATCCAATGGACTCTTTCGGTCCGAACTGATTACTCTAGCGAACTCCTTACCTGCTGACGGCTACGAGGCCAAAGGCTACCGCTACTAGCTTTCCTTTTGATTCGACGCTCCAGTGGAATCTAGTTGTTGCTCCTTAACACATTGTTGACCAGAGACGCCGATTAGCGTCTTTCGTTCCTTGTATATCGTCGGCCGGAGACGCTGATCAGCGATTCTCAGTGTGAGAATGTTATTTAACGGCTGGCAGCTTTCAATTCTCACATATCGGTGACCTGGAAGGTCTGGACGAGGGTTAGGTAAAATCTTCCGTATCTCATCTTTTACGATTCTGGTGAAAACCGGTGAGCATTTCGTTGCGTCCGGTCGACAATGTGTTAAGGTAGTTCTGTATTGTTCGCGTGGACACGGAGCGTATTCGATGACACCGCCAACTCCGGATTTGAAATCGAACTCTGAATCGCGTCGTTTCAATCCTCTCTATTTTCAACGGGAAGCAACACGGTCGAATGATGTACTTTGGTTACACGTGTCCTGCACAGAACGCCGTGACGTCAACGTCAACGGCACTGTTACATGTTCATCTTTATTTTACATAAGATCGTATCTCATCGACAGGCGCCGATTTTCGTTGAGGATTGAAAATTCGTGGAAGCTAGTATTCATTATTTGGAAAATGTTCTAATTGATACTTTAGACGAGTATCACCGCTGTTATTACTCGCATAGACTGTATTAATAATTATACACAGTATTCGGTATGATATTGAACGATATCGAATAACCGA
>CM052259.1:1419755-1475250 GCA_028455795.1 Lasioglossum marginatum | reverse complement strand
CGAATCGACGCAGACAATTTTTATTTTGCATAAAGATTCGCAGTCTACTAATTATAGACAAAGTCCGGTTTCTTTTCCATTACATTACGTATACCGTTTATTAATAAGAAGGTGATCATTACTTGCATCAGTCTTTCGGTTGACGGACTCATCGTCTGGATCAAGGTATCCATCTTTCATCAGTTGCATCAACAAATTCAGGAAATCTTTCCTGACGATATCGTGGGATTGACGGTGCTCTATTGCGTCTCGAAACACGGTGGTGAAAAATTTGGTGACGCTCCGCTCGGTGTACGGCATCGAAAATAAATCGAAGACCTGCGGCGCGAAAAAGATAAGACCGTTCCAAAGAGGTTTCGGCTCGAATATCTTTCTCGCCCAATAACGAAACTCGTTGTTCGGATTGTTAATACTGTCGCAAGTCATCCCAAATGCTGTCGACATAATGACGTCAAGGGAGTACCTGAAAAACAATTTGATAAACCTCGATTTGTAGAAAAGATACGTTGAGAAGAAAGATTAATGGGACTGCAGTTGATTGATTTTAAACGTTCTCTTTTAAATCTCTTGTACGAACTGTTTTACGCGGGGTTACACGAGTTCGAAGATCAAGTTTTCTGTTATAATTCAGTAGAGGTCTGCAAGAACCCAAAAATGTCGAGACGGGTCGAGACGAGAATATTTCTTCGAGATCGAGACGAGTTCTCGATTATGTCAAGATTCCCGAAAATGTTCGAGATTCTCGAAGGTAATTTTTCGAAAGTATCGGGGTTCTCAAAAATTTCAGGGTTTTCAGTACTCGATTACCGTTATAAAACCAGCTTTAAAAGCAATCGCGGTATGAGATTTCCGATATTTGAGGCATTTCCGAAAAAACCGCATTATAAAATTTCAATAATGCAAAGATGAGGTTTTTAGTACTCAAAAGCGCTAGATAAAAGATCAATCTGGGCCGCAATCGCCCTCAAAACTCCTACTTTTACGTTTACGAGCCATAATTTTCATTATTCGGCAGCTGTCGCAGCTTTATGGAAATAGCTATAAATATCTATTTAAAATAGCACATTATCAAATTTATTCATTGAATCTTCTTTTTTTAATTCCCATACTTTCGAGAATCCCGTTTACGAGAACCCGACCCGGCTCGTCTCGATGTCTCTGTCCCGACCATTGACATCCCTACACTTTCGGGTTCTCTTTTCGGGCACACCCCTATAATTCAGTGATTTTTTAATTTCTGTGGAGAGAAGCTTTGCAACAATCCTCCATGGCCGCTCACCTTGCGAAAATATCTTTCACGTCGATCGATTCTTTCAATTCGGCTTTGCGGTTAAAGAATTTGCTCAACTTGTCTCCGGTTTCTTTCAAAACCGGAAATATTTGTTTGATCTTCCCGGACGTGAAAGTCGGCGTCAATTTCACCCTTAGATTCCTCCACTTTTTCCCAGGCAGTTGGAATAGATTGTCCGACAACGGGTCTGTTTCTGGATTGCAGAATATTCCGCGGTCGTGGAAGTTTTTGAATTCCTTCACTAAGACCTCTCGGATCATGTCGGGATCGGTCACTATCAAATACGGCCTGTGCAACATGTATATGCCGAGGAGGCGATGCTTCTTGTGTTGTTCGTAAGCATTTTTGAAAAACTCAGCTAGAACATAGCAACTTCCTAGTTAATAAGAATTGCATGTCACGAAACGGGTTGCATAAGTGCTACACGTTCGTAAACATGACAATATAGATTGCGGTTGCACGGAGGCTAATGGAAATGGAAATTTGTCTTCTCAATGTAAACTGTAAATGAAACATTTCAAGGAAAAATATCAGGCTCCCGTTTCAAAACGGGAGACATATTCGCGCACACCTTTGGGGTAACAGCTACTTGTGTACCAAATTTAAACTCTTTCTATGTCTTCTGTCTCTCGAGATTTTTTTACCGTTACAGAGAACAGAGGAACTGACAATTATATACATATACAGGGTGGTCCACGCAATTGTTTCAAGTCATAACTCCGTTATTATTGCGTTTACGAAAAAATGCCAAAGGAGAAAGATAAATGGTTCGAAGAGCACTACATCTGCAGGCCTTCAAATTTTTTTTTAGATGCAGCAGTGCATGTGCAATTAACAATTGCATCATTTCTTTAAATAGAAATGCATATTCTTTTTTACTTTTTTAGATCGATTCTTCTGTTCATTCTACGTAAAAAATGATTAGGGTACCATACGCAAAAAATTATTAGATCTCGAGATATTTTCAAAAAATGTCTTTATTGAAGAAGATGCTCAAGCGCTTCTCCATTACATTCTAAACATTTCTTATGGATATTTTTCCTGGTACAGTCTTGCGGCGGCATTCGTATTTTTGTCACACAACACAGTATCGAGTTACGATACGTGAATTGCTACTGAATGATGAAATGCTTACTCGTACAAATCAGTTTCTGTTATGATAACAATGTCGAAAGGGTGTTTACGTTTACTACGTTGTGAAGCGCTTGAGCATCTTCTTCAATAAAGACATTTTTTGAAAATATCTCGAGATCTAATAATTTTTTGCATTCTGTATGGTACCCTGATCATTTTTTACGTAGAATGAACAGAAGAATCGATCTGTTCGAAAAAGAATATGCATTTCTATTTAAAGAAATGATGCAATTGTTAATTGCACATGCACTGCTGCATCTAAAAAAAATTTAAAGGCCTGCAGATGTAGTGCTCTTCGAACCATTTATCTTTCTCCTTTGGCATTTTTTCGTAAATGCAATAATAACGGAGTTATGACTTGAAACAATTGCGTGGACCACCCTGTATATGGATTTTAAAAGTTTCGTTCGCAAAGGGTTTTGTTGCATTCCTATTATCTATTGTGGAATAAAATTTGGTGAAACTTTATTACTAAACAGCGGATCTTTATGCAAAATAAAATTTTTTTAACTGATTTGCAACTAACTGGGGTGAAATAGAAATTTATTTTCTTTCTTAATATGTTTAATAGGTCGAAAATGATACAACAGTGTTTTTAAATTATAACTAATGTTTTCACTGTGTCGAATTACACCTACTCATTTTTGTTATAAATGCATTAATATCGCTGTCTATTTATTACAGTTTGATTCGATCCTTTGAATACTTACCAACTGATGCTTTACCAGTCAGAAGTGGCAACATGTTACCAGTAAGGAATGTTGGTTCCACATTATACACTCCCTTTTTACGCCAGAAAGCAAAGACGAAAATTTTATAATATATGTATAAACCAGTGATTATGAGAATCAGTGCACCAAAAATTTCGGTTGTCATCCATGTCTCCAGTAACATTGTGATTAATTATCTGTGCCCTGTAATACGCGAGGCAACATTTACTTTCTGACATATATCTTCCGCAACTATCATTTATTAAGTTTCATTTTATCATTGATCCCTGAGTCGACTTCCAAGAAAGAAAGCTCAAATAGTATACAGTAGCATCTGGCAGAAGACTGTGAAGAGATGGAAAGAATAAAAAGCACAGAAAAAATAGTACAAAATAAAAGAGTGAGAGAAACAGTAGACTGGCTCAGGAGTATAGAAGCAAAAAGGAAAGAAATAAACAAAAAGAAACAGGGAGAGGCAATATTAGATGTAAGATAAAAGGAGGGATTAGAATAGATTAGTTCAGATTAGGTTAGATTAGACTAGATTAGATTAACAGATGACATAGGATATGGATGGATGGATGGAGGGATGAGTGATATAGAAGTTTTGTAAAACCAAGTCCAATTTCTTGACCGCGAGGCCGAAATTAAATAAATTATTAGTATACAGTAGAACCTCGATTAACCGAATCCCGATTATAAACAAATATGCGTTTAAATCAGGGATTCATACCGGTATTACCCCAATAACCTTTATAGAAACCGAAATACCGGTATGACGTCATACCAGTATTTCGGTTTCTATAAAGGTTATTGGGGTAATACAAGCAGCCCGGATAAATTAAGGCCCGATGGATAATCGAGATCCGATTTTAAAATAACGGTATTATACCGGTATTATACCGGTATGAATCCCTGATTTAAATGTGATTAAATAAAATTTTAAAAAATAAAAAATTCATTTTGAAATGTAATGTACATTTTAATTATTTCCTCGGGTCTCGATTATCCATCGGGCCTTAATTTATCCGGGCTGCTTGTCTCCCGATCATGGTCTTACTGTATTTAACATTTATTTTGATTGGATGAATAAATGGAAATTAATTTTTCTTTGTTGTATCGAAAATATCGCGAGATGGTAAAAGTTAATTGAAATCTTCAATTATATAGAGTTACATTTGTACACCGTGAATAATTAGAATGAATTGCAAAAGAAGAGCACAAGATCCCGAGAGTTTATGCAGGGATTATCTGTGGTAATCAAACATAATTTATTGTGTAAGATTAAATGTAATTGTAATGCTAAAAATGTAGTTACTCGATATATTTTCCTGTAATGTAATCCTCTTATTTGAAAGTGTTAGAAATTTTAATGAAGAATATCCTCTTTCCGTTTTTTGAAAACATTTCTCGAAGTTCCTTTTTGCATATTAATTAAGAAGTTCGAATTTACAATTACCTACAGATCATGGAACTCTTCCAATAAGTTGAAATCCTTTAATCAAGCCAGAGAACAACGTATAATTATCACTATAACTGTGATCGCTATAATTCAATTGTTCGACAAGAAGGCAGAAATAAAAAGTGTTATTTAATACTGTTGTAAAATTTCGAGATCAATATGTTATTATTTAATTTCGCTGTGAATATTAATAAGATACTGATAAAAATGAAGTAAAAATTGAATCAGGATCATCGATGATATTAGTATTGTGTAATCTCGGGTAAAACTCACTTCATTCGGTGTATATCCGCAAGCGACTGTGGAAGGAAATCTGTCTTCCCCGCATTTTATAGCGACGCTCATCTGAATTATTTCTAGACTCCTGTAATTAATTAATGAAAGAGCTCCCGTCACAATATTCAGTCATACAAGGTGATGCATCTAAAACATGCCACCTGAATAACTCGGTTGCTAT
The DNA here is from genome assembly GCA_028455795.1 of Lasioglossum marginatum. Lineage (NCBI taxonomy): Eukaryota > Metazoa > Arthropoda > Insecta > Hymenoptera > Halictidae > Lasioglossum > Lasioglossum marginatum. Next base: position 1,470,196 of record CM052259.1, on the reverse strand, counting down.
GGCGATAGGAAAAAATCTATCAGACGAAATTTGCTTGACTTCAAAAATGGTATAATCTGACGCTAATAGTTTTTTTGCACGTGGACAAAAACATTAAACATGTGGATTAAAACATCCTATTAGAATTAGATAGCACATAGAGAAATATAAATCCATTTTTAAAAAACGGAGTTGATCTCCATGTCCGCGCTATGCGGCTATGCAAAAGAAATTTATTACATGAGATTAATATGCTACCCTCGAAGCCAAGTAAATTTCTTCTGACAAATTTTTTTCTGTCATCAGTAGCAACCGAGTTATTCAGGTAGCATTTTTAAAATACCACACCCTGTACGTCATACATGAAAACAAACGAATAAATTACATAATGCACTATACACAGGTATATGAACCGTCAGAATGATTCAACGATTTTGGTCATTCTACACAGGTCAAAGCCAAAAGATATTCCATACAAACGTTCTGAGAAAAAGACATTTCATCTTTGTCGTCAGTGCAAAATAAAATGTGTTACAATTTCTTAGTAAAAGTTTGTTTACATATATTGACATTCCAGTTTTGTTTTCATTACTTTATTACGTTCTCATCAATTTGCTGCATCAGACTGCTAATTAACTTTCTACACATTAGTAGCAAAAAGAAGTAAATTTTATAATTATTCGAAACATAAATTTATACGTAATCAACTGTATAAGATTATAATTATGTCGACATTTCACTATAGTTTCCCTTCAAAATTACTATTACGAATGGTAATAAAGAAATGATTGTGATACAATTTTATTGTTTTGTTATTTTTGCCTTCACATCCTCTTTGTATCGAAATGAATATTATAAATGACAATTTAAATTTGAATATAGAATATACGTCCATGTTGTATTAAACACGGTACTCCCTCTATGAGTAATATTTGAAATTACCGAATTTTCAGATGGCATCTCGTCGGCCACTGAGAAGATTCCCGTCGGTGAGATGGCGAAATTTTTGTCGGTAAGAGGGTGGCATTGAAATGATCAAAAATTTTTTTTCGAGTCGCCAAAAATCCTTCTGACAATCATCATTTTAGTCAAAAAGGAACCTATTCCCAAAATTTCATCTAATTCTGGACGTCTTCGGAAAATCGGCCCAAATTTTTTGTAAAAAAAATTAAAAAAGCAATATTTTTTGTAATCTTTTTTATGTTATAATACTTACCGAATTAGCCTTGAAATCCTCTAACAAATAGGCGTAAAGAAATTATAGGTGTATTAGCAAAAAATAGAAGGTGGCCTTGAAAAATCATGAAAAAAAAGAGTTGACGAAAAATTTGCTATAATCATGTGAAAGCTCTCTTGGAACCATGCTATACCTGATAAAAACATTTTCGATCGGACTGCTAATAACACAATAATCTCTACTGGTCACGATTCGTGGTTCACCCTGTATCTACTTTGCATATCTACTTGTCCACATTCGTCATCTGGTAGAAAATGTAACCTTGGCACATTATTGCAAATCTATAAATATCTATGGTCGAAGGTTGGTGGCCTTCTGTTTCTTATGGTTTCTTACTCCAGCCACAATATATTCTAGAGGACGTTTGGAAACGGCAAAATGTTTGAGAGATCACAATGTCGCATAAGGCTGGCAGTCTATGGCTATGATCAGATCAGGTCAGATTGCATATTCATCTAGAGGAATTTTCTAAATATTACTAGAGCAGAGAGTTACTAGACGAATCGCAATTATTCCTAGTTAGAAACAATTTGTGTAAATTCCTTCAAAAAATCTTTAATGTTAACAGCCGTAATGTAGAATTAATTAAGTTTGTGATTGAAAACTAAAACATAAACATTTGGAATGTGCAACCTAATCTTCAAAGGCAAACTGTTGATGATTTGTCACGCTTCAAGTGGACAAGAAGAGCTCTTGCTGACACAATGTATTCTATTTCGGAGTAATGTTTAGAGAAACTTGGTATTAGACAACGTATCGGAAAATTTAATATTCACCCGCTCATCGTAATAATTGAATAAATAGTCAGTTGTTACTTTATCATAACATATGATTGCTTCAAATGGAACTATGATTCCGTGCGTTGTGTCTAACATCAACAAATCTTCAATGATATTTTGAAGTTTGACGTGACTCCGTTATATTTCATGACGAAATATTAAAATATCAGGATGTACTGAAATTGAAATTTTTCTTTAGGTAATGAAATCTAATTTTCGCTTATTCGATCTTAACGAAACCTTTGTCCAAATGATTCATGTTACACTTCTTTTTATCCTTATGTTGTGAAATGTATAATCATTCTTAGCTTCTTACTCGTATCGTATTATTAATTAACTTTCTAGATTATGCGTAAATGCCCTACATTGTATAGTTCGCTAGCGTTGACAGGGTAATACTAAGTTGTAAAAATTAATCACAACAGTCTTTGTTTATGTTTCGGCTTGAAGATTGTTACCGTTTAAAGTTTTTCTTTGTTCTATTTGTATGAATTTCAGTATTTCCTTTAGTAGAGTGTATCTAGTGCTGTGCATCTTGAGTATTTTAGCATATTCTCATACAATATGCATGTAAAAAATACAAATATACGTAAATGATATTCTAATTGTGCGGTTTCAAGTAAATTTCAATGGAACATTAATTATACGAGGAATTGTTTATTAAATCGTATTATAAACGGTTTAGATTCAACAGAATGTTAGATGCCTTTCTTTGTTGTATTGTACAACTCCCAATAAATTCAGATCAAATTTAAAGTAGAAATTTAGAAAAAAAAATGTTAATTCATTATTATTTTTGTAGTAATTCGTGGCTACTCGCTTATGTTAGATCCAGTATATAGCATATGTATTTGCTTATTAGGTGCGTTGGAACATAGGTAGTGCTGCTGTTCATCTCTTCGAGTACAAGTATCTATGATGTTTTCGTCAGGTCTTAGCTGTAATCTCTCCTTTCCCAATTGTCTGGGATACCCTCAAGATAGCGAAGAACTACTACCAAAAATGGCTCGAGAGCCAATCATTCTTAATGTCTATGACATGGTAAGAAAACATGTTAATTTAATAATTGTTGTTCGTGTATAATTTTATACGATCGAATTATCTGTTTCAGTATTGGATAAATGAATATACTACACCTATCGGATTGGGTGTATTCCATTCGGGAGTAGAAATTTATGGAACAGGTACATATATATAGAGTCGTTCAATTTTAGTGTAAAAAAAATATAATATTATTCTCATTATCTCTTAAAAGATTTCAATCTTGTTCGACTAAAAATGAATTTTATCGATCCATTAATAGAATATGCGTACGGAGGGCATTCTAAACCAATTTCTGGTATCTTTGAAATTACACCTCGAGTTGCAGAAGAATTAGGAGAGCAGTTTAGATATAGGTGAGTTTCTTATTTTTCCATAATAAATTTAATTGCTCTAAGATAATGCAAAGATGGAGTTTTTCAGTAGTCGAAAGCAGAGATCAATCTAGGCCACAGTCACCCCCAAATGTTCTATTTTTAAAGGTGAATTCTTCTCGATTGAAATTTAAATACATAATAAATTTTATGATTTCGGCGCAAGGTTCGATCATTTATAGAAAAACAGCAAATGTGCAATAGTTAAACATGCTTCTCGACGTTTCGGTCCTTATGTGGATCATTCTCAAAGAGACATTTTTTGCGTCTGAGAAATAATATATGTATAATTTAATATTTAATATTCGTTTAAATGTTATCTCTATTGTCACAGCAAGTATGTGAGTTTTTTTATTTCTTTTTTCCATTGGATTTACACGGCTGTGCTACTAATATTTGTTCAAAGTATATTATACATATATTATTTTTCAGACGCAAAAAATGTCTCTTTGAGAATGATCCACATAAGGATCGAAACGTCGAGAAGCATGTTTAATTAATTGCACATTTGCTGTTTTTCTATAAATGATCGAACCTTGCGCCGAAATCATAAAATTTGTTCTATTTTACGTTTACGAGGCGTAATTTGCATTATTCGGAAGCATAAAGTTGCGCATATGGCTATTTTGATAAAGTGACAGCTGCATGCTGCCGAATAATGGAAATTACTCCTTGTAAACGTAAAAATAGGACTTTCGAGTAGTATCTTTTATCTAGCGCTTCTGACTACTGAAAAACCCTGTCTTTGTACTACCAAGAAACGAGAAGGCGCATCCCACACCCTTGCAATCCTGAAAACGGATCTACCCCCTTAAAAAGAACTAATGTTCGAAGTTCTTATGCTAGATCTAATAGTACGTTTGTTTTGTTATAGGCAGTCTGTACATATCGGATACACAGACTTCACAGAAGACGATGTGACCAGAATTGTTACAGAATTAGGAAAAGATTTCAGAGGAGACCGTTACCATCTAATGAATAAAAATTGTAATCACTTCAGTAGCCAACTTACACTTGTACGTACAACTTACACTTGTCGTTGTAATATAATTATTTTCGTGTGATCAATGCTTAATAGAACTATTTTTCTCTTGTATTACAGATTTTATGCGGTCAAGAAATACCTGGTTGGGTAAATCGTCTCGCATACTTCAGTTCGTGTGTACCATTTCTTCAACGCTGTTTACCAAAAGAATGGTTAACACCTGACGCGCTGCAACATTCTTTGAGCCAAGTCAGCTACCATGAAAGTACACCATCGTCTGATACTTCTTTGTAACATATGGCTAATTCTGCGGAAGGAGGAGGTCTAAAATGCCGTAGGAGTTACACCTTCTAGAGAATTTATGCAACAAATGAAAGAAGATTATCTTCAAATTGAATATATATCGCCAGGATCATGGAATCCAAGAAACGGAACCGTCAAAATGAGGTACAAATTTAATAATTGTACTCGTGAATTCCACTGGTGATTAATAGTACTGAAAGAATTGCCTTTCTTGCAACATGTCGTCTTCTAAACATTGGACGGCAGTATACAATGTCGCGTGTGTTCTTTGTTGTATTATACAGTCGAAATTTAATAGACGTATAATTGATAGACAATTATGTATAAATCAAAGGTGTAAAGAGACTGGAACTTATTTATTTATTGGTTGAGCGCACTAATCTATTAAGAAATGTCCTGTGGCTGAAATTATATGCATGCAATGTTTTCCATTTCAACATGAATTGAAAAATTAGTATTTATAATGAAGACACATAAAAATGCATTATCTGGATATATATATATATAATATATATATATATATATATATTATATATATATATTAATAATTTGAATTACTTAGTATATATTTTAGAAATTAACCTGAAATGAGAGATGTTCTTAAACATTTGTCAATTTAGTTTACTTTATAATTATTTATATTATCTATGCGACACTTCTCTGTACAGCTGCCATTACTATTGTTAGGAAATTCAAATGAATAATGAATTTAATCAATATTGACATTCATACGTAATAAATAATCAACATACATACAACTTATTGTCCTTTATATATGATTTAACAAAAATATGATTTCCGTAAGCAATTTTATAAAGAACATATTTATAATTTTAGAATTAAGATATATATTCTGAGCCACAACGATTATATACAATATGAATGTCAAATTTTGTAAAAGTGCTCTTGAATTTTGCACGCCGTAGGATTAAAAATACAGAAGCATTATAATTTCGGAGGCTTTTGCCACATTTGTAATTGCCAATGAATTTTTTGTCAGACAATTCGCGGTAAACGGAAAGAATTACTGATGTTGCTAAAACTGTTATCGATGTCAAATTTATAATGTTACACGTTAAGAAGAAATTCATAAAGCAATTTGAATATGATATCAATATATTTGAAAACAAAAATAAAATTTATTAGATATATCATAAATGTAAACTGTAACACGAAAATGCAGCAACAAAGTAGTGCCAATTAATTTTTGTTTTTTATTCAACCTGTATAAAATAATATTAGAAAAAGTCATGCGTTACATACAACTCAAGTAGATGTTAATCGATACCTTTCGTGCAATTTAAAGGAAAATCTGCGATATCTACAACAGTGGTACTTAGTAATGATATTTGGTCCCCCCAGGGTTTCAAATCCATTTACCACTCTCCCCCTCTTCCACTCTCACTATCGCCTAAGTTCAGCGGGACCTACTTTTTGTTACGGTGGGTTCCGAACCACCTATTTGCCAATAACACGCAGCGCGTACCCAGGGGGTCACCCCCGGCGTGTACCGGGCGGTTACCCATCCAAGCACTGCCTGCGCCCAACGCTGTTTAACTTCGGTGATCGTACGAGAACCGGTTTTTGCAGCGAGGCAATGGTCGTTGACGATATATACAACAGTTATATATATATATATATTTGAATTCATTTTTCCATTCTGTTTTTTATAAAACAAATCTCAGCGTTGAGAACGTAAAGTAAATTTATGTTTCAATAATTAGATTGTGCGAAACCTCTTTCTAAAATAAAACTCCAATCTAGAAATATTGAAATTATAATATACTAAAACTTCCGTGCGCGCTTCTGTACAATACACACAAAATGATTCTTATCAAAGAATATGTATTATATTTGCGAAAAAGATATTAAAAACAATTAATTGTTATGTAATATATTAATAATACAATATGTCATAAAAAATTCACGACTCTCTCAACATAGGAGACAGTGTAGCATAATAAAAATAACGAAGTATACAAAGCACAATATACAGTCTAAGTACAAAAGCTTGTGTAACTTTCTAAATAATCTTTTTTATAATGATGTTCAGTTTGTCTTTTTGGTAGGGAGTTACCTCTCACTGTTCATGACTTTGTTTTTAAGCAATATAAAATTCTAAGAAGTAGCTTGTCGATTTAGTCATTGTAGTTGCACCTGAAACCATATTATCCAATACACATAAGCATTCAGAAATCTATCGTTTTAGAGTCAAAAAATATACGCACAAGCTTTTTGTCAATTTATTAATATATTTCCTTTACACACGAAAATTAAGTTATTTCTTAAAGTATTGGTAGATAATGCATTTTATAAAAAAATGTATATATAATTCTTCTTCTAATGTGGAAGATTCTGCATGAAACAAAATGTGTAAAACATAAAGAATATAAATACTACAAAATCTACAAAACAGATGCTTTTTTTAAAGAGAGAGAGAGAGAGAGGATATCTTATAAACATACAAGTTTGGTCTTCCTTCTCGTCGTATCGGCGCGCTTTTTTCAATAATTTACAATGAAATACAATCCTTCATTTAAAATGCGAATAATTGCTTGCAATTGCTTTTAATAAATATTGTAACTAACGCACATATTAGTTATAAATAAGTTCGTAATATAGAATATACTAAACTAAGTTGCTAAAAAAAAGAAGATGATTAATAGTCAGGTCATTACATGCACTGGTACTAGACCAATGGGATACATAAATCATTATTAATTATTACAGAAAGTACTTTCTAACGGTTCATTAAAAAAAAAAAGGTAAAACTATTAAATCATACAATCTATGTATGTATGTATACATATATATGATCATTCTATTCTCATGCAGAATGCCGGTCGTACAATTTTTATATTACGCGTAAAAAGAAAGCAATAATTATAGCGCAAATGCTTTTTACATGTTATAAGACGTAGTACTCGAAATGTCAGGTGTTCTGTATTATGTGCACGCAAAAAAGAAACGGAAACAAAAAGAATCGAAGGGTCTAAAATCAATTTGAAAATGCGAGCTTATTTATATAAATTGAATTATTTACAAAAATAATAAAATCAATGCTATACAAAGTGACTATTTCCTCGTATGTTATTATTTATAGACAAGACTCGATCCAAGGACAAAGCGACATAAATCAAATAGGTACGCGTCTTTGATTTTAGAACCCTTAAGTAACAATGGCGGAAGGTATGGGCAAATCATTGAATTCCGTCGATAAGTACAATGTAACACGTACAATACTATAATTTATAAACACACCTCGATTACACTTCTAGAATAGATTCTAGAGCTCATTTTTTAACTTTTTATTTTACTCCAATACGGACAGCAATGTCTGTACTATTACATTCTCTGTTCGATAACATTAACACGTTTCTTCTATTAACGGTATATTCTATATATATATATTTTTTTTTTAATATAAGAATGTCAAATCTATTGCAGTCGATATATACTTTATTTATAATATATTCTCGTGAGTTCGTTACCATTACACAAATCTGTCGAAGACGTTTCGTAGTTGCGATATTATTTTTTTGCTATTTTTCTTCCTTTAAATTATATTTTGTTTTATAATTGCGTTACGTTTATTAACTGTATGTCCCTATCAATGACGACCATATCCAAAGAATTGGAATTTCGTATATGAAATGTATTGATATCGTTTCATGAAAGTAAAATGGAATTTATACGGAATGTAGTGCCTTGATATTCCTACCAGTAACATTTTCAATATTCCATAAAATTTCGAGATCTTCTATAAACTCGTTCTATTAAAATTCGTTATAAATATATGAAAATTCAAATGGAAGATTAGATCCCTAATTCCTTCTTTTTTTTTAAACCTGATGATTGATATTGTTTAATTATTGGCTCTGTTTGTTTCACTGTGTACGACATGTCCGAAAATTTCAAGTTGAAGAACAACCTTCGATTCTCCATTGTGTTTCGTGTTGATTAAACAACTCGGGATTCTTAACCATTACACGTTATTCCGTATTCGAGCTACTGGCAGTAGAATCCTGAGATAATTATTTTGTCGCTATCAACTTGTTTTCCATCCAGCGTAGTTAGCAAATCTTTATAAATATACATACATGAAAAATGTATATTTTGTACATTGAAACATATAAAACTTGTTATCGTGTCTGCGTCTTCCTTGTAACTTTATTTTTCTTTTCGTTCCTTTTTTCTTTGTTTGTTCGTTCTAATCTTATCTCTATAGAAATGAACTGAATGCAACTGATTATCCGTCATGCAGTCTCTCTAGGATTTTTTTTTGGAGTTGTTGATTTTCAAATGTTTTTAATATAAAAGTAATAAAAACTGCTGCAATGTCGTATGGGCATTTACAGTTCTGCCTTATTAAAACTGTTGCAGGAACGTTGATATAGAAATTTCCCGTTATTTGGTTCGAAATAATGGTTTATGTTTTCTCGATACTGTACTCGCTCAGTCATGCGTTGCACTTGCACTCTGTGATCGTCAGGTTGAAGATACAATTCTTTATGAACGAGCTAATGATTTCGCAATGATACCTATCGATTTAAAGTACGGAAAGCAGTACGTGTAAAAAGGAAAACACAGTTTTCGTTGCAGTAAGAACAAATCAATGTTCAACATCGTTTTGTTACTGTCGTTATAATACTCGTATGTTGTGAAAAAGTTTATAGCCACTTTGCTTAAATGACTACCCATTATCAGCAGGAGATTCCGATACATTGCACGATTATTCTACTATTCACACGTTAAATAATATGATGCATTTTACTGGATTATGACGCAATAGAAAATATTTAGTCATAAGGCAATCAAATCGATTCACGTCCTTCGAATTTGTTCATGCCGCTAAGAATGATCGAGTATATAATTTACTTGAAACTATCCTTTTTGTTATACCTAGATCCAAAAGTAGGTACGATAGATTAAGTAGATTAATTCTTTTTTTTTATTGCTAGATAATTTGACTGAGATTCCTGACTCTTATTAATTTAAAGATTAGTCGCGACAGTTAAAAATTTATATTATGCGAAATGAAATTTGCATTAAAATTTACTAATAAAAAGAAATACGACACCTACTTTAATATCCATGGCATCGTTAAGCTGGCTCGTTAATCTTTCAAAACGCATAAATTATGTACAATAATTTATCATTATATTATACTTATAAAATTGCCTTGTTTAATACACAACTTATTATGCATAAATTTATGAAAAACGAAAAGGAAATTGCAATACGTTGTCAAAATTCAACCGGAGACAACGTATTTTATCAGGATTGATTTTCGTATTGAACGAAGTCATTTGAAATGTGCAACTTTACAATTAGAATCAATTCGATTAGTAGATACATAAGATTATTATGCTTTTAGTTTTACGTTTGCGACGCAAATCTAACGTAATTCGCAGTGTTTAGAAAAAGAATGTATTGCACACAATTAGAAAAAGAAAGAAATTTGATAACTTTCAGACTGAAAGGATCAAGCACAGACATTGTCCTTGTATAAAGATATTACTAGAGATACTGTAATCTTACGGTTCAGGTAATGCAAATGATTACAGTAACTTATCCGTATTGTTAGAAATGTTAAATAATCTTTTTACGAGTCGTACGAGGATGAACCATGATCGTGAGCTGGGCTTGGAGGCGTTGACGGATTTGAACTGTTGTTTGAAGCTATTGAATGTCTTGGGCTTCCGCCAGAAGTGTGTTCCTAAAGTAAGAAGATATTTTGTTCATAAATCAGAAACAGACTTTTAGAAAATTAACTTTCCAGAAAAGTAATAGAACACTTCTTTGCATTAACTCTTTCCCGTCGAAGTTCAAAAATCTCCCGACAAGGCACTTTTACCGTAGCCCATTGTATTATGATATTGTTCGCACATTTATACGTGTTCGATTCAAAATGCAGTGATTTTTTATATATAAATAAGAGATTCAAATCAAAGACCCTTAATCAGTCAAAAAGGTCCTTAGCTAAAAGCACTGTGAAGCTACGACTTCTACAGTCAGTCTCATAATTAATAGCGCATACTTTAAATCAGTATAACTTTTCTCATGAGTGCATCAAACAACGTCAGTTTTTCTACCAAGTCAGATGCATTAGTTTATTAGTTGATGTACAACGCAAATCTTTAAAAAATTGCGTTTAGTTTGAATTACGAAAAGGTAGTAAACGTTACTTTTTATAATAATGTTATTTGGGTCTATAACGAAAATTGAAAAAACGTGTTTTATAGATGCATACAAGTTATTTAACGCCGCGCTATTTAAATTTTCGTTACAGACCCAAATAACAATATTATAAAAAGTAACTTTTACTATTTTTCTCGTAATACCGACTAAACGTAATTTCTCAACAATTTTAATTACACGTCGCCTAATAAAATCCTTCCAGCTTGGCACAGAAACTGAAGTCATTTGATCCATTTATAAAAGAGTTATTCTGATTTAAAGTGTGCGAGTGCTTCGATGGGAAAGAGTTAAAGTATTCTGGTTGTCGGTACTGTGACATCGATGAACAGAAAAATGTTCATAGAAAATTGTCCATGCTCTTCCACAAATTCGAGAGTTAAAAATATTCTACATAGAAGTTATGTCTCGTATAAAATAAATAAATAAATATATACCTTGTCGTGCAAAGATGCGATACTACCGAGAGAAAGTGGGGTATGAGTTCGTAGATGCACGGATTCCGAGTCGACTTGGTCCACAGGAGTACGCGGTAACGAAGGCGGAGTAGCAGTTGGTCGTGGTGGTGCCGGTCCTCTTCGTGATGATGTTGACCCTAAGATTAATTATGATGCAGAATATACCATTATTGTAAATATTGGAGGAAAGGAACAGAGCACGGTTGAATATAATACCATTATGTGGTGAGTAACCGGAATTTCTAGATATATGAGAACTGAGACGTCGTGTGTCAGATGGAGGGTGCCTGGGCGGCAGTGGCGCTGGTTTGCTCGCTGTTTGAAGTGTAGGTCCGTATAACTACATGGAAATACCACCAAATACAATTTTAAAAATAATGTTATACAAACGTTGTACAAATCGGTTATAGAAAAATAAAATATAATGAATTCCTACTCTTTGTTGACTGCTGTGGAGATGGGAGCTACTGTGATGACCACTGTGCTGTTGATCAACTGTTTCAAGTGTAGTAGCCAAATCTAATAATCGTTGTATCTAAAATAAAATATCAGATTGTAGGTTTAAAAATATATAGAGTAAAGGTACTAGTTACTTGGAAGTTTTTTATTTATTTGAAGGCATTCTGTAATTTATTTTGCATTATTTGTGATTATATACGATATCGTCAAGTTTTCCTGGACGATTTCGTTAGAAAGCAAAAGAAATATTAACGAAGTTTTGGTCCTATTTACCGGACACGCGAAACTTGTGATAACAAATTAATTAATTTTTTTTCGGAAACGAAAAATTGTCTGGTCTTGGGGAATAAGGTTTTTAACTAATGTTTTCTATATCTTAGACAAAAATTATTGTAATACTTTTGATTTATATAAGAAGGGGAAACATCAATTTCTTATTTTTAGAAATAAAGTAACACTAGGTACTTCATGTTATTTTTATTAATTTCTAAAAAGTTTGTTTGTATGTGTAGGAGCACAATAAGGTACAATGGAACAAAATGAAATCGAACTACCTACCTGTATACCATTACCTGGACCCACATGACTAACATGACTGAAATTCGTCGGCGCTGATATCATTTTGGAACGTCTATCTGTGGGTCGAACAGCCCTGTTCCCTTCTCTCAATGAGAATCTTCTTCGTGGTCTTGTCATTTGTCTTCCGCTTGCGTCTAGTGGTGTTAAATTGAGTAATTCTCCTATTATATCACAAAGAATTTATACCATGTTTGATAACCTCGTACAATTGTATTATTCATTTGTGATCGAACCATACTCACGTTGATGCAAGTTGCTCAGGAAAATAACATGTGGCATGTCGTTAATTATGCAAGACGTTAAAGAACCCGAAGTGTTCAGTGGTCGTGCCCGTTTTACATTTAATGTTTGCAACCAGTCTCCGGTTGTACAATCAAAAACGTCGATGTGTGTATCGCTATAAACTAGTAAGTAACCTTCACAATAACCTGAAACATAGATTCACGTAGTATATTAAGTCATAATTGTCACATAATTCATGGCATGCACTTTAAATCAAAATGATTTCTTATAAATGGACTAAAAAACGTGTAATGAAAATTTTGGAAAAATTGCCTTTAATCGGAATTATGAAAAAAAAATAAAAGTTGCTTTCTATAACCTTTTTATTTGAATATTTATAACGAAAATTTAAAAAATATCTTTTGCATTAGGTTAGGGGGGGGGGGAGAGAAAGTTCTGTCGTATTTTGAAGAAAACATTTGAATCAATTTATGAAGATATAGGTTTAATATTATTCAATGATATAATTTCCATTATTTGTAACAACTTGTTGCCATCTTTCAGGTAAACATGTATTTTTGATTTACAAGCAAAATTGACTGCTCGTTTAAAATATGGCAGAACTTTCCCTCGAACGTAATAGATTCATAAAAACGCAAGTGTACTTACTAACTGCTGTAGGAACAGCGGGGTACATAATTTCACGATCTCTATTCTTTCTACCTTGGCTGTCGACATATACTGCCAATGTATGGAAGACTAATAAGAATTCACCACGTGGTAATTCGATACAACGTAAAGCATCTACAGAGCTATATGTGAGAAAACCTAGAAGCGTATTCTCAGAGTGGACCAATGCTAGATTATAAAATAAAAATGATTAATATAATTCATGTTTCACAATAAAGGTCTCGTATATCATTTTCTCACACGGATACTCACAAATTGCGTGATGGTCTCCTAAAATGCTGTAGATAGAAAAACCAGAAGGATATCCGACACAAAAGCGGCCTTCGGAGAGAACTTGCAGAGTTTGTGCGTGACATGGTAACATCAGTTCACGTATACGTTTATGACGTGTTTTCATACGCGTTATTTCGTAGATAATTACTTGTGATGCGTTCTATATTAGAAACGTTAATGTTTCATTAATAAACAGATGAAGATTATTTGTACCTCAATTCTCTACTAACTTTATACGCAAGCAAAATTTCTACCTGTTTCTTTATGGCAACGCACAAACAATATGTTAACGGGCTGCGACGTACTACTCCCGTTGTTAGAGTAATACATCCTTTAGTTTCTGCAACCTTAATCCACTCAACATCATCTCCATCCAGTGCACGTACTGGGACCAGCCGTACATGACGTTGTTTTCCACTTAAAACTACAATTAATTGTTCTTCTGTTACATATTCCAATAGATATATTTTCTTGCCTTCCCCGATTCTTGCAATTTCTAAAAATTTCATATAAATTAGATATAATAATACACAATTCGTTGTGTATCTATAGAAATTTAAGCACAACATACCACTACGATCTAAATCTAAACAGAAGAGGCCTTCTTCTGTGCCAATGACTAGACGATCTGGATCAATAATTGCTCCTGACATCACATTTTTAATGAGCGCCAATGTATTATCTAATAATTCTTTTGCTCTAAAAATCTGTGTAAAAGCAACAAACGATGTAACAAGAGCTGTTGTAAACACGTAGCATCTAAGCTCTGTGCGCATTACTCACCGTTGTATTAGGAAGATTATTTTTCTTTAGTATTCTATGCAGTTCACTTAAAGCAACTACCCATTTTGTTTTCTCGCTTTCAGTGTCCGCAAGCATCAATGTGTGGTTCCTTAAACCAGGTGGTTCTAACAGTGACGTCGTTATCTAAAGATTTTGAGTACAACGGTTAGTCACAAATAAACGGTCGAAGGTGACAGATAGAAGATCGAGAAAAATTACCCTAAATATGCACGGGATATCTTTTTTCGTAGCATGTATCACATCCGAATCTCGAACAGAACTAACACTGAATTCCTCATCTCGCATATCTAGGACTTGCGACACGGACACAGATGGTAATGCGTTACGGTCTGGTGAAATATCGTAAAGAAATAATTTGAAGTCGCAAACAACCACGAACTGACGAACCCAACCCTTTTTCACTCCACCCATTTTTGGCACTTTAACATATCCTTCGTAGGCAGTACCTATTCCTCGTGTGGGGTCGATACCCAATGGTCGTTTTGCTGTAAACAAGATATTTTATTATCATCTTTCATTACAAAATTAAGAGAGGTGTGCGAGAATCCGAAAATCTCGGATAGGAACGGGTCGACGATTTTATTCAGGACCGAGACGGGTTCTCGAAAATTTCGGGATTCTGGAGAATATTAGGGATTTCTGAGCATATTCGAGAATCCCGAACTTTTCAAAAACCCCACCCAACCCGACATTTTCGAATTCTCGAACACCCCTAAAAATTAGTGTTCCAAATCCAGTGAAGTTACGGTATATTTACTTTGATCATGGGGCACGGGACACATTGGTGGCACCTTGTCGCAACAGGGCATATGGCATGCGAAACCACAGACTTCGCATACTACTCCTTGCCTTGTTAAACCCACCATCAATGAAGTGCAGTGGTTACATTTTGTAGGCGCTGAAAATGTTCTTACTAAAAACTGATGAGATTTCGGTTTAGGCTGAAGACCGGATAGCCCATGAGATGCGGACGACTTGTTTAAGAGTTCGTGAGACAAAGGAGATGTTGGATCCTGTATTATAAACATCATTATGTTGCAACAGCTTAGTTTTCAAGATGGCATTCCATCCAAATGAAAATACTTACAATGCTGAGCTCGGACAAGTTACTTTTGCTGCTGGAAATGCTTGGTGCACGATTATCTTCAATGTCGGCCTCGACACTGTCTGCGCTTCCATGACGCTTGCTGCTGGCAGTTTCTTTCAAAAAATGTTCCAGATATGACATTTGAGACGTAGGACGTTCTAAAACTGAAATAGAAGAAGAAAATATTAAAACGAGTGTAAGAGAACGAAGGAAGATGTGTTTAAAATTTTGAATGATTGTTTGACATAGTTAAATTGATAGAAAAACAAAAAACAAAATGTAGAAATTCGATCTACTATTCATTAAGATACGCAAGAAAGTAAACTTGTAGAAAGTGAGAGAAATTACGGTTTCATTTTCATAAAAATCACTCCACTGCAACTTGCATCACACAATTCTGTTAAAGTAGTAATCGTTATTGTGTATATAGGGATTGATATTTTATCGTTCACCAGCAGAAGTAGCAAGCAGATAATAAAATGTACCAAAGTCAATCAGATCAAACCAATTCTAGAGGCGGAAACATCCAGGCACAACATACCTGTTAATCATTTAATTACAAAAACCGAGTGATTATCAGCTACTAAGATTAACAAAGGGCAACCATCACCTAAAAAACGATGAAGAACTACTAACGCTATCCTTAATGGAGGAACGATTATTGTCAACATACAAGGAAACACATAGTTGTTCTTGATGGTAATTGACATAAAAATTTACGCAGAGCTATGTTTTCGATCTAAGACAATTCAACAGGCGTATTATTTTTTTCACGTTCATACTATCTCTAAGAATTTCAGATTCCCTATAACCGTTCACAGTTTGTAAATGTAAATAATGCTGTAGATCTTTGAACATGTCGAAACTCCAAGTTACAGGGCTGTTCTATGTAACGAATAAGAGTTCACATCTTGTTGAGTAAAAGATTCCAGCACATTTGGCTGTATTCATTCGTTTCAACATTGTGCAATCGGTCTGCAAACAGCAAGTTAAGAAACACAGCTCTGTGCTTTGTAAAATTAGCAATCCAGCCGACCAGTCAACCAAAATCGCGTTTTCTCTCTGTTGCCACTTCATTTACCAGGTGGCGATACGATGGCGACGGCATTCTGACTGATGAATGTGTTGACGGGAACGAATCTAGTTAATAAGCGACATGTCGTGACGCGGGGAGCACGCATTACTGGTAGGGGTGACGACGGCTGGTGTACGATGATGCGTTGGGGTTTGGTGCAAACGATGTTTGAAGATTTGCTTGACGTTTTGCTGGATAGGACAGCTGTCACAAATACAGTTTGAAGATGAGCAACAAGAGGCCCCAGACACAGCTCGTTACGCCAATAAACAGAGGCACTTTGTAGTCTAGAAATCAGAATCGCATACCGTACCGGAGGACCGAATTACTATGCTGGATAGATATCCCAGTACCAACGATCTCTATTATTGGTAGCTTATATATTGACAATAGACATGATACCTTATTATCCGTTATCATTATTAATATCATATTATCATTTATATTTATATCCTTTGCGATTACAGAAAAATAGTCAACGATAATATGTGTATTGCAAACAAAACGTTCTATGCTTTTAAGAAGCCAATGTAATTGAACAATTCTTGAGCGACATCACATACTGAGCTTCAAGTGCCTTATGTTTCTTTCGAACAATGAGAATGTTACCAGCGTATATAAAGTGTTCGTCTATTTTAGAAAATTCCCGATTCTAGAAAATAAGATAAGACAACAAGCGTAAGGATATTGCGGTTTTGGCTTTGTTTTCAAACTAATAATAATTGAAGTCGACCATTAGAGATGCATGGGTTTACTCGTGCATGTTCGTATACTTTTGCACAGAATAATTTGAAAACGAAGCAGATACCGTATCGTAGTTACTTTCGGTGTTTGTCGTATTTTATTTCATAAAATCGTCTCTTCAAATATTTATTACACATAGTCGACCACCTGTACATGTTCACACATGCATTGCACTTATCGAGAGGTACATAATATATCTCAAAAATGAATAAATTTCATTCGTAAGAAATTATTATGGTAAAGCTATGTTTAAATGTAAATACTGAGATTTGTAACGATTCAGTGATACACTTCAGTAACGGTACCATTCACCAAATTTAACTATTCGTACTTACAAAAAAGTAATACTCACACACTGTATCATACCAATTTAATATAAATTCATTAGTTGGCCAAATGCACAATACAGAAAGAATAAATTACTATACTTCTTAGAAGCACTACCTTCTATACTAGATTTAAAGGAATTGTTAAGTTTTCATTTTTTCTTAAGATGTATGCACAATAAATAATAAGTCAACATTTGAACACTGAAATTAAATATTTTATAACGTAAATGCAACATAACAATTCCGAAGATCTTTGTTGAACACATGCAAATTTGTTTGCTTATAATATCAATAACACTATCTGTATGCTACTTTTTGAATCAATTGAATCAGTAAGTAAGAACTGATGGTTATATGTTAAAATCATTATTTGTCTGTTGATTAAATATTCTTAATTCAACAGCAATCAAAAATATCAATATTTATTAAACATTAATTTTTAATAAATATTATATAAATTATATTAAATGTGCCATTATTTGAAAAAGTGCTTAAGGAAACATTATCAGCGAAGAAAATCTTTTAAGAGATTAACTATATTCATCGCTTGAAAACTGTGCACTTATAAATTACATACATAGCGTGTATCGCAGCAGTTTGTATAATAATAGTGGATACAACATTTTTATAACAGCGCAACAATGAAATTTTGGTGAAATTCTTATTTCTAGCATTGTTAACTGAAATGTACTTACAGCCGTCGCCTGTGTCAAGCCTTGCTTGCAACTCTTTTATTTGCATTTCTTTGCGTTTTATCTCATGCGTGAGAGTATCAAATCGTTGTCTGAAGTCTCTTAATTCCCTGTGCACACACAAAGATTTATCATTACTTTTCGTTATTAGCAACCGATATGAATATTACAAAACACTGAAAAAAATTGGGAAAATTACTTTTGAGCAGCAATTAAGTCCGATCGAGTCTTTGTAAGTTCTTCGGATATCGCCTGTTTAGCTTGTATTTCGCTTTGTAATGAACTTTGAAGATTCAAAAGTTCCATCTTATCAAGCTTCTGCGATCTACGGTTTCTCCAGTTCTTATCTGCCATTGTGGAACCACTTCCTACACCTCCTACACCGCCAGAGTGTTTCAAAAACTCTAATTCTTCTGTCATTTTCGTAGCTAACGCCTAAAATGTTTACATCAAGCGATTATTACAAATAAATTATGGGCAAGAATGACTTGATTTCGTTTACGACGACAAACCTGCAGGTATCCTCTAGCATCTTTCTCATCGGATACCCATTGGATAATCTCAGTAATCTGAGCTTCCCATTGCGCGATAGCTTCTTTCTTATTTCTCAATTCTTCGTATTCTTCTTCTAGTTGCCGTCTTTCACCTTGTATTCTATTAACACTATCGGTAAGAGTGTTAAGTTCTAACATAAGCTTTTTGTTTTCTTCGACTAGCATAATTTTTTCTCTCTCGTGGCGTCTGTTCAATTCGTTTATTGTCTCCTCGCTATCAGTGATGTTCTCCAATCGCGCAGCGTCTAGCTTCTCTTTCGTTAATTGAACTTCCCTCTCCAACAAATCTCTTCTCGCCTCAGCCTCGTGCAATTGTTCTTGAAGACTACGAATCTCAAGATTGAACCTGCTTTGTTGCTGATTCAAATTTTCATTGTACTGAACTTCAAGTTTCTCGACTTCGGCTTTCAACCTATTGATCTCTTGCGTCGCTAACGCATGATTCGCGCTCACATCGTTGCCCATAGATCTCTGTCTAATCTTTTCAGTCTCTTCTTGCATTTGCTTACAGTATTCCTCACTGCGCTCTCGTAATTTTCTTTCTTTGCTCGTTTCCGCCATTGCTTCTTCTACTCGATTTTCTAATTCTCTTCGAAGTTTCTCTGCTTTCCGGATATCGTGCCGCAAACTATCAACCTTCTGCATTACTACTTCCAATTCTTCCTCTTTATCTCTGACTTGTCTGGACAACTTTTGCTTTTGTTGTCTTAACTCTGATAATTTATCTGTGACTTCGGTATATTCAGCCATCGCTAGTTTGCGCTGTGTTAACGCATCTTTCAATTCTTTGTCCTGAAGTTTCAGTTTCTCTTGAGCATCCAATTTGTCTTTAACAGCTTCCTCTTTCTCCATACGGAGGGAACGAACCAACTTTTCCAATTCCCTCAGTTTTGTCACTTCACCGTTGTCTAGATTGCGTAACTCCCGTGGTACTTCCATAGATTTTAATTGCGATTCTAGCTCTAAAAATGTAAATTCGATTTGAAAATAAAAGAAAATGAGACGACATGGTGTGTGTACCCACCACAATTGCGTTTGGTAAGTGTGTTTATCTCGTCCTGAAGTTTTCTTGTTGCATTAGTAGAATCTGGTGATATTCCTGGCAAAGAATGCGAACCGACTTGATTCTTTAAATCTTCGATTGCTTTCAGTAATTGCGCGTTTTCTTCTTCAAGTATTTGTACACGTTTATCTTTTTGAGTTATAGCTGGTATACAACCCAGATCCGATATACAACTATAATTTGTAAATATTACGATTACATCAAAGCAATATGTCTGCACTTCTATCGCTAAATAACTTCTTTACTTACCTTCCTTGGGTAAAACTGAAGCCAACAAATGGTAAATGAAGTGCAGAAAACGCAGAATTTGCTGCTGGTGGAACAGCATCTGAACTACGAACATCTGTATCGTCAACATCAAAATTTGATGTATCAGTTGGTGAGGAAACTTCAGGAATGTAAGGTGCAGTACTGTCCCTAAGTGTGTCCCAGTTAACTCCGTCAAACCATGGGTGTTTCTATGTAAAACAATTCAATGTTAATTGTACATAATCTAATTATCTTATAGTAAGAAGCATTGTATCATTAAAATAATACTCGGTGTTACCTTAAAATCATCAATTCCGTTCTGACCTAATCTAAACTCCGAACTACATATTAACTTTCTCATTAAATCCTTAGCTTCTTCAGAAACTTCATATATATCGTCTGCTGGGAAGTCAAAGCAATTCTAAAATTATAGAAAATGTTAGTGATTACACATTTTACAATATATGCTGCAATACATACTTATACATGTTACTACTGATTTACCTTATGATTCATAATTTTTCCATATGTTTCGACTAGAGATTCCGCATAAAAAGGTGTCTCCCCATACAGCATTTCATACATGCATACTCCTAATGACCACCAATCACATTCAGGTCCATATTGTCCTTGTCCATCTTCCATTGCCTACAATGTGTAAGTTCGTACATTATTTATAATAAATTCAAATGTGAAATTAATAGAGGTGTGCCTCTAAAATGTATTATTCGAAATCGAAACAGGTTCTCAAAAATTTCAGAATTTTCGGTTTTTCGCACACCTCTAGAAATGGATAATGTGCAAAAATGTAATTGAATATAATAATAAGACGGAAAAGCATATTTACCCTTAATATCTCTGGAGAAATATAATCTGGTGTACCAACAGCAACATTACTTTGTACGGTACCATCTTCGAACAATCGTAAACAGGATCCAAAATCGGCTAATCTAATGTGACCATTTGCATCTAATAAAACATTATCAGGTTTAATATCACGGTGCACATAACGTAAGTCATGTATGGATCCTATAGCCAAAACCATTTCAGCTATATAAAAACGTGCCATATCTTCTGGAAGGCGATCTTCGAATTTGCTTAACAGCGTTAATAGATCCCCACCACAGTAATAATCCATGACCAAATACTGCACAAAATTATTTAATAAATATATAAGATATTTCTATATTCTCATATGTAACTAATTATTCTCAACCCTTTGCAGACAGTAAACCCATATCAAATAAACCCATATTCAAAATCCTGTAATGGATTTAACAAACACATTTCTATATCAGCCTTGCCAACATGAATTGCTTACATTTGAACTATTCCATTTGCAAAGTATTGATACTACAATATAAACTAAAACATTACCAAATTATTGTCATCTTGAAAGGCATAATGAAGATTTGTGATCCATCTACGATCACCGTACACCAGTACATCTCGTTCCTCTCTGAAGCATGCAGTCTCTGCACGCTTCAGCATTTCCCATTTGTTCAAAATTTTCATTGCAAAAACTTTGTCTGAACCACGCATTCTTACTACACATACTTCTCCAAATGCACCTCTACCTATAACTTTTACTATCTCAAAATCCTCTCGCGCCAATTGCAAACTCTTTATGCAAGTGGCCACTGGTTTTACTACAAAAGTGCATAATAATTACAAGATTATCTTGTTAAAGTTTAAGAGATTTCAGAATACAATACATATATGCATATATGTATATATATCTACCAAATTCAATAAAATCGGAGACAGTCTTCTCGCGTCGTAAGGAAGAATTACAGCATTCATCGTACAAGACAAGTAAAATATCGATGAGCGTCTCGATAGAAAATGTATGGCCAACTCTTCCTTCCCCCTGTATAGGACCACCAATAAAAACTGCTTCTAATTGGCGTAACCTTCCTCCTATGCCTATCAAAAATATCTTTTGTTTATATACCTCTATAATCTAGACATTAACACTATAAAATCAAAAATATAATACTATTAAATATTTTGTCGTATCTTTAATAACGTACCATTGATTGCAAGCCCCTTTGGCATAATATCAGGGGGAGGTTGATTATATTGGTGTTGCGACGAATCTGACATGTCTCTTTTTCGATAAGGATGCTCCTTACCAAAGTCTTTGGATATTTCTTCTGTCATTCTTAATAATATTATTCAATAGTATTTCAAACCACCACATTATGATGTGATGACAATCCTAAAATATTTTAATATGTATATATATATGTTTCAACGAATGTCATGATGCAAGAGATATGATATACAATTAAAAATATATCTAACGAAATTTATATTTGATTATACACAAACGTATTCATAACCATAATAATTCAATTGTACTTGTAATTTGCATTTTTTTTTTCAAAAGAATAATATTTTCGAAACGAATCCTTATATTTACAAGTATACAAAAACGAGAATACAAAATTACAGCCACGATGTATATCATAAGCATATAATAATCGTTTACCTTAAGAAGATAACTCCCAATGGACATATCTAAATAGGATCACTTTCACTGTTTAAACATTAATTTTGTTTACAACGGTGCGGCAACAGTTTCCCGATCATGTTACCAGTGAATTACCAACAAGTATCCAACGTTCTTCCTTTCCCTTATGCAAAGAGTGTCAAAAATCAATTCCCTTTAACTTTGCGTGGTATATATGTCCACACGCCACTACGTGTAAAACAATCGAGTTTCATTTAATTCATCATCGGCCATGGTGCCGGAATTACTCACGTCGGAAATTACGTAACCGCTACAAAGATAGCCAAAATATTTGGCGAAGAAAACACGCAACAAGAGAAATACGTGTAAATAAAGCGTACAGACAAAAATAGTGCGACGGGGTAGGGCACCGCATTCGCGGTCAGCGAATTCAACAAAATCACCAAGACAACTCGTGTCGCGGAAGGAATCGGTATTGCATAGCAAAACTATACAGTACTTATTTAATAGAATAGCTTCAGGATAGAACGTAGGTGAATGTTAAAGCCCATTGTCCCAATTTCGGGTATAACCTCGACGCGGCACTACACACTCGCCCCGAATCGAATTTGTGACGTAAATTCTTATCGCATGTGAGAAGGATGTTTTGAGTGAAAGGCTTTTTCTTCGCCGATCCAGTACGTTTGCTCGAACGATCCGAGCATATCTGCCGAAACGTTGCGCCCCGCTATTATATTGGTTTAATTGTTTATTATGCGCACCATTCGATTATCACAAAACATCTTGCATGGCCACCTCCAAACCCCCAACAATTTGGCTAACCCCCTGGCAGGCCCCATATAGAAAAAAAAATATGGCAGTCCTACGTCATTGAAAGCACCCGTGAAAGTTCAGTATATAGATAGGTTATACGGAATGCGTACGATGCGAAGGGACAAAGCCGGTTCACAAAGATCATTTCTCTCCTTCGCGATATCATATTCGTTGGACTCTCTTGAGTCGTTTGTAAAATGCGCATTCTATTTATATAATTATCAATTTGTGGAATTATGTTAGGGTAAGGATAAGTATGAGGATAAGTATGTACAAACATTTTATAAGAATATAAGTCATGGAATGAATGCCGAAGTAATGACATAGATATACTTACTGTGAAGTAAAAATGTAATAATTACAAATCATTCCATAGTACATGTCTAATTTAGAATTGAATAAAAGTACAATAAATCTAGGTGATTTGAGAGATCTTCCTCCAAGTATACATAATTATATAGTCTCTGTCAAGTTCTGTTTAAATATAATTACTAAAGCAAAATTGAATAGAAACCTATGAGTTTTCAGTTTCATCATTTACTGTATAGTCAAACTGAAAATGGCAGTGAGCATTTTTCCTCAAGTTTATTGTATATAAATATATGTATATGGTTTAGCCCTATGCAAAATAGACCAATGGGAGATCCATCAGACGTGCCGCCATTATCGTTGAGATTAAATCGAAGAAGTGCTTACAAATACTGAATCTGTTCAATTCTCGAACAGATTGAGTGATTATACCTTTAACTGTACATGTATAATGCATAATAATATCCCATACTTATTAAAACAATCGTCGTACTTCATACTTTCAGAATATTTTTGCGTTGAGAATTTATGTACCTAATGTATAATCGATGGGATAAAAAATACTTTATATGAATAATAATAGAACTATTGCACAAATTTTACAATCTTCTGCTTAGTGATTCGTGAGAAAAATAGAGGCTTATGAACATTAGAAATTATACTTTATATGAATAAATTGCTATAATATAAATTCTAAAACAAATAGGAATACGCATAAACGTCGGAGCGCTGCCATCGATGCAGAGTTGCCGATCATCTCGTCTATTTATTGTACGATTTTTTGATTTCGATTACTTTTATTATGAAAAACTATAGAAAAGATGTTCAATGAATATTTCAGAAGTTTTTATCATAATTTGAACGCAATTATTTAAGTAATTCGTATTATTCGCACTCAGTATATTGTGGAATGTGCGAGGAGGAGCTACTGTGTTACGCAGCTCTGCATGATGCCATCGGAAAAATACGTAATAAACACGAAGAATTCGTGTCTTATGCGTTATCAGGTTAACATTTTACCACTTGACATAAGATATGAACTATTTTACGGGGATGCATACACGGTTAAATGATATAAAACCGTAATTCTTATTTTTACTCGGTAGCATGTATACGTGGCAACAGAGCAAAGTAGACGAGTGCTCTGTCACTTCCTAGTCAAAAGAAATTCTTTGGGCACAAACAATAATATATTTACACTGTTAAAATAGTGAAACACGGTGTAACTCGATAAAAGTCCTCTCAATCATACTACTGATACGTTTAGCTGTCTCCGAATGATCGGTAGAGAGTCATTTTGTGTGTATATTCATGTATCAGCAAGCGTCGGTTTACATATTACATGTGCAACCTGTATTAAACTCTTTCACAGTTAGCATTTTACGAATGTATCCGAGAAGAAATGTAATTTTAACCTGTTAAATGGATGCTGTACGTTAATTGTTTGATTAATCTCTCGACAAAAAAAATAGACGTATACATCCTTGTATGGATGAATATGTAAACATATACACACACATTTATTTACGTATGTATATTGACAAGGTGTTGGAATTTACAAATATTTTAAAAAGTCAATAACAAGAAGAACCAATTATCGTTGTAAGTTTGAATATCACATTCTATTTGTTCATAATCTATTTAAATGATTACTGCATTTTTATGTTAAACGGTATATTTTGAGAAAAAAGCAAATTTCTTTCAATTTCTATCGTGGACAATACCATTTAATAATTTATATTATGAATGTTAGTAATAGTCGTATAATAATTAAATTTGATTAATCACACATAAATCTATAAAAATGTCTTTGTTTATAGTCCTTAATTAATACGTATAATAAAATACTTGTATTGCGTTAAATTTTGTTCTAATCATTAGTTTCGTCAATAGTACAAATTGTTAAGAGGTATAATGCTTATTAAATTTGATGTGTGCTTTTTATTCGATTGATACAAGTATACTTTGTAACCATT
Organism: Lasioglossum marginatum; assembly: GCA_028455795.1. Lineage (NCBI taxonomy): Eukaryota > Metazoa > Arthropoda > Insecta > Hymenoptera > Halictidae > Lasioglossum > Lasioglossum marginatum. Next base: position 1,444,448 of record CM052259.1, on the reverse strand, counting down.
GAAATATTTATGCTTTCTAGGAACACAATAAGCTAATGTCTGCTATATTTCATCCATTATTCATATGGTGTTTTGTTCCTTGGAACATTATATGTATTATGAAGATTACCTGATGAAAGATCATTTTGGATCGAGAAGGAAAAGCAGCAAGAATAGTGCTGCTAATGGTGCTTTGGCACTATTATTATTGTCCTCCTAGTAACACGATGGAGGAGCCAGCAAAGAAGAAACAGCGTATCGAAAACAATGAAGTTGAGAGAGACACGTTATCGGATATTGAACAACTTCAAAACAGCCTGTTAGCGCAATGTTTGTGCAACATACCGGAAAGCAGTTTGCGTAAACCTTTCGCAAGTGCAGCAGTGGAAGATCCCGATGGCACATATCGATCTTCGCTGTTATCAGAGTGGGGAACTGATCAAATCTTAGAGTTTATAAGTGCTTTGCAGCTATTGTTTGATTTGGCTATCAAACAAAACACAAGAGGTGTTATGTGCAGCAGAGTGGTAGATGTTTGTTATGCGCTGGCGCGAAACGAGCATGGCATTATAGATCAATTGATTGACCTATCCTGTACAACAAACAAATTCATATCATTTTCTGCTAGCAGAGTTCTTGCGTCATTTTTTATCGTTACAAAGGAAAATATTGATACAGCATGGCTAGAGAGATTAACACAGTCTTTAGTAAATACTCACTCTCCGAGTCAAATGTTATTTACATTGGATGTTGTAAAAAGAGTTGTAGAACATAAAGATTGCAGTATTCACCCTCTCGAGGATACAGAGAGCACAGCAATGCATCCATCACATTGTAACACCATAACGATTTCAGATTCAGAAAGTTTTGATAGTACGCCTGTAAAAGCAATGTGTGTTAAAGCTTTAGAGTCTAAATGGACCATACTAGTATCAAAATTTGATGCCATTCTTAGTTCATATACGCCTCAACACGAGTCAGTTGTTATCACATTTCTTGATTTGTGGGAGTCAATTATTTCTGTGAAAGCTAACTTGTCTGTCATCGACACCAAACTGTTTTATTCTCAGTTAGACAACTTGGTTGTACTGTTGAACGCGAATGTTCCTGGTGTAATTTGGAGACATCTTCTTGGATTGTTTAACGAAGTATTATGCTATGGAAGCACTTTGGCATTACAAGACGTACTACCAGACGAGCCTTGCTCTCTAGCACATTTTATTGTACGTGCTGTAAAAGATTGGAGATTATTAGATGCTTTGCCATATCGACATGGTTCAGGAAGATTCGGTGGTGGTTCTGGAGAAGGTGACCGTCCCCTTTTACAAAAGATAGTGTTGTTAGTTTTAAAAAGTGTTGCTGTGACTGTTAAAGAGACACGTAGCGATTCTAGTGACTCTTCTTTGGGTTCTGAAGCTGAAGATCTTGATGCCGATATGGCAGTTATCGAAAGAAGTATAAGAGAAGTTTTACGACAATTGGATCAATGCATAAAAACCCTAATGCCATTTCACCCTGAAATGCCTTTATCGCAATGGGTTGTGCAAATGTTTCATGATCAAGATGATTTTCTTATCGAAGGCATGGTTTGTTGTTTAGATGTAGCAGTTGGCCTTTTTTATAGAGGACCACCGCAAAATGATCTTGGTCATATGCTTAGTCCAACATTAACATTCATACAATTTATACATGCTGTATCTCATGATCCAGATGTATTGCTAGATTTACTTGTTAGCAATGAAACGTGTTTCTTATTATATTTACTGAGATTTTTGAAGTATATTAAACGAAATTGGACAGAGTTTGTATCTTGTTGCGGAAGAGAGTTAGACGAAACCATGACAATATTGATAAGACTTCGTTTAGCGATAGACAGATTAGTATCTAAAGCTTTGTTCCCTTATAATATAAATCCAGTTCTACGTCTATTAGAAAAATGTGAGTCCTTCTATGAAGGCAATATAGAGAATTAATTATTTTATTGTATGATAAGTGAAACTTAAAATTCAGATATACTAGATCGATGTGTACAAACTGTAAGAATAAAAGAAATTTTTCACCTGGCTCGTTTTATTAGCCAGAAGTCATTACAAAATTGTACAGCCTCATTAACTTCATTTTTTAAAAAAACGACTGAATTGAGCTACTGACTTGGGTAGACTTAAATATTTAGATTAATATTAGACAAACAATATTTTTATTTATTGTGCTTAGCAAAAGATTCATTCGAAAATATTACTAAATTTTTACAGAAAAATCAGCGTTTTCCATTTCATGGTTGAAGTATAAGCGGATCGAGGTAGTACAAAGAGTAGCTAAAATTACATGCCTCACAATGAAATTGTACTTTTTATGGTGCTACGAAAATGAATTTGCCAAAGCACCATTGGAAATAAATTTACATGTATACTATTAGAATAATATTTATGTGTATACATCCAACCGAATGTACAATTTGCCAGTCAAACAGAGATTTCTAGCTGGATTCTAATGTACACTGTTACATCGTATTTAATAGATATTTGTGTACATTATTGTATATCGTTTATGGAAACATGTCATACTATTTTCTGAAAGTTATTATAAAAGTACAATGCTTATGGAAGTTCTTCACTAGCGCATTAAAATATAAAATCAACTTTTCAATTCTATGCCGGAAGCATTAGTAAAGAATATTTAATTTTACGACGTGTTAGCTCGAAACAGAGAAATAAATTTATGTCAATTTATCTTTTAACTGGCAATTTAAGAAGACTTTATGCTTTTCTTGCCCCTTGTCCATGTAGTTATAACTGCAAGTGTAAAATTCGATAAAGTTTGTTTAAATGGAACACTAGATCATATTGTCATAATTAGTTAACATTGTATAAATAAATAATATTGTATAATACTGGAAATATATAAATGCATAATTACTGGCAACGATAAATAGGAGTCATTGACATTTACAGTTATGCCAGTATTAATAAATTATTTGATCCAAATGGTAATCATTGCTCGTATGATAATTTTTAAATATAATATTTGCTATGATTACTTTGGTATCAATGTACTTGTATATAACAATTTGTAATGTTAATTATTAATTATTTTAAGATTAACTCTGTAAGTATGATATATGTAATACACTAAAAATCTAAATATTTTTACTTTTATAATCCTGGTGTAATATTATTTCACATTTCCTAAAGCAGACTTTTTGCTACCGTTTATCGTATTGATAAATGATAACTCATATATTTTCATATACTTATAATTTATTAAATTTATTTCTATTTACATATATTTTTGTGTGTATTTAATATTGTAATATTAAAAGCATTTAAATTAAATATCTATTTTTTTCGGTATATATTTCATATTTGAAATCATATATGTGTTCAGAATTCAGAACACGACATCTGTCGTCGTACACTGCATACCATGATGTCGAATCCCCGTGGATAATAAAATTTAGATTTTGTGACAGCACGTACGGCAAGAGAACAGATATTCTGATTATTCCTATTTTTATTGTAAGTACGTTTTATCTATATTTTTTCCATAAATTTTATAATCACTGATAATTGACGGATCTTATTAATTAAAGGTTCTTTTGCAATGGAGTTAAAATTACTGGAAAGAACGCAAAAATTGGGGTAAGCGATTAGAGGTTATTAAACATTAATATATGTGATTTCGTACAATATTTAAACAAAACTCATTGGTTAGATAATTATATTTAAATTAAATTAAATGTTTAAAATTCACAATCTACTTGAAAGTAATTTTTCAATACTACGTGTAATAATCTTAATATTTGATACAATTTGTCACTGTTTAGGTACAATGGGGAGCTGGCAGATTCTAATAAATTTACGGAAGCTTTAAAACTAGGTCCGAAATCGCCGGAATTTACAAAACTTGTAGCATGGCTGGCAGACGAAATAACAATACTTAATGAAATGGATGAAACGGTTCATGCGATAGTGTCTCCCGATGATTCTAGTTCTTTTCTACTAGAGTTAAGCTGTTTTCTTAAAGAATTAGGATGTGTAAATGAACGACTAATGTCTGGTAATGTTAATGCACGATTATCAACTCAAGAAGACAGGTATATCTTGTTAGATTTTTTGGGAGCAGAATTGAAGGCTTCTAGATTATTGGAATATAAGAAACTTCAAAATTCAACCTCCACGGATGTTCATGTAGTAAGTTTTTATTAAGAAAATAAGTCTGAAATGATGCAAGTAATTATCAATAAATTTTCATGAAATTTTACATTTAATATAGGAAGAAAGTGATACAGCTAAAGATCTGAAAGATATGTTAATAGCATTAAATTTTGAGAAACCACCAGATGACATTACCCCTGTTAAACTTTTTGCAAGATTAGAAAACAAATTAAAAGATGTATTAAAAACCGTTCCGAATGAGCTTGTGGGTCAACCGCTAATCGCTACTGGTTTTACCGAAAAGGAATGGAAAGATTTACAACATATACAACAAGAGTTACACGATGAATATAGACTACGTCGTGATATGTTACTTAAACGTCTTGATGTAACAGTACAGTCATTTTTAGTAAGTATAATGGCCGGTTTTATCTAAATCTATTAAGAGTACTTACACTCAATAGATCATAAGAATATATAATTTATATTTTCATACATAGTGGTCGGACAGGATAAAATCTCAAGAAGCAGAATTAAATAAGCAATACGAAGATACTAGAAAGTTCCTAAGTGCAGAACCCGATGTTACATTCGCTGATTTATTAGCATCCCGAGATGATATTGCATTGATGGAGAAAACAAGCAGTGCAAGCGTTAGAAAGAATACCAAAAGTAATATTAACTCGCTCATTATTGGAGCTGTACCAGATAGAGGTGGAAGACCATATGAACAGGAGCCACCACCACCAGAAATGCCACCATGGCAAAAAGACAGAGTAGCAGGACCTTCAACTTCTCGGTTAGTAAAAGTTAATCGCTAGAGATGTGCGAAAACCCGAATATGTCAGGTATGGTCGAGACGAATCGAGTTCATAAAAATTTCGGGATTGTTGAGAATTTTTACAATTCTCAAGAATATATCGGGATTCCCAAGAATTTTCGAGATTCTCAAGAATATTCGGGATTATTTTCGAGAATTCGGAAAGAATTCGTCCTGATCCGACCCATTCCAACCCGACACTTTCGGATTCTCGCACACCTCTAATAATTAAAGATAAAACAATTTATCACAAATATAAAAATGTACAATGTTTTTAATTTAGCGGAGGCCGTGGAGGAGGATATAATAGAGGAGGTCGTGGGGGAGGTGGTTCTAATACCTCATTTTCAAGCGATAATAGAGGAGGTCGAGGTGATAGCGGATTTCAGGGTTCAAACTATTCCTCCAATAATAGCGGATATGGGAACCAAGGAGGAGGTTATGGAGGAAAACAAGGGGGAGGGTATGGTGGAGGACAAGGAGGAGGGTATGGTGGAGGACAAGGAGGAGGATATGGAGGTAGTCAAGGAGGAGGATATGGAGGTAGTCAAGGAGGAGGATATGGAGGTAATCAAGGAGGAGGATACAGAGGAAACCAAGGAGGAAGCCAAGAATCATATGGTGGAGGATATGGAGGAAATCAAGGTGGAGGATATGCTAGTGGAGGAGGGTATGGTGGAAATCAAGGAGGAGGGTATGGTAGTGGAGGAGGGTATGGAGGAAATCAAAGTGGAGGATATGGAGGAAACAATAGTTACAGTGGAGACAACAGGGATGGAGGTAATGAATTTGAAGGAAAGAATGATAGACAAGATTTCAGAGTAGAGGTATACGTGTAAATACCTACACGTCTTGATTCAATTTCATGATTGTTACAAATTTTCATATACAGGGCATGGTCAGCGACAAAGCTTTCCTAGTAATACAGGCTCTTCTCAATCTGACAAAGGTGGACAACAGTATCAAAGAGGAGGTGGTAGGGGAGGAAGGGGTAGTAGAGTTCAAGGAGGATGGAATCAAGGAAACACAGATAATTATCAACGTAGGGGAGGCAGAAGTCAACAATACTAAAATGTTATATGTAAAATATTATTCTTACATCACTATATCATATAGTATTTAGTAATGTCTGCATTAACAAAGCATAATAATCAGTATCAGTAATCTACATAAAATTATACTTTATTGTTCATGTATTTCGTGTTAATTCTACAGATACTGTGTAAAATATAAATAATTGAAAGAATCGATACTAATTTTTAAATAAATTAAAAGTTTTGATATTATTTTTATTGCTCACTTAAATTAGTTAATTTGTAGAAATTTAAATAATTATTATTTATGTATTTATGATGTTTTCTAGCTTGTGAAGTGTTGATTTAAACAGTATATATTTGTATTTAAATTATGTAAATATGAATTTTTCTAAATTCAACAATATACTGTATCTGAAAATATAAAACTAATTTATTTTATTTAATTTTACAAATGCATTTACTTGTTCACGAAATCTCGAAAAATTCATAGACCAACTTTTCTAATGAATTTTTTCATTGAGTGGATTATGGAGAGTTAAAGATACCAAGAATTCAATAAAATATATTTGCGCAAGAATTAATCTTCTCATTTCCTCTTTTTTTTATAACTATATGACTACTACACGACTACCTTCTATACTCCGTTTAGTTCATGTCCCATTGTTCTCTTATCGGCCGTCTGTTGCAGAATACAATGAATGTGATATACGAAAAAACAAAATGTCAATGAGTGTGTTCCTTAATGAATCATTATACTTATCTTCGTTTATCTATTTTCAAGAATTACGTGCATTGTCGTACGGTCGTATAAAACTTACATTGATGTGATTGAGTTCACATACTGCTCAAACATTTCGCGCAACTACATACGTCACAGTTTACAAAACGATACAGTGTACAGTGCCATTGGGGTTTTAAACGCGAGTGTTTTTCCATTAAATAGAGTGTTATTTTTTTATAATAATTTGAATTGATTTGTGTAGTAAGAAAATCTCATCGAGCAATGACACGTTTACGAAACATTTGACTGACTGACTAATCTAAGGTAAGTATTATCGGACGTGAAGACACATCAATTTATTATTAATGTTGTTTTTACAATAAATCGTTTAAAATTCGTTCATAAAAGTGTGAAATAATAATTAATGTGTGTATAAATAAAATATTTGATACATCGTAAATGTCTATGAATTCGATTATTTCATTGAACATGCGTTTTTTAAAATAATAATTTCTGTTTAACTTTTACATATAAAGTTTTGAAAGGGTGTTACGTTTATAAACTACGATCACTGCCAAAAAAGAAGGATGTCAGGTGGGGAAAGGAAGAAACGTGCTTGCGATAGAGGGCAAGGATGGGAAGAAGCAGGTGCCGAATTTTACCAGGAACGGTATCCGGCAGCTATCGAAGCTGATTTACAACAAGTTTTACAAAGGGACCCTTCCCATATAGCCACCTTATTGCCAAGTAAAAAGTCTCGTGTTGGTAAGTGTTTACATATTTTAATTGTTATAAATCAAACAAATTGTTATATATTTAATATCCCTTTATATCAGCTACGGCTAAACGAATACGTAACGACACGAAAACAACATTGAGAAGGCGTACCAGTACAAGATCACGCGGTACAACTACGTCACGACGCATGTCAACAAATGTGCATGATGTAGCAGTATCTATGTTGCCAGACTTATCAGAGAATTTATCAAATGAAGAACGTACATGGGAAGAGATAATGCAAATCAAAGCAATGCCCATATGCATGACACAAAAGATACAGTTAAAAAATCAATTACAGGTAAGTTGTGCAATGTTATCATTTAAGAGGATAGACTCGTTTCCAGAAGTGCAAGTGCATAGAATGCGCCTTCTGATGATGGGGTTTTCCAGTAATCAAAAGTGCTAGATAAAAAATTTTTACGTTTACGAGGTGCAATTTGCGCTTGCAATTTTATGAAAATAGCTACATGCAGAGCTTTATGCTTCCGAATAATGCAAATTACACCTCGTAAACGTAAAAGTAGGATCTAGCGCTTTTGACTACTGAAAAACTCTATCATTGCATTATCGAGAAATGAGAAGGCGCATCTCACACCCTGGAAACAAACTACCCCCTTAATTTGAAGAATAATTAACTTATTCGCATGCATACGCATTTCAGAGTGCTACGAAATTAAGGTTGCAAGGTTTTGAACAACTAAAATGGCAACGAAGAAAAGCTTGGCAACAGTTTCGCATCAGGATGAAAGAAGCATATTCGAAAATGGAATTATGGAACGAAAGTTTGAAAACAATTGGAGGAAATTTTGGAATGGGGATAGTAGCATACTTTTTATTCATCAAATGGTTGATGTATCTCAATATTGCATTATTTTTACTTATGTTCTTATTTATTGCATTACCTGCAATAGCATTTGATGCGCCAGAAGAAGAGTCATGCATAAATTCTAATAGTAATCACAGCATAGCTTGTTGCTCAGAGCGGTATTGGAATACAACTCAAGAAAGTGGTTGTATAGCAGATTTTGTACAGATCACCGGCATTTTGGAATACACTTTATTATTTTATGGTGCGTACAGTCGTATGAGTTACAACGCTTCTGGTTTTCTTTATAATTTGCCATTATCTTATATTTGTACTACCATTGGGATATTTATCTTTAGTTTGGTTGCAATAGTGAAGTCAGCCGCTAAAGGTTTTAAACAAAGAGTTATTGAAAATGAGGGTCAATTCTATCAGTATTGCAATTTAGTTTTTGGGGGTTGGGATTACTGCATACATAATGAAAAGTCTGCAGCTGTGAAGCACAAAGCATTATACAATGAGATGAAAGGATTTTTAGAAACAGAAAGATTGGAAGAAGAAAGACAAAATCGAACAAGAGAGGAAAAAACAAAATTTTTTCTTATGCGTCTATTTGTTAATGTAATTGTTTTGACAATATTGTGTAGCTGCGGTACATTTATTTACTATATATTTGAATTTTCTTTCGATCAAGTTTCTGAACAATCAGCTGAGGTTCACAATGTAGGATGTATATCATTAACAAAAATCGTTTTGTTATTACTTGAATTTCTTCCATACATTTGCATAGTTGCTCTAAACCTTACTGTACCGTTTCTATTTCGATACTTAGTTACTCTAGAAAATTATAGTCCATCGTTCGTTGTGCGTATAACTCTTTTCAGAACAGTATTTCTACGGCTTTCTTCTCTTGCCGTGCTACTTATGTCATTTTACAAAATAATTACAAGCGAAGTATTAGATGACGAATGTACCAGTCAACGTCGGCCAGAATGCTGGGAATCGTTTGTGGGGCAACAGTTTTTCAAGCTCTATATAACTGATCTTCTTCTCCAGTTTATCATGACATTTTTCGTCAATTTTCCCAGGTCTTTAATAGCAAAGCACACAGAAAACAAAGTGCTAAGATTTTTTGGCCAACAAGAGTTCGATTTGCCAAAGCAAGTATTAGATGTAGTTTATTTACAAACAATCTGTTGGCTTGGGTGTTTCTTCGCCCCTTTACTGCCAGTGATTGCAGTATTTGGTACATTTGTGTTGTTTTACATTAAGAAGTTTGCCTGCTTGGTAAACAGTACTCCGTCAAGTAAAATTTATAGAGCAAGTAAATCGAATTCACTTTTCATGTTTATTTTATTAATTTCTTTTATTTTGTCTACAATTCCAATTGGATATTCTATTGCAGAAATAATGCCATCAAAGTCCTGCGGTCCGTTCAGAGGTTATAGATCAGTATGGGAATTACTAATTATGACATTCGCACAGTTTCCTATTTGGCTTCAATCAATTCTATATTTTCTTAGTACTGCTGGATTTGGCGTGCCGGCATTTTTTGTTCTTATTTTACTTTTGTATTATTATTATGCAGTGTCAGTAGCGAACCAACATATGGTCAGAGTTTTGAAGAATCAATTGGTATTGGAAGGCCACGATAAACAATTCTTGCTTAATAGATTGAGCGCTTTTATCAAGCAACAACAAGACCAAAACAAATACCATCAAGAACAGACGAATGAATTAGGCACATTTTCATAAGAAGATTATGAAAATTGAAACAACTTTTATGTAAAAGTTAAAAAATTTCCAATTTTAGTAAATGTACAGTATAATTAAGTGAATGCTGTATACAAATTATTGAAATTTCTATAATTTTTGTTAAAACTCTTTCGGATAGTAAAATTGTGCAAGAGTATATTTTTTTAAAATATTTAATCAGTGGTTTTACAGAATGTTTCGTTGGCACAAATATACAATTAAATGACTCCTGTACAAGATTACGAAAAAATGGGCAATTTGGACAATACATGGAGTCCCAAGTATTTTGTGTTCTGCAAAACAGATTTTGCATCTGAAAGTTCCACATTTAATGTCTATATAATATGTCTCGTACTTAATTTATTTGAAGCTTCTTTTAGTAATTAGTTAATTTTAAATGTGGCAAAGAAACACCTAAAAATCAGGGTACAAAATGACAACCGTGCAATAGTAGAAAAAAATGATAAATTACTTATTGTGTACGCATAGTTTTAGCAACTATACAGAATTTATAATATCCTAACATAATGTTATAGAACCGAAAACACGTTTTTTCTTTTCAAAAATGTCTTCTTATATGGTAGGCAGAATAATGAATTTGCTTTTATTTTAATGGTATTACAGAATATCACAAATTTACTTCTTAATTTTATAAACAAATATTGGGGTGCTTTTGCTAAACTGAAGTAAAGTGATATATTGTGGACCTATTTTTAGATTAGCTGTGTACTAGAATCATAATACAGTTGTACATAGGTTTTGTAGGTTTATCGAAGGACTTTTAGGAGTGAAAACATATTTTATAGTAGAGTATCTCTTATATGTGTACTGATTAAGTATTTATGAACCAACAGTATTTTATTTAAAATTTCTAGTTTAAGATTGATTTTACTCGTTACTTTATCTCGTATCAGTAATTTTCCTGAAATACGAGAGTGATTACATATTATTTTGTATATTGACTATACTTGGTACTATGTTTGCGTTAACATAGATATTTAATTGTTTTATTAATATTATTTTTAAAGTATATCAGATGTGTCATGGTTTTCAAGTTGAAAAACTGTTTTCTCTTCCAACACTGCCATTGTACATGAAAACAGAATTATATAAACTTTTATAAATATATATATATATGCATGTATAAAACTGTTGGTAGGAACTATGCATGTATACAATATTTCTTACAAGTAATCATTACAAATCTATAGGACTGCCAATGTACTTCACATAGTTTCAAGAAATGCATTTTATATGAATTTTATACAAACACGACCACATATAAGTAGCTATGTGCAATGTCACGATAACACGATTTTGATTAAGAATTATATCCACTGATTATCAATATAAGGTTAATGCTCCATATCTTTGATGGCATAAAAAACAGTATTACAAAATACATATAGTACATTTAGCAATATCACATGTAACGAGGAAAATTCTTCTGTGCTAAAAAAAGAAATGATAAATGCTTACACATTTATTGCAATTTTATATATTTAAAAGAATAAGAAAATAAATTACAAATATACTATTTATCCTATAAAAGACTGCACACTTCTGAAACAGCTTTCCTAATTAAACCAAAGATCATTTGCGACGTTCACATACTTCATAAGGAAATATAAGATGTCTGTTATGTATGACAAGAATATATGCTCATGACATAAAATATGGTTAATAAACTATGATATACATGAAATATAAAAAATATTTATTTGCATTCCTCTTTATAACAAAATACAAAAAATAATTGTAACTTAATTACTTAATAGTGTCTCGCATTCTTATGTTAAGTATATGTTATTACTTCAATCATGATTCTGTAGAATGTAGCTGAAAAGATATGTATATATAAATTGATATCCAATGTGAAAATACTGTATTGAATAATTTTTGTTCAATTTGATAATTACTGCTTCAGCTATGTCAATCCAATCAATTGCTGCTGCTAGAGCATCATTTTCGGATGGAATTTTATCATAGTTCCAATAGGTAAAATGTGAAAATGTTCCTGCAGAATATAAATTCCTTTCCATGTTTTCCACGTCCGGTTTCTTGTGTTCAAGGAATGTAATGCCTTTGTACCCTGACGGTATTGTTATCTTTTTTCCTTGAAGAGGATATCCACGGAATGAAGAATTGTAATCTGTGCACAAATAAAACGTTATTGTAACCTAAAATTAACTAGTGCAATGTTATATATTCTTAATACAATCATTTCGAATAATACACGAAGTAGTATTAAACGATCTTTCTGCATATCTAAAAACAATTACACTTTCTACTCTCTGTATGCAAAATACCGTTTCTACGAGGACAGATTTAAATATAACAAACTTACGGTCATCGTCAACTTTACGGATGTAAGGTTTAAAATAGAAGGAAACGTTGGCAGATTCATTGCCATGAATCTTGCATGGCATTAGGTGTAACACATTTTCTTTCGTTTCAGATACATCTTGTTTCACATGCAGTCGTATAGCCATGTTTAAATGAAAATGGCGATGCAACGTTTTGGCGGGAATGTGTCAATCTTCATAAATATTCTTTTTATGTTAATTATGACAGAAATGAATTTTCAAAATTTGTCAAATCAATCACAAATTCATCGGTAATACATATCTAAAGTATCCATATATAATGTAGGTGTAACATATATGAAAATATATGCAGCGGAACAAAAGAGAAAGAGCATGATTTTACAATAGCGTTTACGATTAACCGACGAGTATGAAATAATAAACGTTCTGCAATTTGATTGTTATCTTTTTCTACGTGGATCGGAAGTGAAAATTTTCCAAGTGGATTTTTTCGGTATTAAATCGTTCCAGCTGCAATAACAATAATGATATATATACAGAATAAATTGGTTAATGGCTGCGTATAAGTTCGAATAAATATCGAATATGTATACGGACTTTTCAAGTTAGCAGGACATGTGACGAGCTATATCTTCAGTGGGGATGATCCCCCACCCCCGCCAGGCCGAAAGGGAATAGGGAGGGAGGAAAATTTACCACCGTCCCGCGACGCGCACACGTAGCGTCAGTCGCAGTCGATTGTTCGATTCGATTCGATCTTGCGCCTTTTGATTTCTACTGTGGGGACCCTCGTGTGAAAACGCGTTTTTCCCGGGAGCGAGAGCAGTGTTCGTGAATCCCGGTGCGAAGTGCACGTCGCGGAACAGTACGATCGTGTGAACAGTTTTCTTTTGTCCCCTCTGAGGCAAGACAGACAGACTCTGAACGGTCGAAGATGAGCACGCCGGTGAAGAAAGTGCCCATCCACCTGCAGGTCAGTTTGCCGATCTTTATTTTTATCTTCACCTGTTTCTGCGTGAGCTTCTCGAGTTCGTTACCGATCGAGCGTCGCCGCGCAAATAAATATTGCGTCGGAATAGATCGTTGGGGCGTGAAGGTGTAGCGAATTGGGAATTGACCCGGCTTGTCTATTGTTACGTGCAGCAGCATCATCGGAGCAAATAAATTGCGCTCGTGTCTTTCGATATTTCCTCGTACCTCGAAAAATCTGTGACAATAGAATCGTTTGAAATATTCTACTCGATGACTTTGCGTCTCGAGCACGGTACTATTGGGTTTTCGTGAATTATTTAATGAAGAATTATGAATGGAAAATATCTAAGGGCCTTCATCAATTCAGTGATGAATGAATTGAATGACCGAAACGTTTGGATACATGGCACGTTACATAAAGATGTAACCGGTACGACGTAATCGCTTTTGCAAACGGCAGAGAATGAATCGCGATAGAGAAAGTTGAGAAATGGCGGGTAATCAGTCGATAATTAATATCGCCAAAGGGTAAAGAGATATCCTGTACGAAAATAGTGTAATCGGTGTGAGCAAATGTCTGTGTAAGCATCAGCGTAGCCTAACATTATCGGGCTGCGAATGTTGCGGTTTATTGCGAACACCTCTGGGCTTGATGTCGCTCAAATCTTCCGGTTGCAGCGACGTTTTCACGGAAGCTGTGCGGCTGCATCGATTATTCCGCGATTCTGTATATCTGTTTATCCAGTATTACGGCTAGTCGTTATTGTCACACCTGGAATTCGAACGATTCGGAATTCGGTATTGAAATAATTTTGTTGAAATCATGAACTGTTTCTACGAATAAAATGTCATCTATAGACCAATTTCTCACTGCATAATGTCGCATACAGGGCGCAAAGTCAGTGAACTTGCGATCGATAGTCACGCCGGAAGGTTTGTTCTTACGAGTCAAATTGTAATATTTACTCATTGTTCTCACGGAATTGAGCAAAATGAAATTTTACACGAATACTTCCGATGCTTTACAATCATGCAAAATAGACTTCTGTGAAAGTTTTACTCTTATCTGTGTATTTGAATAAAGGTTATATTACTGTAATACAGTTTTAGGAAATATTGTCGAATTATTTACTTTTTAAACTCGAACTTGCGAACACTTGTCGTAGAAGGCAGTGCTTCAGATAAATAACAATATTTCATAGAGTAGATCACTAAAATATGGTAGTTTAGATATAAACATTATTTAAGTTGTAAGTCTGCAAAATTCATGTCTATATTAAATGAGAAAGCAATGCAAAAGTTTTCGGACATGTATGAAACACGAAAACAGAAAGATATAAAAGATATAGTAAACTAGATGTAGTTAACTGTATCAAAATTAAATTTCGTGTTTTTATTGGAAAGCTTGCTTGACAGAGGGAGTTACTAAAAGTTAAACAATCCTCTCGAGTCAATTTTCTCGTACATCACAGAATAAATGCGTAGCACGGGTGTATCAACCTCACTATGAAAACCGAAAGTTTCGCCGTAACATCGGTAGCAATCGCAAGGTTGCTGCCTTATTGATCCAAGCGTCTTGGCGCCCGGCACTGGTCTATCTCCTAAAAGGAGCCTAAATATATACATACAGGAACCTACATGGAAAACAAATAAGAAACGACAACCAATTCGGTTGTTTTTTTACAACTGTCCTATAAAAATAGAGAGTTGACTTTCATTTTATTATTTTTCATCCTCTCAACTCTCGGGAGGTAGACGCAGTGTCGTTTTGACATTGCTCTCGTGTTTATTTATTCAATTATCTTTTTTCAAGTAGTATATAACATATGTTACTAAAAAGATACACGTTAAATTTTATCGTTAACACTTTCTCGAAAGCTGCGTGCAATGGAAATTCTAACTTTGTGTTGAAACGTCAATACATATGTTTTTCGAAATCCTAAACGGAAAAATTCAACGTGTATTTCCAACTAGTTTTTTCGTATACTCTCCTATTACGATTTCGGAAACGCCCTGTATGCGCCACGTCTATGCGAAATGCGACATGTATATTCGGCTCAGGTCCATGCACTCGAGGCCATATCCGTTTCCGCTAAACCTTTTCTGGCTAATTGAACGTGTGTACGCGTCTTGAAGTGCTTACCGTTAACACCATCAACTGCAAGTGTCCTTCTCGAACAATTAACCCAACGTTCCCCCAGTTTGCTAGCAAGTGTCGATATCAGAAACATTAAAATTTTTCGCAAACGTAACTATATCCGGTATCCAAAAGTCTGGAGACCATCACTTTCAACACATTTGATGGGGAATTTGTGTCGCTGGATAAATGGGAAAATATGACAGAGCCTAACCCAGAACAGCTCAAGCGAACATGTGCTCCGTCAGCCAAGGGCACGGGTTCTTGTCGGATCGTCAACATCAACTACCTTGTCGAAAAATATTTATTCTCGAATTACAACTTATTCCTGCGTGAGGAATCGATTCGAATGCCTTTATGCCTCGATGAGGCATTTTATTCGTCACCCTTTATAAAGTCGTTTTAATCCTTCAGGGACGACGCCCAACTGTGGGCTCCTTCTGTGGGATCGACTTTGTACGATGTTACCGTAATCTGTCGACATTTGCTCATTTTTGTCATAAGCACTTTCTTGTTCAGTTATGAAAGATATCGAAATGTATCTTATCTCAGCCCGTACCCAATCGTCAGCCTTCCTGGAAACAAATTGCTGTACAAACAAATATTTACAGATTATTATACACTTGAGTGACCACAGAACATTGTCCAACCTATACCTCGCTTCCAATGTGTAGCCTCATGTTTTCGTATGACAAAACATTTAGAAAATAGCATGTTAATAATAACAACGCCTTAAACGACTGACTACTATAACAATTACAATTATCACCAATTGATTAAGATTATTAACCCCTTGCCTTACGATTTATTTTACGGTTTCAGTGACTAGAACTATTATTGTACATCGTAATTTCCTAAAAAAGGAATTATTATATTGATTATATTAATATATGAATTATATTGATATAAATTGTATGCCTATATGTTCTCCGATAGCTGTGTATTAACAAAACCAGAATAGAATTTTATTTTATCGGTTTAAAGGAAATTATTAACATACATTTTTATCAGAATGTGTTCAGAATCTTCATCACATGTCAGACACGAAGGCAAGGGGTTAATGGAGAAAAGAAATTTCTTCTCGCTTCTCGTAATTGACGTAGAAAGTTTGTATGAAGATACACAGTGCACAGACGTTCCCGATGGGTTGAGAATAAATTGAGGAAAGGGAGGAAACTGACAGAAAATTCTGGGGACAAAGGGATAAAAACCGTCTTCGTCGGAAGTCCGTTCGGAGGAAATGGTACGGCACTGGGATGCGCTGCCTAGGCACATGAGCAACCGCGGCGAATCAATAGTTCGTCGACACTACGTCGACATAAAGTCGGAAAAACTACGAGCTCGATTTTACGAGCACGCACACGGCGACGTGTTGGATGGAACGTGTTCCAAACGGGATTCACTGGTCCATCCACGTCGCGTCGGATGTCCCTGTGGAAAGGCTCGCGAGGCCCCGGATACGGTCGCCATCGTTAAAAATAAACCGTGGATGTTCACTGGCATTTTTCCCTCCGTTTTTCATCCCGATTAGAACGGGAACTTGATTTAAAGTCGAAACGAGCCCACCGATCGCGAGCAAACTCGAAATCCGTGTGGATGCTCGGTTGTCCCCCATTGACTGGCTACGTTCACACGTTTTTCGGACCGGTTCGAGCCTTTCGTTTCGTTAGGAATGTCTTCTTGGCGGATGGTCGCTTCTCCAGGTGCCAAGCCCGCCGTTTTAGCTGTTCTTTCTATTTTTCGAACGAGCGGCCCCGCCGACCGTATCTCTATTGTTACTCTTTTCTTTAAATAGGCGCGTTGATTGCGAATTTTATTTAGAATAGGTTTCATCATTTTTGTGTACAACTCACGCACACAAGTCAGTCTAAGTTAGTAACACATGAAAGACATTTCTTTAGGTTTAGTTATATCTGCATGCATGAAATGGTCCTGGGTATAATAGTTCAACTCTTTTTTTGTAAATGAAAAAAATATTTAATCTTTCAGTTAAAGTGGTTCTCCGAGTTCAAAGGGTTAATAACTCTAACTAGCTCATCTTTTTGCCGACTAAGATGGCATAACGTCTACGAATTGGCGGTAATAAATCTCCAGTTTGCTCAGGTTCGACTGGACTCGCAATGACTGGTGTGTGCCAATCTATTTACCAATTGCTGTTTCTTTCTGATATTCGTTAACCTTAATTACAGGAGTCATTAACGGCCTCCGTGTTTCAGTCTATTCGCGGTTCGTATAGAATGTAGAATTTGCCATTTGATCGCAGTTTGTGCGGGCGATTCTAGCAGCCATGACGGGGCTCCGACGACGCGACGCGCGCCATCCGATTCTCATCTTTTTGTCTCTCGCCGAGAACTTGACGATGAATATAGCCGAATGGAAGCCGGTCAGCCGAAATGTGGATTACCGACATTATGCCGTGGTATACACAAATAGATACGACGAGGAAGCCAGGTGTGACCCACCCGTTTCCGCAGCAGTTCGTGTACACA
The DNA here is from genome assembly GCA_028455795.1 of Lasioglossum marginatum. Taxonomy (NCBI): domain Eukaryota; kingdom Metazoa; phylum Arthropoda; class Insecta; order Hymenoptera; family Halictidae; genus Lasioglossum; species Lasioglossum marginatum. Next base: position 1,426,472 of record CM052259.1, on the reverse strand, counting down.
TGGAAATTAGATCACGCCGTTGGCGTTGCTATTGGCCTTTTTTTCTCTTTCTTTTTTAACTCGGTCTCATTCGATTACGACAGCCCAAGGACGATCCGTGGACGGATTGCACTTGAACATATTCTTTCGTCCGCAAACTATAACGTTTAAGTACGCAAACAATTCTATTAGCTGTACCAACTGACGCACCACCTACTTCACCGGCATCAATTTTTAAAGAAACCTACGCCTTTAGCTACTTACAGCAGTCTATCTTCGCTCTAAAGCAGTGGTTCTTTTTGAAGTCAGGGAACACTTTTGATTATATGAAAAGTTTGCGGAACACCAAAATGAATGATCCAAAAAACAAAAACACCCCGCGTAGAAATAAATATATTCTAGAAAATATATTATTAGATATATTTAATATATTTCGGAATTTATATTGTGATATTATATTGCGGAACACTTGCAAAAAGCTCGCGGAACACCGGTTAAGAACCAGTGCAAAGGCTTCACATTCGTTCTTCGAGTACCTGTAAAATAATATTGGGTATGGGAGAAGTTTCCGCTCTTTTGACAGACGTCAAAACTTAAGTTCGCTACTTAAGTACCGATCGCGTATTTGATGGAACGTGGTACATGTTTTTGAATTTGTGTGTCTAAGCTTCGAAACGCAGTTACTGGCAATCGTTTGGAGCGTGAACAGCAGTCAATTTTTCGCGGCAAAAATGTCGGCTTTTGTTCCAAGTAAGCAGTATTTGCGGGAAGTTATGTTGCATTATTTTGTTTTAAAGAATAAAATTATCTTGTTTGCTCCATCAAATACAAGTTGTAAAGAATGGTTTCAGCGGTTTAAAAACCATGATTTCGACAAAGATGGGACAAAGATCGCGATGGTGCAACCAAAAGGTTCGAAGATACAGATTTGCGAGCATTACTTGATGAAAATCCACGTCAAACGCTTAAAGAACTGTCAATTGAATTAAGCATTTACTTTCCATTTGTATTTCTGAATAAAGAGCTTTTTTCTACAAGAAAGAGCGGAAACTTATTTCCATACATAATAAATTGGTTTCTACAAAGCAAAAATGTTAAAATATTAGTCGATTCCCTCGAGAATTTCTGTCGGAATAAAATCTGGCTGGTTGTTCGAAAAGCGTGGAATTAATTCTCGAGAAAGTATACGCCCTTGGAAAATCGATATCTCGCCCATTTCCTAGGACTCGCCACCAATTCATCCGCGCCGACACGCGCCGCCCAAATGGGAGATCCTATCAGGCTGCGCAGCGGCTCCGTTTCGATCGAACTTGCCAGCCCTATTATTCTTATCGCGCCGATTCAGCCCCTCGATGAAGCTTCCTTGTTCTCTATCTTGGTATCAGCTCGTGAATCGTTTTGTTGCAAAGCGAATCGCGTGCTACCAGAAGTCGCCGCTTTAAACCGGCAGCAATGTTCCGCTTGGTACGCGGTCCAATTAAAACCAGATTTCTTCTTCGGTTACGGTTACTGTCCGCAGGCCCCGCGAAATCGAAGAGGAATGATAATTAACTACTTTCACGGTTGGAAAAAGGGATTTTCCGTCGGCTCCGTATTTAAGGAGCGAAACTCGGCGAGTTTCTAACACGATTGTGATCCGGCGCGCTGCTCTGGAACTGCTAAACCCTGGAAAAACCAAGGGGATTTTGTCGGGCCTACTATACACCCATCAAAAAAGGAATAGTGAAAGAATAGCGCGATATCTCACGCACTGCCGTACCCCTCCCCCCCGTTTTCCCTCGATTCATCTTCATAATCTCTTTTCTGAGCAAAGTAGTTGAACATTTATTCACCTGTTGTCTATCACTTATTTATTTAAAATATGCAGTAGTTTTAAACAGATCGTTTTTAATCAGGTAATAAGGGAGCCTATTATATTTTCAAGAGACATGTTAGAAGTTCCTTGTGAAAATTGTAGGAGAACATTTGATGGTACTAGATGCGAAATAAATGGATCTAATCATTTTCCGAAAAATCTTCATGATTCGAGTAATACACAGATGTGAAGTAGGTCTTGACCTGCCCGATAATTTCAGCTTAATATATATACAGTACAGAATCAATGTGAGCGTTGATTAATTATTCAATATACTAAGTTTGGAACGTATCGATATTCTGACCGCAGCCAGCTTTTACGAGCCAGCATATGAAAAATTCTTTTTAACCTAATAACCGAAGGTATTTAATTTTATATCCGGAATATATCGAAAATGATTAATTACGTACACAGATAAATTGCGTAATTCGAAGGCTTGGTCTTGCAAGATTAAGAGCATTCTGATGCACACTTGCGTGTATTATTTGCCGATGGATAAGCCACGCTGCAACTGACAAGCTGATATTCAAACAATTAACGCTCCGATGGAACCGAACAACCGTATGTCGTAGAACATTATGCAATAATCGTGTTTTCGTGACGCTTTCTTGTAGAGATGGTAGCTGGCTATGAAAGTTGTAGGGATAAAATCTGAAATTAGAAATGCATACGTTTGAGAAACCGGTGCACCGGAGAATCAATCTAATTTTTCAAAATAGAAAACTGCTATGCAAACTCCGATGCATCGTTCAGGCTCACGGTGAAGATTCCAATCTGAATTCAAAGAAAATTAATATTAATGGTTTCACGCAGAATGAAATAGTATACGATGCTGTTATATATCATTCTGATTAAAATGTGCAACGAACGTGTAACTTTTTTCTTCTCCGGCGAATGGCTAATGATTAAGCAATTATAGTGCTCATGCTTCAAAGAAATAAGCATTGTTCAGTTATTTCTACCAGCCATAGAAAGCGTTTCGTAGAAACTGAAACGATATTCGTGAATATGTTCTACAATTGGAATTGAGGATTAGGTTATATGAATATACATAGAACGTGTTTAGAATGTTTTGAACTTTTACTTTTGGAGTCAATTCTCGCCTCATCATATTTTACAATTTTTAATACAAAAATCATCCTGTAAAAGTGCGCATCGATTCATTGAGCATTTTGTACTAGTACTTCCTGGATGATATCAATAACAATTCTTAAAAACAGGACACCGTCTCGTTTTATTTGAGAATATAAAATTAGATTCCATATTTATACAGCCGATGTAACAAAACTTCAGGTTTGAAAGCTCCGTGATCTGTATTTGTATACAGAGTGACCAAGAAGTCAGGCTAAATTTATACAGCAGTTTAAGAGGAGTCAGCATCGCGCCTGACGCTCGTTTTCATTTATTATTAACTCGAATGGAGTTTCGATAGAATAAAGGCGATCGGTAATAACATGAAAATAAATCGAAAATTTTTTTCATTAACGATAAGAAAAATATCCTTTCCGCTGTGAATGTTTGCAAGATTTATAAAACACAGTAACGGCGTAATCAAATTTTAAAACTTACAAGTGTTACAAAAATGATGACATCAAATCGACTGCAGTTTCGTAATTGTAGTAATAGCGACATACAAAACCAGTCATCTGATCGTGGTAGGTCTGGGTGAATTGCAATATGTACTTTTAAATCAGATTATACAATTTCGAATCGGTAATTTTTCTAATTTATAAAGAAAGTGACCGGCAAACACATCGGCCAGTAGTTGCAACGACCAGGTTTCACGGAATCAGGGAAAGTGGTCGGTAGCTCGTCAGACACGCGCAACCATGGTTCAGCTATCAACACTCTTGAATCAGTTGAGATTCCGTTTTTTTTTCAGCTTCTTATGTTTAAGACCATGTAAGCAACACGAAGTGGAGCGAAAAGCCGGTCTCGCGAAGTGGCCGCGAGCATTTCTTTTCGAAAAAATCACGTCGGCTAACGGGCTAACGTATTTTAAGCCGCTGTCCGCTGAAAATATCCAACCAGAGAGATCTCCAACACATGAAACGCACATGTTCGCACCCATACCTAATAACCATACCGCGGAGATGACAAGGTCTCAGCCTACGTGAATCGCGGCGACGAGGCCTCGATATTCAAGTCGATTCGCACAATTTTTCGTCGAAGGTCACCATTCTCGTCCCGTCTGCAAGAGAAAAGGAAAATACAGCATGTTTCTCTGCGGTCACGGGCGGACAGTATGCTTTTGGTCATCGGAGACGCTCATAGGGGCTGATCCAGAAATAGTGATCAATGTTTCAGAGGTCATTCTACTCACCATTCTACTCACAAGGATGAGAATAGGCGATATATAGCCGGATGTCTAAAATCGTTGACTTTTTTCAGTTTGTTAGCACCTTTTTCTATGACAATTACAGACCTAAATAGTCTTGGTATAAAGAAAATTAAAACTTGATTAAGTTCTTTTCCATTTTCAATTGAAGACAATCGCGTAAGATAGTTATCACTCGTATGTAATAAGTAGACTGCGGATTGTATGCATTTATAACAAAAATGGGCACGTACAATTTAAGTTGTTAAAACTATTTAAGGTCATCGATCGATTAGTCTCAGCTTAATAGGATAATTAAAAGAAGAATACAATTTTTATTTGGCTCCTGTGTCTTGCAATCAATGCGAACATTTCTTATTTTGCATAAAGATCCGCAGTCCAATAGTAAGTCAATGGTATGTTGATGATTGAATTTTATTTGTAGAGCGACGAATTATGAATTCCTATGTCCTACCATCGAGGCTTTATAATTTCAACAATTCCAAAATAAATAATCTGGGAGGGGTTAATTTGACCAGTCCTGGTAGGTTTAGTGTTAAAGCTCTTTTAATTTCATTGCAGTCGCAAAGGAGATCGTATCTATAGCAAGGAGTTAATGAAGCAATGATTGTAACCTACGAGAACGTTTCGTTGACGCCCTTCTGGCCTGCAAATCGTATTTAGCAGATAATTAACCGAGTATTCGTCTTTCAAAATGGAGTCCGTCTTTCAAGTCCGTGCGATGAATGTCAACCTATTGATAAGACAATTGTAAATTACGAGAAGATTCGGTTGGCGCCCATGGGGCTTGTAAATCCGATTTAACGAACACCTTCGGAACACTTTAGAAGGGCGAGGCAGATTGGGATCGATTTCACAGAGCTCTCCGGTGTTAACGGTGGTTTAGATTCATGCGGGGGTCGGAGCAATTTCACGGGGTGGAGACCTCGACCTGCGAAGGGTTTGTTGCACCACGCGTTGCATTAGCGAGCGCCAGGGGTGCGGACCTAACATCGGTCGCAAAACGTGGGTGGCGTCGGCGTCGCCGATGGATTGTCCTTTTTTTCCACTCCCTGCCCTTTCTTTTCCCCTCGTCATCTTTCTCCCCTATCTACTTTTATCTTTGCCCGGCTACGGAACGCCTAGGGGCGCTTGTCAAAAGTCCTTTATGCAGTCTGGTCTTCTTTCTCTCGAATCTTTTCAATTTGCCTCCCCCCTCGGCCGGATAATATTTACACGTTTTGTCTTTGCTTTTTATTTTTTGATCGGGGACACTTCACGTTCCATTGAATGATCCGATCGCCGCGTGCGGATGTTTCGATTTGATCTTTGTCAGTGTTCAAAGCGATTCGGCGATCCGAAAATTCCACTGCACTTTCCACTTCAAGTTCTTGTTTTAGTCTTCTTCACCGCTACAATCACTATATTTTCTTTCTTCTTAGCAACTTCTTAGAAGATTAATATCACAGTTCTTCGACTGAACTTGCTAACCAAAAAGAAGATTATGGATATATCTAATCTTTTCTATCAAATAAGTCGTTTTGATTTTGCGCGATTTTCATAAGCACTGGAGGTAGGACTCAAATTCAGGTTCCAAGGAACTTTATTTAGAAAGTGTACTCTCTGTAATCATACCACGTGTCGCTTTCGATTTGTGTGCGCCTACTTCGCACGCACTCAAACATATCGCGTCTGAACTCTTGGAGGTTCAAGTGTGTACTATCTCTAAATAAAGTAGCCGTCCCTCGTGTACACGCAATTAAGCCGGAAAAATCGCGGAGACAGTAGAACAATGCTGCAAATCAGGCAACCTATATCATCCGTTCTTCACGTTCCACTGGTAAAACGGGGGTATAACTCTATTTTGCCAGTCGATTATCTCGTCGCCAGACAGTCCGAGGGAAATTCCGACGAAGTCGGAAGATTCCCTCGGCGTCTTCAGGTGCGCGGAACGCGTGGCCGTTGAAAATGATACGGTACGTCGTGTACGTGTGCGTGTATTGTATGCTAATCCTCGGACTAGGTCAATGAAAAAAAAACCGCTGGGGTTTTCCATGCAAGGGAACAAACGGCGCTCGCAGAAGTGTTCCTATTCTTTCGGATGGAAAGATGCATCGTGCGTAATACGCCACGCGTTTTATCAGTCCGAGCACATCGCGTACTCTGCTCTAAATCCAGCATTGGCGGAAGTGCGTGAAGCGTAGCTTCTATTATAATACTGATTGGTATACCATAGCGTGGAGCGATACACGCACGTTAATCGTCTGCACCGGATGTTGGATCCGACGCATGTCGCAAACGAATATCAAGGACGATATACTATGCGGCTGGTTGGTCCCAATCCGAAGCAATTTTGGCCGAGACAAAGATCTACGGTTTTCGCACTCCAACTTCACCTTTACACAGATCAAAATCAGCTTTTTGCAATTCGGTCACCCATGCACAGATCAAATTCACTTTCTTTAAAATCAAACTCGACTCGATAGTTCTTCAATATTGATGAATAGATCTGTATTTAATAAGTCCTATTTAAACTAAAATTTTCAACACCTGTACAGATCAAATT
>CM052259.1:1379068-1419655 GCA_028455795.1 Lasioglossum marginatum | reverse complement strand
GCAATCAATGCAGACAATTTTTATTTTGCACGAAGATCCGCAGTCTAGTTATTATATACTTATAGTATTGTCGCGGACTGTATATGAAATCTCTAAATATTGAACTGGTCCCTTTAGAGACGGTACAAAAGCTACTTGAGTTTATGGCTTCACTGGATTCACCATCTCACAATTGCATTATCAACTGGGATACGTGTGATTGTCATCGTTACGCAATCATACCGCGCAGGATTTTCTACGCATACGCTTATTCGAACGTGTTAATCGAGGGCAAAACAGAGGTTTGTGATTCGCGAAGTCGGAACGATTAACGTTTCATTGAGCATTCCGATCGCGTGGCCGCTCGCCTCTTCAGACAAACGAGACGCGATATACGCCGACAGTTTTATCAATGAACGGCTAGCGTACCGACAAAACAGATAACACGCTGTCGGTTAGCGTAATCTATCAAAGAATCGTGGCGTGCTAATAGTCAGGTGAACGATGCTAATATTGGCCGTCTGCTCGAGTCACTTAACCCTTCGCCGTTAGCATGATTTTTTACCTTGGTCTGCACAACGGGTCTTTCATGCTCTGGCCTGATTTCTCGGTGTTTTTCGACAAATGAATATAATGGTAAATGAAAATAGCAATTTCATTAGTTCACTGTGTAATACTTCATTCATGAACAAGGTATGGATCGATTCTCTATGAAAACGGAATAATTTTGTAAAGAGGAGCTTAGTTCTATTAAAAACATTGTTGAAGGTATACCTAAGGATAGATGAATGATTGATGGAGTAATGAGAGGGAGGTAAGATAATAGAGTGCTTATTGTAAATCGAGTTTCCTTTTTATGGCCAAGAAAGCTGAAAAATAAACTACTCACCTACTTATCTATGTATCTATCTATTTATAAAAATAATGCATTTATTCCAACCGGTAACGATGAAAACGAGGACCTCCTTCCAGCTTTACCTGCACCACCGTTCATTTCTATGAAACCACTCATTTCTATGAAACCACTCATTTCTATGAAACCACAACCCTCAACAATGTTCCATAAAGTTACAATGAAGTTCTAAGATAACTTCGACGATCGTGTGTAATCAAACTATTAGTCCACCTAATTGGTGTGCTTCTAATAGAGCTTTGATGAAAATCGAGGCCAGCTTTGCCAGCACCACCCTAATTCTAACGAAACTGTTCTATTCGTAGGCAAATGGGTCGGAATCTGATAATACCGGGCGGTACGAGAATCATCGACGCCCGCGGAAAATACGTGATGCCTGGTGGCATAGATCCGCACACCCATTTCGAATTGGAGCTGATGGGAGCCAAGTCGGTCGACGATTTCTATCAGGGCACCAAAGCGGCCGTGGCCGGCGGCACCACTATGATCATCGACTTCGTCATCCCCGGGAAGGACGAGTCTCTTTTGGAGGCGTACGATAGGTACAGGGAAACTGCTGACCAAAAGGTCTGCTGCGATTATGCGCTCCACGTCGCCGTCACGTCCTGGAATCCAAAAGTAAGCTATAAACCTATCCGCCAGCTCGACACGCGATGCTTTGAACCCCTGAGTGGCCTGTCGGGGTTGTCACGATCTTAGGCAACTTTAAACTCATTATTATTTCATGCGTCGTAACCCATTTAGCCCCACCGTACTATGTACAGTTCATTAAAAAAAGAAAAGTTTTACTGACGTACTCGATCAAGTTTTACACTAACGGTTTAGCTTGAAGTATAAACAGTGTAATAACTCTTAAATGAACCCATTTTGTTTGTATTTTTCTGATGACTTTCAAGCGTCATCCTTCTTACTTCTTTGTTAGTTGATTCATTGAAGCTTTTGTTCCAAAGGGATCCTGACCCCAGAATCCTATCGGTGTTAGGCTGAGCCTCTACGGAGGGACACCGGCCTAAAGGATTCCCCTTATCAATGCTAGGCACCTTGGTCCCATAGTCTAGATCTGTCCAAATAGGGTTTTCGAGAGTAAGAGCTAGAAGCCGAGGCTGGCTCGCGAAAGCAGCTTGGACAGGCGTGCTATAAGGGAAGCCTTAGCTAGGTCATCGCGCCACGTACGATGCGATTCATACACGCTCTCCATTCTATTTAGTCACCCGGAATGAGATAATTACCGTAACACGAGCCTTTCCTAGAAAAGAAAGCATGTCTAGACATGACCCCTTTCTTGATAGTTGTTCGTTCGACGTCAATTGCTCTGTGAACCTCCTTCGTGTGGCGGAAGACAATGCTGCACACTGCATAGGAACGCCTATTGTAATTGTCCTGGCTGATTATCTCTGGGATCAGAGATGGTTCAAAAGTGTTTTAACATGAAATGTACTCGTTTGCTGATTAACCCTTCTCGGCGGACGCTTCTGACGGCTATCTCTGGTGGACTAAAATAAAATCTACAGTCTACTCGTAATAAAAGTATAAATGATCAGTGAGGTAATTAGAGCGGCACAGAACAGTACAACACAGTACAGGAACTACAGATTCTCTCTTTCTTCGGTAGAACCGCGCAGCTGTGAAACCTTGACCAAGTGGGCCTACAGAAGCGGCCTCAAAGTTCGCGATTTCATCACGCCGAACGTTGTCCTCTCCATGAATATGGAACGAACGTAATCGTTACACAATGTCGCAGCAGCACCCGAACCGGAATTTATGTAACTCGGTAACGCCGTTCGGAAATTAGTGGGAGGATCTTCGCATGGTCTCTTTTGTCGAGGGCCCCCCATTAGACGATTGATATCGTCCGTGTGCAAATCGGCCGGAAAATCGATCGTGCGCGATTGATCGTTCGCATGATTGGGCTGTTCGCAGAGAAACTGATCCGGCGATTAATCGACTGTTCGATCTGCCGGCTGGATCGTTGTATGTACTCGGTGCGAGGTAGAACCTGCGGCCTAGTATGTCGCTCGAGAGACAGGACTGCGTCTGCCGTCTCTAAATATGGGAAAAGCGATAGGTGTCCACGGTAAATTGGCAAATCGCTGGGCGATCTGGTAGCCACGGGTTGCTGCTTCGTAGATACGCCGCGCTGGCTGCTGGGCCGTCGACTGGTAACTGTAATCGGGATCGTGAATGGAATAACGAACGGCCGATGAGGAAATCGCCGGTCCCGCGTACGGACGCACGCAAATCATCGTGCTCCTTATTTGTTGCCGCTTGTCGGCCTGTCTGGCAATTAGATACGGTTAGAGATACTAAATCGCCGAAATTGGAACATATTTATATTTTCAACCGAACGAATTTAGGTGACGATCAAATAGTAAAAGAGCTACTGGTCAACGCAGGTGAAAATAGGGCTCGTCGAATTTCTCGACGACATTTCTCTTATCCACATTTATGGATAAAATGCTGTATATTAAGTCAATCAACGTTTGTGTCGGAATTTTTGTGGAATGAGATGGATTTTAGTTATAAGTAGACTGCGGATCTTTATGAAGAAATGACATGACATGACATGACTATGACATTTATGAAGAAATTGGTTGGGCGAAATATAAAACAGTAAAAGATGTTAATGCAACAAAGTCGTTAAGGGATGAAATCAATTTTTATGTTATTCCTGTATACCCACGATCAATGCAAAATAAAAATTGTTTACATATATTGCGAGACACAGGAGCCAAATAGAAACTTCTTACTTCTTTTAATTATCTTACTAAGCTGGGACTAATACACTGATGTGCTTAAATCTTTTGAATATGCCCACTGCTTTATATCGCACGTACCCATTTTTGTCATAAATGCATAAAATCCGTAGTCTAGTTGTCTTAATCATAGTGTGTGCCTCATCTATAAAAATATCTGACACTTATTTATTTTATATTCGAACGATGTACTCAATCCAGTATCGATGAAACATATTTTTAGTGAGGTATGAAGAAGCAGGATTGTCGAAGGTCCAATGATTCAAATAGCACAAGTTCGCGGGAATATACTTTATTTATACGATCGATCTACACTCTTACGATTCTCCAGAGCTTCTTAGCTCTCTGTTCCTACTACGCTTTTTTATGCTGACTTTTGCAAGGCGTATCCTAAACTCCAAACTACACTGATTGGGCAATTGATGACAATTGTTGCCAATCAGTGAGTTTTCTCGTTTAGGGCACCGTTCCTTGCGCCCGAGGCGCGCTTTTTGGGAAAGCTGAAAGTGACCGTTAGGATTTTTATGACATAGCGGGATTTTCCTCCAGGTCCGCGAGGTACTTATCGTGGACTTGAATAGGCCCCTCGGACTTCGGTCGGTGCGACCCTTCGGAAACTCGGAGGTTTACGATACCAGCATTTGCTATTGAGGCCGGCAACGAAAGATTCTACGGAACGGGACGTGCATTGTCTACAATATCTAAATTGTACGCGCTAAAAACGGCTTTCTCAAAAATAGCTTAATTGCTGCTTGTCTCGTAAACCGTCCCGACCATTTGCACGCCAGATGTTTTATTGGTCGTGCCGATGGCCGCTACAGGTATCTTTTCCATTGATTGCTTAAGGGATTAATGATAGCAGTGCGACCTCTGTTTAGAGTTTATTGTACCCATTCGATCAATTTATTATTACCTGCCACCATTGATGTCTTTTTATGTGGGGCTTAACAGTATTTTTATTTACGTACCCGTCTATCCGGTTGCATTTGCTTATCTACCCGTCTAAAGCTCACGGCTACCTGTTTCAGGTGAAAGAGGAAATGACGACACTGGTGCAATCACACGGTATCAGTAGTTTCAAGATGTTCATGGCCTACCGTGACATGTACATGCTGAGGGACCCAGAACTGATCGAAGCGTTCAAAACGTGCAAGGAGCTCGGCGCTATCGCAATGATTCATGCGGAAAATGGAGATATCATCGCCGAGGTATGATCTTTTGCATTATAATCTTTCCGATCGAAACTGTCGTCTATTTTCGAACAGAGATAAAACACATTCATAGTCGCAATAGTTCAAGGACTTCTATCAGATACGTAAAATACTGACTTTAAACTTGCATGTCTCAGTGCACTGATCATTTGAAGATAGTAAAACTTGTCCGCTAAAAGTTCTACACATGTTATTGAATAACCATTTGAAATAACAAGGTACGAACCTCGAACGTGGTTTCGGCTAATTGCCTGGCACGGCCGGATCTAGCTCATCGCGGATTTAGTCACGAATTTCTTCGGGAATATAGATCATCGACCGAATCATCGGAAATTGTTTCAGAACACGAAACGATTACTCGACGCCGGGGTTACCGGACCGGAAGGTCACGAAATGTCACGTCCCGAGGAAGTGGAAGCTGAGGCTGTGAACAGGGCGTGCGTTATAGCCAGCCAGGTATGTCGGCAGCAAAAATTATTCGACACAAGCCGGAAGTAAGAGAACCATTTTTAGAAGTAGTATTTACAGTTGTCTAGTGTGCTTTTACACTATTTCTGGCACGCTAGTTCGCACGGAATCGATATTGTTATCGTATCTTCGCAGAAACAAAATTGTTAGATGTGCGGCGCTATTTTTTGCGGCTACAGCCGTTTGCATACCTTGGATAAATGTAGATGCTATTATACGTGCACTTTTACGTTTATTTATATGTTTGTTCACACGTGAGCTATTATTCTCGTATACGTTAAACCACTGGAGACAGAATGGCTTGGGATGCAACTGTATGGTTTCGTTGACCTTTCGCACTGTTCGAGTCAGGTGTACTTAAATCTCTTGTAAAGGAAATTCTTTGAAAATTATAATTTGTGGAAACGATCGCAATCACGGCTTATCAAAGCCGTGTACAACAAAGTAACTGTGTAAACGGTACTCATGTTGTGCCTGAGCACATCTTGTAGGTAGTATGATATTTAAAAGCCGGTAAAGGTTAGATAAAATCGATTAATCCCTTCGGAACGATGACGTCAAATTGTCGATTGCTTTCTGTTAACGTAATCTGTTCGTGATTTCGACATGTTGATATTACTCTTAGCCAGAATGCGGCTCAGTGTATTTATAACATGTTCATTACTTCAAATTGTACGTATGTACTAATTTTTTTCATAAAAGCATGAAACCGTAGTGTAGTTATGATTTTTTCTGGAAGGAGAATAATGTTTGATGAACAGTTACGGAGGTTCTTAGCGAAGCCTTTCAGCTGCAATCGGTAGCTGATCGGTGTCCAGTGGGCTTTTTTTGGTCGGCCCTCCGCAAAGACAAAGCGTTTCAGTTTTTTAAGTCACACGATCATTTCCGTTGTATCATTCTGCATGCTTAGGTGAATTGTCCACTGTATGTAGTGCATGTGATGAGTCGTAGCGCCGCGGAGGCAGTGGTGGCTGCGCGTAAGCATGGCGCTTGCGTCTTTGGCGAGACGTTGGCGGCCGCAATCGGCACAGATGGCACGAACTATGCGCACAAATGCTGGAAGCACGCAGCGGCCCACGTTCTGAGCCCACCGCTCAGGCCAGATCCAGATACACCTCTTGTTCTCATGAACATGTTGGCCAAGTGAGTCCGACGACCAATTTTTCTTTTGGGGATTACCCTTGATCCACAGGGGCTAGTCCGATTCCATCCCAAAGGAGGATTCTCGTGTAACACTTACAAACGCGAACGATTTTTTTTTCCAGGACATCGACGCAGTGTATTTATCTCGAATAAGATTATGATGTTCTAAGATTTTATGAGTTGTAAGAGCTTTTTCTGTCATCTCTGAATCACTGATACTCTACGTTGTTGTCCAACAGTAATACTCACCCATTCCACTATGTCGAGCGCAGTATAAAAACCTTCGTTAAATATTGCCGCAGCCAGATAAAATTCTATTTTAATCTTTTTCGAAAATGTTTTCGTGCAAAACACCAAACGGTTACTGTAAAACTTTTGTTGCAGCTCGTACCTGGATTTAAAATTTCCTCAGAACTGAACTCTGACACACTAAATGCGCTGTTGGACTGCTGTTATACTCACGAATTCAATATTATATCAAATCCAATAACGTGGATTTCTTTAACTTGTTACACGAGAATCACCCTTTAATCAAACAACGTTCCACGAAACTTCTGCTCAGACTGAGCATATTGCTGGCAATATTTATGGCATCATTCCACTATTAATCACGCAACCGCGTACATCTTTACTATTAAAGCCTGTCTTTTCAAAGAAGAGAGCCGAGATATATCGGCGGCGGCATCTCAGATCCTCTCTTCCATGAAAGAGAAGCTATGGTGCTAGAAAATTGCTTCATTTCCTAGTATAACAAGATCTTTGTGGTCATCGGAGTCGCCAGACGAGGGGAGCGCTAATTGAGGGGAAAAAGTTACCGGATTAGTCACGTGACATCTGAATCTGGCGATTCCAGTGATCGTAAAGATGCATTTCCAATTTTAAAAAAAACTGATTTTATCGAGGAATGGACATTCTGCACATTCTGTTCTAATAGGGAAAAACGATGCAATAAATAGTTCCAGCACTGTCTAATGGAAATAAACCATTTTTACTGTAACGGAGGCCACGAGGGAAACTATTCACAGTTGGCCCGAATTGGCCAGAACCATTGTCGTAATAATTTTCTTTCGGGGAAGCTTCTAGAATAAAGTTTCAATTCGGGCTGGCCAGATAAGCGTAAAGTTTCTTCTCCGATCGAAAATAGTCCGGGACCATTTATCAAAAGCAGACAATGCGTCTGGGGCGCTTGTTGCAGAGATACGGGTCACGATCCACGGTAACCGTGATTCAGGGATTACCTACGTTCGCTTGAACAGTACACGCGAACCGCATCGCAATATAGTTCGCCGTTCCACGATGTTGCATGCGCCGGAAATTATATTTAGAAATACATATCTGTCGAAATCCTCGTGTGCATGCAGGCTGATCGTTGCTGCAGTTAACGTTACTTTTCTTCTACTTCCCCCGATATCTTCTGCATCGGATATCGCTGTTGTACGGCTGGCACGATCCCCCTTCTTTCGATGTGTACACGTAGCCGTAGTTGTACGTGTATTCGCTAGCCGCTTTGTGTGTGAACACGGTTGAAAGACGCAAGAACAGTTGTGACTAATCTTCGGAAACAGGAGATCGCTGGATTCATTCAGCGCACACTGTAGAATAGTGAATCGATGTAACGTATTTTTGTGTAACTATACTGCTAAATTGATTTCCATGCAATCGAAGCTAAAATAAGGCAGTATTTTATTCTTAGAATTGTTGAATCTCTTTTTAAACTATGAAACGCCTTCTAGTGCAGCTGCTAGCTATCGGCCAGAAAGATAAAAATATATAGATGAAGATAAACGTGTTTCAACTGTGGACACAGCTCGATGTAATCTGTGTCGTAAAATCAGGATAAGGAAAGTCGAAGCAGAAAATTTTGGCTGTTGGAGGTCCTTCTTGTATTAAGAATCAATCTTATTCTCTCCAGCTTTTTATACTGTATTTTTTAGGGATACAGTTAGAATTGATTATTACTCTGAATCGAAAGAGAATCGTACGGACTTTAATTGATCGAAAATGAGGCGATTTCGAATAGAAGTTTTTTTTATGGTGGTAATGTGTTATCTACAAACTGCGCATACAATGAATCTTCGCCCGAAAGAGTTTGAAAGACGCTTGCTTCATTCACTTCCGAGAAACTGAAATAGACTGTTGCTCGAAACGGAAACACTTATGACTAAAGTGCAGATGTTTATGTCGCTCTATGTTAATGTCAGGATGTTACAATATCTGTTAGACTATGACGTCTTGCTTCAAAGAAGTTATGAAGCACGTAATAAAATTCAATCAAAAGCATACGAATCGATACAGGTTCGTATATGTGATGCGATAAAATATAAATAGGACTTTATCAGTTTCGCACAGTATCAGATATCTTCTACATCCACTCTATCAGATTTCATTGAGTTGTCCCAACGTGTGCTATTAACAAAGTAATAGTGTTATGATTGCATGGCTCTAGGGATTTAACAATGGACTTGATAAAGCAAGGGATGCAGGTCAAGTGTCGCATCAGATTCCAAACATTTGCCACAGAGATAGTCTCAATTGCATGTAGCATTCGTTGAAATACAAACAGCTTGATCAAATTCGGTAGATACTTACAGATGGACATAGAGAAGTAACCAGAAAAGCCATTAATCCGTTGACTGCCACACGAGTGCCCATAAAAGTCTAAAATAGAAAAGACAGCAGTTGCTTTTTGCAGTAATCTTCTTCTAGCTTCTAGATCCTAACGAAGTTTGGCTTACTTACTATATTGCGAGAAAAATTAATTTTCAAGTTTCATGGAAAGATATGCAAGTTATGAGGATACAAGGAAACTGATGGAGTCCAGTTGTCACGTACACTATGAAAATTGTACAATTCATTGTCATAATTAGACTGCGAATGCTTACGCATTTGTAGCTTCTGGAAATGTTCGGAAGATGGTAGAATGTAAAATTCCACAGAATTTAGTACGATTTTTATTTATTTCACAGCTACAAAGACTACCACCGAAAATAAGATTTTACACGATTCCACTTTCTTAAGGCGAGCCTAGAAAAATTGAAAATTGCATGAACATCCGCGATCTGGTCATAATTCTAGCACATGGTTAGTAATATTAACGTCGAAAGGGCGAAAGATGTATAATGAATTTTCCGAGACATTCTAATGGCTTGAAATGGGAACAAGAAATAATCCTCATTCTGAGAACTCAAACGAGATGATGGCAGGTAGCCAACGAACGACCTTGAACAGCCAACATAATCTGCTTTGAGAATAGAGAGCAGTGAGAGGATTTAAAGTGTCGCGTTTAGGTGAATAGCCCGCTGTACATAACGGCGGTGACGAGCAAATCCGCTGCTGACGTTGTGTCAGTGAAAAGGTCCGAGGGTGTCGTCGTGTTCGGGGAAACTCTCGCAAGCTCCGTCGGTATCGATGGCAGCGAGCAATATGGGAAAGTTATTGAAAAAGCAAGGCGATACATTACTAGCCCGCCGTTGAGACCCGATTCCACGACACCTGCTTACCTAATCGAACACCTAGCCCAGTAAGTAACCTAACACCCAAATTACTACTACCTACTACTATTTAATCACCGTTTGTTGTCTCGCCGAATTTGCTTCATTCGTTTCCTCCCTTTTCTCTTTGTCGCTCGTCAAGGTTGCAAGTCCTCAGTTTGCGGCCGTGATGATGACTCAAGCGGGAAGGAGGTGATTCCTATCGTACAAATGATTTCGTTTTACAAAAACGAGAGAGGTCTGCGGCGAGAGCGACGCAAATGTTATGCTGATTTTTTGATGAGCCTTTGCCGGATTCTAGTAGGCACTCGTTAAACCGAGTGCACCAACCCCTTGTGATACTTACTAGGGGTGAATGGCTAATAGATCACAAGATATTGACTACTATTTTTGTATCTATCCACCGTATTACAGCCTGTGCATCTGGTACTTTGAAAATTGATGAGCTCGGAAATTTTAATTATACACATACACTCCTGTCCATAAGTCACCGGAGATTTATTCAAATTTGGATGCATAAAAATGGTACTTACTAATTTTTTTTAATGTAGAGAACGTGTGAATCAAACCTGACCAAAATATAAATTTTAATTATTATTCTTATATTTTCTAATTTTTAAAATATAAGTGGAGTAATTGTTTTCTAATTTGGCTTCTAGAGCTCAATCTTCTCAATCTCTTCTTTCCAACATTTATTCAAATAGCATATGTATATATTAGATGATTGCATAAGTTCGTGCCCGATTTGAAAATAAAATTCAATGGTTAAAATTTAGAGAATACTATATTTTATTAATCAATTATATATAATTTTATTTAACACTCCGCTGTGCAGTACAGTTTGCGACATCTATGAAAATCGGGCACGAACTTATGCAATCATTTGATATATTTAATTTTCAAATATTATTGTATAATCGCTACATCTAATCAAAATAAAACAATAAAATCAAGCTGGAAGCTTGTGTTCTTTAATTACCATTTTGTGGAAGATAATATACAGGATGCGGCCGAATAACATGTACTAGCGGGCACGAGGTGGTTCCTTATGAAAAAATAAGAACAAAATATGAAATAAAATTTTTTCATTTGAAGCTTAGTTTTCGAGAAAATCGAGTTTGAAAATCCTATTGGTACGTATGCTGTTACGGCTAGGTTACGGTTCGTCGAGCATCGTATAACGCTTATCGTGTTTATAAACAATGTCTACCCAGCATTTGAAAGTTACGGAGTTCAAGAAAAAATACACAAAAGACTTTTAACGAACATTTTATTTTATTAGTGACAAAATTTAAAAACTTAGCCGTAACAGCATACGTACGAATAGGATTTTCAAACTCGATTTTCTCGAAAACTAAGCTTGAAATGAAAAAATTTTATTCCATATTTTGTTCTTATTTTTCCATAAGGAACCACTAACGATTTATAGACGGGAGTGTACAATTTAGGGCGTACAGATGGAAAGTAAATATTACATACAAAGATTTTGATGCAATACAAATCTTGCATTACGAATGTAATAGAGATCAGTGTAACACTTGCGAGCTGTCTTCGTTCATTTATAAAATGATAATCAAATAAAGGTTCACAGTCTGCCGAGAATTCATCGTGCCTCACCTTTTCTCACGATAATGAAAACAAACAGGGTCACTGTCCCCTCTCTCGTTGTTGACGGAGGCCGCCTACTGTCAACCAACCCCATAATATGGCGGAGATAGCGCTGTAATTATAAATCCTCGGCAAATGCGCACACAGATACAAGATACCGTACATTCTGTAGTAAAAATCTTCGAATTTCATTTCTACCGCATTCACGAGATATGTAGCGACAAGTCAATATTATATTGCTACTTCCGCCCTTGTCGACATCTCGTTCGGGTACATCGAAATCGGTGATCGAACCGCGTATTTGCGTGAAACGATTATTTTCGGCGGACGATCGATGGATCCAAGAGCGCCGTAATTTAGACGCGGTTGCGTCACGAGATATGCTGTACGCGTCGCACGAGTATTCAAATGATGGCAATAAATTACGGCAACGAATTGGCACACACGATGTTAGCGTAACTGAACGTAATTCTAATGGACATCGCGTGGGAAGCCGCTTTTATCTCACCAAACGGCATTAAACTTAATTAACCGGTCGGAGGAAAACTCGTTCAAAGATCCGCACGAACGATCAACACAGTCGTGCGTTTCACTCGACCGCGTGGTGCGTGCGTTTTTCTTTTCGATGGGAAAAATAAGACCGTTGACTTGGCTTATCAGGTGTCAAGGTAACCTTCTATTTTCCATCGGTTCTCGATGTTCCACGCGTGTGCGTCGGATGCATTGTGCAATCGTGCGTGGGAACCGTGTTGCCGTGGGGTGGTAGTTTTGGTGCAAAACAGACTGGTAGCGAATTGATCAATTTTATTTAAACAACCATTTTTTAATTGGCGAAACTGCGGTCAAAAGTAACGAGGCGACTTTAGTGCATTCTTCGTGTGTCTAATCGTCACACTACATGCACCGCATGGATTTGTTTATTTAGTTTACTAGAACCATACGAATCGAGGCACACGATAGGAAAGATACTCATTTTCTTCATTCTTATTCTTGCTCTTGTTGTTCTTACAATATTTCTCTTTTCAAATTTGATCTGCGTGTTTTTTCCCTTAGTTTCTATATATTTGTATCCTGTTATTTCTATTATATTTCTATATATGAATTACTTTGGAGTGTTGAAAAATCATTTTATTTACAAATATCTATTAATTGCGTATTGGTAGTGGTCAATTGTAATTTCACACGATTCATCGATTTGCCAGAATGGCTACAGCAAGTTTTAAATTATTATTTATAATGGTACTTTCGTTGCCTGTTATTTTTGACTCCGGTCTTGTCTATCCAATTCAAAGTGGCTACAGCGAAACTCCATTTACAAAAGGGTATCGAGTGTATGCATATATAGTGAAATTATACAAAAGTGTTCGATCGATTTATTTATAGAAATATTATCGTCCTCCACGAATGATTTGCTTATTTAAAAAGAGAGAAGTTCGCTTACCGATAGGAGATCACAAATTTTCCGCAGTACCTGCAACTTCGTATTCGAATAACCGGTATATGGGAGATTATTGGATAATTGGCATCGGACAATACCTTTCCTTCGCCCATTCTTCCGCGTACAAAAGATTAACGGGCACATAACTGGAGTGACGCGTGGCAGATAAAAGAGCTCTGCAGAGGTTCAGATAATAGCCGCTCAGCAGAGATTTACTAAATGGGACATCGAATAAAATGTTCCAGTAAATGGAGCTTTACTGTACAGCTTCCCTTTTTCGCGAGAGACTTCTTTGTTATTTTTCAAAATAATGGGGCAATTTGGTTAACCCTCTCGATGACTCCTTTCTTATCCAAAATATTTGCATTATACTAGTCAACCTTAGAACGACACTGTCTTCCAATAAAACTCTTCGTAAATAATAAGTTTATCCATTTCGTTACTTCGATACGAAGTATTATCGAACAAAGAGGCAAATGTTAGTAATTATTAATTTGTTATTTCTAACTGACCACCGATTTAAATTGCTCCCACTCATTTTTCCCGGCATAGTGTGTTCCCTTAACAGGTGGACTCGTTTCCAGGATTGAAAGGGTGCGGGATGCGCCTTCTCATTTCTCCATAATGCATGCGATGGGGTTTTTCAGTAGTCGAAAGCGCTAGATAAAAGATCAATCTACGCTGCAGTCGCCTAAAAAGGCGAAAAAGTCCTATTTTTACGTTTACGAGGCGTAATTTCCATTATTCGGCAGCATGTACAGTGACTCCCATTAATATTCGGACGCTCTAAAAAATAGGACTTTGAGGGCCTAGATTGATCTTGTATCTCTAGCGCTTTTGACTACTGAAAACCCCCATCCTTGCATTATCGAGAAATAAGAAGGTGCATTCCGCATCCTTGCAATCCTGAAAACGAGTCTACCCCTTCAAGATAAAATTGGACATTTTCGAGTATTAAAAGGAGGCAGAATGTTATGAAAATAGCGCAGCTTTATGCTTCCGAATAATGCAAATTACGCCTCGTAAACGTAAAAATAGAAAATTTGGGGGCGATTGCTTCTGAAAAACCCCATCTTTGCATTATCCAGAAACGAGAAGGTGCATTCCGCACCCTTGCAATCCTGAAAACGAGTCTACCCCTTCAAGATAAAATTGGACATTTTCGAGTATTAAAGGAAGGCAAATTACGCCTCGTAAACGTAAAAATAGAAAAGGGAGCTTCTGAAAAACCCCATCTTTGCATTATCGAGAAACGAGAAGGCGCATCCCGCACACTTGCAATTCTGGAAACGAGACTTCCCCCTTAAGATAATCCGTGAAATAATCTGTTTTCTTAAACAAAATGCAGAATTTCCCAAGTAGAAATGGACGAATCTATTATCGCGATAAAAGTTTGCCGCGTCCTGAACTTTATTGTATTTGCCTGGCCTCTTGTTTGAAGAATAGGTTTAGCAGTGTCGTTCTAGGCGTAACTGGCATTAGCGGGCCATTGATCATTAACGTTCTGTTCTGTCAGGGATGGCCTCCAAGTAACCGGAAGCGACAACTGCACGTTCAACGCGGATCAGAAGGCCCTGGGCAAGGACGACTTCAGCAAGATCCCGAACGGCGTGAACGGTGTTGAGGATAGGATGTCCATCGTTTGGGAGAAAGGTGTCCATGCAGGCATAATGGACCCGACGAGGTTCGTCGCGGTGACGAGCACAAATGCTGCGAGGATCTTCAACTTGTACCCGAGGAAGGGGGTGATAGCTGTCGGCTCAGACGCCGATATAGTCGTCTGGGACCCCAACAGGAAGCGTACGATTTCCGCCGAGACGCACGTGCAGGCCGTTGACTTCAACATCTTCGAGGTAAGGGCACGTTCGATATTAATTGTTAATAAACTCTTTGTTCTCGCAGAACTCGCTTTCCATTGATCCGTCCACGCACACGCGCGACAGGAAATTTAATTGGTCGGGGGATGGTCGAGTCTAAGTGGATGCTTTTGGCCATTTTCTGGCAACCAAGGCTACGATCCGAATTGTCTTCGAATTCGCCAGTTTGATTATATATTTTTTGAACCTAGAGTAACTGTGACAGTAATCTGAGGCCAGTAGTCGATAATGATTTGATTCGAGTATTTCAATTTGTTAAAATGTTAAAGACGTTTTTAATATAATTCCAACCGACTGATCTGTTTCAGGGTATGGAGGTTCATGGAGTACCTGAGTATGTAATAGTGGAAGGACGTGTCTGCGTCGATGAGTGTGAGCTGAAGGCTGTGCACGGTTTCGGAAAATTTGTCGAGTCACCGAGCCACGTTAATTATGTGTACGAGATGATAGAGGACAGGGAGAAGGTACATTATTTCCACTAGGATAGTTAACACGTTAAGCGCCACGTTGGTCCCTAGGGACCGACGCTAGACTTTCCGTTCAGGCCACGTCGGTCCCTACGGACCGGCAGGGCCCGCCTGACGGCTAACTGTGGCCTGAACGGAAAGGCACGCAAATTCGGCGTGGCGCTTAACGTGTTAATAGTCATGTTACTCCATTTCATTTTTTGCAACAAGCTATGTTTATTAAGACAAGAAGGACACAATCCTTTAAAGAATGTATTTCAGTTTAGAATTTATTTGAGGAGGTTACAGAGTTCATGCATTGATTTAAGAATATTAATTAATACAAAGAGCTTTCACCTGCTACTCAATCTTCGGTAGCACTTGACAAACAAATTCCAAGCTGAAATGTGTGTAAAGTTATTTTTGTTAAGACACAATCCTTTAAAGAATGTATAATATTTCAGTTTAGAACCTATTTTAGAAGATTACAGAGTTCATGCATTGATTTAAGAATAGTAATCTTCAGTGGCACTCGAAAAACAAATTCCGAGCTGAAATGTGTGTAGTTAAATGTATGTAAAGTTATTTTTGTTAAGATACAATCCTTTAAAGAATGTATAATATTTCAGTTTAGAACCTATTTTAGAAGATTACAGAGTTCATGCATTGATTTAAGAATAGTAATCCAAAGAGCTTTCACCTGCTACTCAATTTTCAGTAGCACCCGACAAACAAATTTCGAGGTGAAATAAATGTGTGCGACGACGAGAAACTAGTAATCTGCTTAAACTCTTAATGCTTACTTAGCTCCCTTTACTACATTTCGCGGAACGCGTTACACAGAGTTCTGAACTCAATTAGTTGGGAGAGCAAATAATCGATTACGCCTACGAATACGGTGAAACGTTTGTACAGAGACCGCGTGGTGTGGCGAGGTCCGAGGCCGAGGCGAAGAAGTATGCGGAGGAAGACGCGGCCATCGCGAAGGCCAGAGAAGAGGCTAGAGCAGCGGCCCTTGCTAATTCCCGCCAAACAAACGGTACCTACGAGAGGCCGAAACCGAAAGTGACTATACCAGATTGCGTGCCGACTTTGCCAGACTCTGCCGTGGTTACGCCATCCTCGAAAGGCCCCCGAATGGAAGGACAGAGAAATTTGCAGGATTCGACTTTCTCCATCAGCGGTGAGTAGCTAATGGGTGTGCTAACGACTCAAGATCACGAAGTGCTCTACACTCTAGAAAAACATTGGTAGTCTCAAGCGTTTATTACAATAAAGTATAAACCCTTCAGGTACCACCGACAATAATAACCTAATTGAATTGATGAAATGGAAATGAACATTTTTGAATCGGTTCCACCCAAGGGTGTCCCAACAAGAGTGGAATATTTAAATTCCAAATAAAATACAGTCTCTTTATTTACTACCGAAATTTTGATTTAATCTAAATGTAGACATGTGGGAATTATATATGGAATACAACACATCTGGTAATCGCCCTCCTCGACTTTGCTGGACATTTGCGTTCCTTTGACGAAATTTTCAATCACATTTTGGCATAATTGTAGCTAAATCTCAGGGACACAGCGTCGGAGATACAGGGACAAAGAACGGAAAGATGCTTTATAAGAGATGTGGAAACTGTGGTAGAGGTGGTAAAGAATAGCGGGAGAAAATGTGGGGGGTGAGTTATAGAAAGGAAGTCGCAGGAAAAATCGGACGAGTTCCGTCTCTTCGGGCTCAAGAGCCTTCGACTCTTAGTTAGACTAATTTATTGCCTCTAGTCGAGTGGTCGAAGTTTTTGGGACTTGGTGTCGAATTCTACAGTTTCGTAGGTCTCGCATTACGTTGCGTCTCAACAAACTATGATAATGGTTTGACTCTCGAAGCACAACAGCAGAAACGGCGTCAAATTTAAATTCTCCGCTCTTGTTGGAACACCCTTTATTTTATAGAAACGGCTCACTGTGCGTCTATCACAGACGCTGTGAATTCTCTAAAATTGAGTTGAATTCTCTAGAATTGTTGTTTTGTTGCAGAGGACGTAGAGGAAGCGAGAAGAGCCTGCATCCGCGTGAACAATCCGCCTGGTGGCCGCAGTGCGGGAGGTTTTTGGTAATTTTTGAAAGACAGAGTCAAGGTCTGCTTTGCATATAGAGATTTTTATTACGAACAAATAAGAAAATCTCTTTCCACCCTCACCCTCCTTTATCATTCATATGCACATTCGTCATTCTTCCTTCTCTCTATCTCTCTCTCTATCTATCTCTATCTTTCGTTTCACATACTAGAACCGTCAGACCCGCTTTCAGGTTCGCTACTTCGCCAAATACTAAGACTTAAGTTTCGTCATTCACGTTTTTCCTTGTTTTCAAATTCACCTATGTATATTCCCATCGATCAAGGTCTGTTCCAAAAAAGGAGGATTCGGATGCCACTGGTCAGTAGAGAGTGGTCACGCTCGTATACTCATGTTTTAATCACCATTTCTCGCTTCGTTATCGCTTCATTGCCGCCTCCGTGTATCCGTGCGCTTCATTCGTTGACCTTGGACGGTAGGTTGCTTCCGTGGAAGTCGATCTATGCGCGTTTGCGAACCAACTAAATACCTGCTCTCGTTCATTTTTATCGGCCGCGTCGAATTTCATCGACTGCATTGAGTTTAACACACGAGACTGAAGCGTTTTGATCGGTTCACTGTGACGCGTGTCGGACTGCTGCGTATGAAATGCTTCTTTGAACTGGCCTCCAGGCGCCTAACTATTCCTTCGAAGGAATCCTTCTGCACATCATGCGAATATTACATCAACGTTCGTCTTCATCTCTTTTAATCGTCTTGCATCCGCCTCGAGGGCTGATAGGGAGTTTTATATCATGATACAATTTATCCATTTAGATTTAATACTGGGCGAGAAGCAGACATTCACCCGAAATGCTAATCGTAATTAGCGTAAGTAAAATATTTTAAGATTACGAAATTAAAGATATCATTGAATGGGTGTTATTGACTAATATGATTGACCGCGCAAGCTTTCTTTCAAGATTTGTATTGTGTTTTCTGTCTTCTTGATTTCCGTACCAGCTTCGAAATAATTTAAACACCTGCGTTACCTGAGTAGAAGTCTATTATATCTTATAATAAATCCTATTTATTGATAACTCTGACAGATGTCCGAATTGCAGAAAGAAAAATGGATTTCATATGCAGCAGCCTCGCAAAAGTAAGTTTCAAAAGTAAGAGAAATTGCAGAGTACGCGAGGGAACTGTAATTACAATAATACGCCGATACTAGTCTATTCTCGGATGAAATATCAGACGCTCATTTATCATTAACCCTTTGCACTCGGAACTATTTCAACTGGAAAATTAAACATTTCTTCCGATCTACAATATTTCCATTCCCTATGATTTTTGAAATTTTATGGATATGAAATATTGGTATAACACCCCATACAATACCTAAAAGTTTAGTAATTGATTAGATACCGACATATTTAATAATGTAAACAATATTTTAAATAATGGTACAGCAATTTTTAATGGTGCCTCAGAGGGGACAACCGAGTGCAAAGGGTTAAAAGACCATCGCCATTGAAACATCACGATCTACTATCGAGGTATTGTAGTTCCAATCCTAAAGAAAAACGCGTTCTCTTTGGAGAGCAGACATCTATGCATGCAATTATTCTTACTGATCGTTCCCACAAACACCAGCACTGTACAAAACTCCGAGTTTGTGCAATAACTCCCAGTGAACATTTATGGCTTAATGGGAAAACAATGCTGTAGTCGTTTCTTTCCTGAAACGTTTCTTCTTTTAACGGTGGACTTTGCGTGCGCGCGAACTTGTTATTCTTGTGCTCCAAGGTCAAAAGCTTACGAGCATATTATTTATTGCATAGTACATGTACGCTCGATTACAGAAACAACAACAAAAAAAAAGAAACTAGCATCTGTAACGCAAGGTCGGAGACCTTGGAAAGTGTTCGAATGAAAAAATGATTATTGGTGTTATCGCGAATCATGAGTTGTACATTAAAC
This sequence comes from Lasioglossum marginatum, assembly GCA_028455795.1. Lineage (NCBI taxonomy): Eukaryota > Metazoa > Arthropoda > Insecta > Hymenoptera > Halictidae > Lasioglossum > Lasioglossum marginatum. Next base: position 1,400,286 of record CM052259.1, on the reverse strand, counting down.
GATTGTTGGTCGGTTATTGTTATTGACTTTTGTTCCCGTACGATAATTTTACGCGCCGCGCCGATCGTCATTGTCGCACCGACGTTAGTTACGCGGTCGGTGTGATCACCGACGCAAATGTTACATGACCGGTGTACTCGTTACACAGGGACAACTTGCCTCGTTCTCATCCGATCAAGGTTTAGACTAGAGATCGCGTGTACTAAAATGCATGCGTACACATGGTACGTGAATCGTGTAGTACGATTTAAGGATCCGTGGATCAGTGTAGTACGAACTTAAGGATCCGTGTAGTACCAATTTAAGGATCCGTGTACACGGATTGCCGTTGTCATTTCTCTATAAAGCAAAGATGGAGTTTTTCAGGAGTCAAAAGCGCTAAATAAAAGGTCAATCTAGGCCGCAGTCGTCCTCAAAAGTCCTATTTTTACGTTTACAAGGCGTAATTTGCATTATTCGGCAGCATGTAGCTGTCGCAGCTTTATGAAAATAGCTGCATTCGAAACTTTATGCCTCCGAATATTACGCAAATTACGCCTCGTAAACGTAAAAATAAGACTTTTGAGGGCGATTGCGACTTAGATTGATCTTTTATCTAGCGCTCTTGACTGAAAAACCCCATCGCATGCATTACGGAGAAATGAGAAGACGCATCCCGCACCCTTGCAATCCTGGAAACGAGAATCCTTAAATTCTTACTTAATTCTTACTCAAACCTTTAAATTCTTACTAAACGGTTCACGTACCACGTGTATTTATTATACACGCGAAATACGGATCTCTAGTTTAAACCCAGCATGTGCAACCGCATTTCATGGGCATAACATATTTTATAAACTATCGACTACGTTAGCATAGATCGCGCCGTAATGTTAATCGTAAGTTTATCTATATTGACAAACGTCGATTGTTCTGTTTTCCACGTCGCGTTCCAATGTTACGACACGATTATTGTAATGTTATGTTTCACCGGTGACCGAGTAGCGCTGCGTTTCTCAATTGATTATTGTATCTGTTAATTGTACCGAGTGTAAATATTAAAAATATCCTCAGTTCGCAACCGGGTTCGAAAGGCTCGAAACGATTCTGTTGGAAAATTATGATATGGCTCTCGATCATACTTGACGAAATAATAAATACTCACCGTCGAGAAATAAACGATTTACACATAGGAGAGTTTTTGAACCTTTTTCAACGTGTTTGTACTCCGTGGTAGATGCTGCGAATTTAGAATAGCAATCTCGTGCTCCGAAATCAAAACCTTACGGTACTCCGATTCTCCGATTGGCGATGTATATGTAAATTTCTCAGCCGATTCTACAGGACGAAATAATAATCCAGAAACATCTGCGCGAACAATACGTTTTAGAGTACCAAACGAATTACGCACAAATATTTCCGTACTACACTATGAATAAGGAACGAATACCCTAAAATTACTTTGCTGCGCTGAAAGTGGAAAATTAACGCGACGGCAGTCGCAAGAACGCGCACAATTATATCATCGCTACATTACAACTTGAAAATAACTTCCACGGGCTGATAAGTTAGAAAAGAACTGTGAAACTCTGGAAAATCTGCCAGACTGTTTCACGCTTATATATTCGAACGAAATTCCACAGATTTGAGGAAATATGAAATTATAAGAAATATCTACTATTTATCTACTTTGGCTTCTGCTTGTCAGCCTATAATGACGATGAATAAAAAAACATAATTTTGCTGAAACTATTACAGATGCTAGGTCAACAGAAAAATTGGCTTTTAGTACAATTAAAAATTAATTATTAAATATATATATGAATAAATTTGAATGAAAGATCTACCTAGTGGGTAAAATGAGCGAAGCCTAAAATGATTATTTCTGACTTATCAGAGTGTAAATCTTCACGTAAAGAACCCTACATTCCGAAATTGTCATTGTTTACATCGTTCTGCGTATACTTTCTCCCGGAAAGGATTATATTATACTTTCTTTCTTATTTAATTATTACTTTATCGAGCTATAGAGACGCGTTAAGGCGCGCGCTCGTCAGCTAGAGTAACCAATAAATGGTTCTTAACATGATAATAACGCTAAGGGTAACGATATTAATGATAATAATCATCACATAATAAATATCCGTCACGTACTCATTATCGTGTAAGAGCGAACCGGAAGTACTCCGACTAATGTGCAAGGCTTCTCTGAGCTACTCTTAAATGACCAAAAACTGTTGGTTACCATTGTAACAATTGTAACAGAGACTTTTACCATCGTGTGAACCTCGTGAATACACTTTTGAGATGAGATTTTTTCGATCGCATTTAAAAGAGTCCGAGAAGGTTTTTGAATAGATTTTTCTATCGAAATTCCGCGAACGTTTCTAAGTATTTCTACACGTGAAATAAATTAATAGGGTTTACGGAGTGTGACATTTCATTATCGGGTGTAATTACGATAAGGTACGGATTAGTGCAACGAGATTTGGATATCAACAAAATCATATAAACGTTCATTTTTTTCGGTTATTGATATTCGATTACTGAATAACCGAGATTTTACTGAATTGAAAATAGAATTTACCTTTTAGAGTAAGGTAAACGGCTCAATGTAAATGAAGAAGATTTTAAATTGGTTCATGTGCATTAAATTGTCATATCAGGAAACAAAATGAAGTATTAATAATCAGGAGTAAAATCGTTTCATCAATCCGAACTTTATTGTAGCGCTATATACATAGATATCTAGACTGCAATTATTTTATCGGAATGATACCACTGTTTCTGATAATAATTATTCGATTGGTGCATACAGAATGTCTAAATATTGGTTACCCTTTTTTTAATAATCATTGTCTGTATCTGAAAACCTACAATTTTGTACTGTAAACGGTACAGTGTATACAATAACATATTTGACAAAAAGAACAGCCATGGACTTTGTAACTTCGTTTAAAAAACCTTTGCATATGCACCAGTCTATTGTGTAACTGGAAGTGCATAATTATTAAACTGCGGGTTTCATGCGCTCATAGCAGATGCAACAGACTGAAAGAAACTAAGTTGAAAGTTTAATGAAGTTTACCACAAACTTTACCAGAAAAAGTGGGTTTTCACTTAATCCTTGATGCGACAAATTAACTTGTAATAACATTACTTTGCACATATATATAAACATCCGCAGTCTAATCATTACATGAAACTACTTGGTGTTTTTTGAACAATCGAGAAATAGTTCCATCTAATTGATTGAAAAGCTGTTTCATTTATACAAGTGTTAGGCATTTAACACATTCGTTGACTCTCCAATCGTTATCGTACACGTTACATTCGTTTCAAGTCGATCATCGTTTCTTCTTTCTTTCTTTTAAATAAAAGTAACAATTGGTGTTTACAAGACCGAGGATACTCGCAGGTATTTCTTCATAAATTGAACACCCGTATATTGCGTAAAATGGTTCCCACTGTAATTCGCGAACTCGGGACGTGCGAGGGCTTAGCAAACAGATTTACCTTTATAAAAATCTAATTATCAATGTGTTCACGTTGCGTGACCTCAAGTCGAGTATTCAAATGAAATGTATAGTTTATCGATATAATAAGTGATACAGCTAGAGTAACTATATTTATGTCTGTTACAATGTATGTGATCGCTTGAAATAAAAACTTGACATGAATGTGACACGCCCACCTATGATTTTCATTTGTCTTATCAACGAGAACGTCATAAACTTAATGGAGTTCGCAAAGAATACAACTAACTTTATTTCAACTTTTGTTTTTGTAAATTGGTCTATAACAATATATATATTTACATAAACATCAACAGTCTGTAATCACTAGTTTAAATACACCATCTATACAGTCTTTACTAAAATATACATGAAATATATGCAAAATATTAATATAATAATATGCAAGGTTGAAGAAGTTCCTAGCTGTACTATTTCGCTAATATAAGTTTTTCAACAACGTTATATTATTACTGTGAATATTATTAATGATCTAAAACTTGCGTAGAAGAACAATAGAATCTCATTTATAGATATCGTAGTACGTTATATAAGCTTTAAACCATTTTTACGACACAAGTCGTAAGTTATCCGTACATTTAGCAATAAACATTCAGGCAGTGAAAGCAAACGCTTCAATACTTGTACACACACGTAACATAGCTCGCGTTTTGAAAATGTATGATCACAGCAATAATGTAGAGAAGATCGATACATTAGCATCACTGGACAATAAATGTAATACAACATTACATTCTTTATGCTTTGTAAGGATATGTATTATTCCACGATACTTTCTCTCAATTTTTCAAGAGTATTTTGTAATAACGAAATCTACTGCTCCTCTGCCTTTTTACGAACTTTCTCCAATATTCCTTTCAATTCCGACAATCGAGGGCTCTTTTTCTGTAAAAGAGTATGAGGTATTTAAAATTTTTATAATTTTATATTAGATTCTATCGATCTACTTTACCTCGGATAAACTTCTTGCGAGACTAATCTGACTGAAGAGTCTGCCACCTTCGGCTGCACCACAATATTGCTCCATTTGTCGTCTGGTTAAGTCAAAGATATCTGAACCGGTCATGTCCCTTAATTGTTTACAAGTCCTGGAAGTGGACAATATATTTTTCCATAATTATTCTTCGAAGAAGAAAAAATAATACGCTCTATTTAATTATTATGAAAGGAATAGTTCTTCATTTAAGGGAAGCTAAAAATCGTCTATGATTCCTCGTTTCTATCTAAATGAAAATGTTTACAAAAATTGAAAGAACAACTATTCAAGAGAAGTACAATGGCTTTTATGACTTGGATCGAAATGCTTCTGCAATCATCCATCATTCTGCAATGCTGTCATACTTTTCTGTAAATCCTTTGGCAGTCAGCCAGCTGCACACTTCGCTAGGGCTGGAGTGCTGGTCCAAGAGAACTCCGCGATCAGTACCGTCGTTCTTATACTTCTTCTCGCGGAACATACTCAACACGTACTTCAGCTCCTCTTGCATCTGTTCTTGATTACTCAGTCCTTCAGAAAAAGACAATAGATCAAGCAGCTAGAAGTCTACAGTTCTGTCTCGAGAAACGGCACCAATGTTTGTTTTGAGAATAGGAAACTTCACAAAGGTCACTGACGTTTCTCGAGACAAAAGTATATACAGTAAGTCCTCGACTTATGCGGTTAATTTTGAGCGCCATCGCTGAAAATTATTAAGGGGGTAGACTCGTTTCTAGGATTGCAATGGTGCGGGATGCGCTTTCTCATTTCTCGGTAATGCAAAGATGGGGTTTCAAAAGTCCTGTTTTTACATTTACGAGGCGTAATTTGCATTGTACTTGCAGCTACTTTTTAGGCGACTGCAGCCTAGATTGATCTTTTATCTAGCACTTTTGACTCCTGAAAAACTCCATTTTTGCATTATCGAGAAATGGGAAAGCGAATCCCGCATCCTTGCAATCCTGGAAACGAGTCTATATGTATACGTACTCATTTGAAAAGAAAATTCAAATAAACCAACTATGTTCATGAAAATTGATCACTCATAAATAGCTGAATGCCTACGCTGTGCACAAACAAACACTTATCTTCGTTTTTCGACGAATTCCACAGCTCAGAATTGGTTTTCTGATTCGCTCCTAAGGATCCGCGTAAATCGAGGACTTAGTGTGCTACTACAAACAGTATAAACTCGAAATTTACCGCCGATAGACTTGGTGCTCTTGTAAGTTCCAGTTCTGCTGGAGCTGGTCGACGAAACGGATGTCTGAGTCTGTAAGGGTGGAGGTGGAGGTGGCGGTGGCTGTGATGATCTTCCAGAAACAATGTTTCCAGATAAATTAGAAGGTGGAGGATGGATTTCAACGACTTCCGTCGTCTCGTTCGACTTTGATTTCAGAGGACCGTCGTCGAGGGGCAAGTCGCTGGTGTCGGTGCCATTTGTGACCAACACCTTATCGCTGATAGCGGGTGAAGTTTCGGTAGACTCATCTGCAACGATTAATATATATTTAATAAAATCTAAAAATGATGTAGCCTGTATTTACCAAGGAGGCTCAAACTTACCCTAAAATATTCGCAGAACGGACACAGAAGACGTTTCCCAATGGACGATCACACTGACAGTAAGAAGCACACTTTAAGCGAGCGCAGGCGGTAGAAGTATCGGCAGAAGGGTCGACGATACTAAACGAATACTCATGTACACAGAAGCGTCACTATTCTCTGTGCTACTAATCGTCTAATAATCGAAGGACAAAATCTCGGGGATCTTTACTATCAGGATCAGGATCTTTACTATCGATGATTGCATAAGTTCGTGTCCGATTTGAAAATGAGACTCATGGTTAAATTTGAAAGAATATTTAGCTTTATTAACCCTTTGCACTCCGAATTATTTTTCAATTTTGTTGCCGACAACTTCCTACTATTTGAAGTGTTTTATTTGAAATTTACTTCAAAGAACATGTCCTCGACTGCTACTTATTTTGAACAATTTCGTCTACTAATTATATTAAATACAGCTCTCTTAAACTTTGTTTATATTTGTGGAACTTATATTTGTTTTAACTAAAAAATAAGACAAATAAATATAAAGGAAGAACCAAATACATATAAGAAACACGTTTTATTTACATTTTTCTTTCTCTGACGTCGAGTCGCACTCGACAAAGGGGTGCAAAGGGTTAATCTAGTCTAATCTAGGATTAATATAGTCACCATTCTTTTCTACAATTAGAAAAGAATAACCCAGACCATTCTTTTCTACAATTAGGAAAGAATAACCCAGACCATTCTTTTCTGCTATTAGAAAAAAATAACCCAGACCATTCTTTTCTACAATTAGAAAAGAATAACCCAGACTATTCTTTTCTACACTTAGAAAAGAATAACCCAGACCATTCTTTTCTACAATTAGAAAAGAATAACCCAGACCATTCTTTTCTGCCATTAGAAAAAAATAACCCAGACCATTCTTTTCTACAATTAGGAAAGAATAACCCAGACCATTCTTTTCTACAATTAGAAAAGAATGGTGACTAATATAAAATTTTCTTTTTACACTCCGTGCAGTTTGCGACATCTATGAAAATCGGGCACGAGCTTATGCAACCATCTAATACTTTAAATTTTTATAATTGCTCATAGAACACACTGACGCATTTTAGCTAACGAAGCTTGGGATACCCCGCTTTGAAGAGGATCCTTTGGAGTTTTCTATGCTGTACAGGTAAGACGAGAACATAGGCAGAGACAATTACAATCATTAACCGAGTATATTTATTAATAATTGATGTACATAAATTACAGTGCAACGAAATACTGGACGGATCGCACCCCCATCCCTTGTACACAGAACAGATAAAGAATTAAGGGTTTCACTCGCTCGGGCAGAGAGTGCAAGACTGCGATCGTGCACACTATAAAGTATCCTCGAGAGAAATTTGTCGCGGTTCCTACAGGCTACTCTAGCTCTCTCAATGAATTTTCCTACTGTAAGGATTTGTAGAATCGGCCGATTACACTAGATAAAATTCTACGACTTCGAATAATAGGAAACAGGTGAGTACAAAGGCTTAGAAAAATGGCGCGCGCGATAAAATCAAGAAGGACAGAAGTAATTCTAAAGTAGCAACAAATTTTGATGCTTTAAAAAAAATATCTACAAAACGACAACACTGACTTATGTAGATATTGTATGTTACTCTCCAATTCGATTAAAGTAGGAAAATCCGTGAAGAATCGTAACAAATGCGAATGGAAAATAGAATTTAGGTATCCTGAAAGCATATCTTTGAGAAACGAATATGATCCATAATGGATATGACTTTTGGTTATAGTCCTGGTGGAAGCGTGGAGAGATTGCGTTGCACGTTACCGCAAGCTTCATCTGGGTCCATTCGCCTGACCTTTCGCACTCTCGTAGAAAACTATACATATCGTCCTTCTCTATTAAGTATCGTTATATATATATATATATATATGGTAAGATTTGGTTAGTCGATAAATATAAAAAAATGTGGTATCGTCCTCTCTATTGTCACTAACGAAGAAGGTGTTACAACAAATCTGAACACGTACGACACCGTAATAATATCAGACGATCCCGAGCGTAATGTCGATTTTCATATCTTTAAGCAAACATGCAGAGAGCAATATCGATAGATTATCGTTTTGTTGAAAGAAACCTCGACAATCCGTTCTTTTAGATCTAGCTTCAGCCGTAATTAAGTTTTCTTTTCAAAATCGACGAACAAGATACTTAACACGTTCGCTGCGGATCGCACCAGTCTGGCGATCTCGATATGTTAACAGTACACGGACGGAGATAAGTTTAAATTATCAACAATATAACAACTGTATACCTACTTTACACCTACTGAAAATTAATAAAAGACATAACAATCTACTTAGTTCCAGTTACTCCGAATTTCCTCTACGAAAGTATCCGTTTGCATGAACGTTTACGACCTGATGGTCGCAACTATCGTAAAACAACCTCGATAAAGAAATATATGCCGTATATACCGGAGCATCCGTTTATGAAACCGCAGTGAATATGTTAAGCGCGATAACACTCGCAAACATCGTTCGAAGAGTTTAGTAAATCAAAGAACTTGATCCCTATTACGATAATGCTGGCGAGCGCGATCTAATTGCTCGCATACACCTCTTTATATGTTTGTATTTATATATATATACACATACGAGTAAAAAATACGGAATTGACGTAAAAAAAATGTCGGACATCGTGGAATGATTCGGTTGGACAAAACGTGCAACGTGTACATAACGCGCTCGAATGATTCTTGCCGGTGACTGTTGCATGGTCAGAACACGGCAGAAATTATTCGAGCACGATAGCTGAAGACACAACATGGACACTAACTATAAATAATATCGATTACGTCGCAACGCTCGTTGCGGCATATTTTTGTTCTGCGGTAATTTGTACGCCCTCGCGTTCTTTGGAAAATAAATTTGAATACGCTATTAGCGATCCTGTTGAGGACAAGCGAAGATTGATTATTTTCCAAGGAAACGTCGTTGACCAGCTTTCAGTTTTTAGTGCAAGTGCACCTAAGATTCAATGATCGTGTTTCGCTTTACTCGATGGTTCTGTTCGATCTCGTATTCTAACATACATGTTGACCACGCACTCAAAGTGGTTCCCCGAGTTAACAACAATCCCTTGCGAATCAGGCGAAGACGAAGAAAGCCACGCAAGACGCCTGACTCATTAATCAGCTTAAAAATATCGGAATTCACCTTTTTTCCCGAGTCTCTCTTTCCTCACCCAATCGGCGGGCGCCGGTGGTGGAATCGCGTGCGTCCGATGAGTTGCTTCCGGTCCTGGACTAGTGCTGGTCCTCTCGAGTTCCGAATCCTGGAAATCATTTCGATATCAATGATATGCAAACATTTGACGGTAACTATTACTAGAGGTGTGCGAGAACCCAAAAATGTCGAGAGTCGGGTCGAGAGGAATTCTCGAAAATTTTGAAATTCTCGATTATGCCAAAATTCCCGAAAATGTTCGAGATTCTTGAAGGTTCCGGGATTCTCGAAAATTTCAGGGTTTTCAGTACTCGATTACTGTTATAAGACTCGCTTTGAAAGCAATCTTGCTATGAGAATTCGGATATATATTTGAGGCGTTTCCGAAAATCATATTATTATTATTATTATTATTATATGCGGACCGAGGTCCTTTTATACAAATGTATACAGTTTTTACAGTATAACTGATAAGAACAAAAAGAAAACATAACAAAAAAAAAAGTCAACCTAAAATTTACATAAGAATGGACCGCGCGAAACTAAACAAATACAGGTACGATTAACAAATAGTATCGCGCAATTTTGTTTTGAATGCCTGTAACGTGCCATTAAAAAAATCAATATTGTTATAAAATATGTTAGAGTTAGCAATAATGCGATTTAATGGATTTATTACTAGAGGATTTAGATTTCATTGTTTGTTGAAATCCTGTATATTATAAAATATTATAAAATTTATTGATTGAATCTTCTTTTTTTAATCCCGAGAATCTCGAGAATCTCGACATAATCGAGAATCCCGAAATTTTCGAGAACCCGACCTGACTTGTTTTGATGTCTTCGCGACCCGTCCCGACCATCGAGATCTTTAACAGCTAATTCAAACAACTACACTGAACGAAACAACAAGTAGAGACTGCAGATCTTTCTGTGAAATAAAAATTGTCTTAACTGTGCATATATTCCCCACCTTTATATATAAATATACGAAATATCTAAATACATAAAGTGTCTTATCATTTTGTCGAGCCGCGTAGCTGTAACTACACGCGATCTAGCTCTTACATAGTGAAAGTTGTCCTAGCGTATAAAAGTTTGCTACAAATAGACAAGCTTCCAGAAACCGACAAACACCAGAGCACAGAAATAGCAGGAAATAAAAATAAGGTAATTGAAAATTTCTCTTCGTGTTTCGAATGCCACGTCCAATTTGCAACTAGTTTCTACGAGTAGAACAAGATCAAAAATCCGCGATATTAAATGCTGAAATGCCAGCTGATCGAACCGAAGAACTAGAGCACAATTAGTTGTAGAAAAAGCCATTGGCCAGATAATCCGAAACGTAACCATTAAAGCCGAGAAGAACAATGCACGTTGAAAATACTGTTCTGTAATGATCGCAACCAGTGGCACAGATTTCACAAGAGCAATTGCTTGTTCGAGCGGACCTCTACCATCCGACGCGGTTACATTTCCCCGGTAACTCTCACCTCGTAATTATAGCCGTGCCCCTGCCTGGGGTATCGGCTGGTGTACAGAGGATTGTTAAAAACATCATTGTCGGCCGCATGGGTGGCGTTATGGGGCGCGACGATGGTATGTGGCACGTGCGCGACTTGGCCCCTGGAATTTCTCGCCTTCCACCACTTCCGGCTGTCGTCGAGGATCTCGAGATACTCGCCCCTGACGACCGTCAGCTCTTTGTCGTTGTTCGCCGTTCTGGGATAGGTAACCTGCACGATCTTCGCGTGTCTGGCCATCAGGTCGTCGAGCCAGGCCTCCTGCGCCCTGTCGATTCCGGCGCCCCTGGGCGTTCTCTCGATCGAATCGACGGATATATCGCTGTGCGCTCTCGTCTGATCCACCACTCTCTCCTCCCTGGTGTACAGCTCCGAACCGGGTCCATAATTCCTCTCGAAGTACTCGTTACCGCCGCGCTCCTCCCTGCTCTCGTACTCCAAGTAATCGCTGCTGTAGTGAGACTCGTCCACTTCTCTGTGATTATAGTAGGGATCGTTCTGCTGCTCGGGAAGCTCGTCCCTCTTCTGTTTGTCCGCGTTCAGCAACGACGCCAAGTGATCGTGGTCCCTGTCCTCGGGGATAGGGTACTCCGGTGACCAGCCGTCCATGAAGATCGGATGGTACGGGGACACGTGGCCCTTCCATTGGTCCCGAGGTATCATCCAGGTCTCGCCCAGAGAGTGCCAGAGCTCCGTCTCTTTGCTGGTGACGCAGTTGATCAATAGATTCACCGCTTCCCTAGTCAGCAAAGGCGACACCACTTTGCTGGGCAAGTTCGGATCGTAGTTGGTGTCGCGGGACGCGTCCACTATCAAAGCCAGCGGAGTGAACAGGAAATGAACCAGCTCGGGAGCGTTCGGATCGTGGATGTGCGCCTTCAGTTTCGCCAGCAGATTGAACGAGAGCTTGAACTTTTGGAAGATGTCGATGAACTCCATCTCTGGCGGCGGTTTCGCTCTCATCGTCAGCATACCGTCGCCCAGGTTCCGCTTCTTCGATTTCCGATTGCGTCGGCGACGCTCCAGCTCCTTGGACGCGGCCGCAGCGTGCTGGAGACGCGCGATAAATTTCTCGATGTCGTCGAAACAATGATTCAGAATCGTCACGTCGCGCTCGTATTTCTCCGAGGACGTCGAGGAGACCTCGTCGTTGTTCTCCTCGCGAGATATATCGTTCTGCCCGTCAGCTGTGAACAGCAAAGGACGCGTTGTCGCGTTTAGCGAGTCTTTCTCGTACCATTCAGATAGATATTTCATTCATTGGCTGGAGAAACATTTCAGCTAAAGTTTGATTATTTGAAGCATAACATGAAAATGTATCGTGCTCTACATAGAGGAGCTACAGGAAAGTTTCTCAGCAAACAAAATGATGTATGTTTTTATAGCAGAAAAAGTTTTGGTGGCGAAAGTTGGACGGAGAGTGGAATATCGAAAAATCGAGGAATCAGGCTGAAAGTTGAAAGCGTACCATTATTGGCGTTAAATGCAGAGACTTGTTCGCGAACGTTCACCCCGTTCAAGGGTGGTTCCGGGGGCGGCAATGTCGGGGGAGGTGGAATACGCCCCCTAGGTCCCCTCGGCGATCCACCAGGACCCAATTTACCCATTTGTAGCATCTTCAAGTCTTCGACGAGATCCTGGGCGGATACGCTCTGACACTGGAATATATGCATCTCGGCCCGCTGACCGGAACCGCTGTCATCCGCCACTGTGAAGACGAGAATGTTGTTATACATCTCCATAGGGTCCCTCGACGTGAATGCGGTCGGTTCCTGTATCAACGAGGCTGGGAATCGCTCCATGACGGCCTGCATACGAATTTATCAACGATGCATTAAGTGAAACTTAAAACCTCAAATCCGCCGACTGAAGCAGTCATTTCGCGAATGTTCCGGTTTGTTACATTCGCGAGCGGTCGATGTAATTAATAAATCAACGCGGGTTTACCGTAGTGCGTATTTGTGTTACTAGTGTCTAAGCATATTTTCATTTGCACACTCGGTAGACAGGATACAGCGAACTCGCATTAGCCTACTCAAAGGCAACTGTCTACGCTACCGGTCGACATTGTTGCGCGTTAACCTTCCAACCGAGTCACTTTTCAAAGGATTGCGATAACAAAAACTTTGCCATAATCAATGTTAATACCAGTTAATATTTTATACCAGATACTACGACACAATTAGGTGAAGAAGTTACTCGCTGAATTAGGGAAGAAACGATAGCTTTCTGGAAGGTGGTAGCAATTATTTCATATACAGAACTGAGAAGGAAAGTTTTAAACCATTCAAGTGTTCAAGACAATATTGTCTAAACTCCAGAGAGTGCCAAAGCAGACTGGATTATGCTAAACTGATTTAATCTTCTGTATACACCAAGCTACTTAATACCCGCAAGTAGCCAACAGATTCTCGTAGAGATACTCTAAGTTTTAAAGTTAATCGAATCCTTGAGATAAGTCTACTTCGGACCGTCCTAAAAGAGTCACGCGAAACTTATCGTTCCGTTTTTTTAAAAAAACATATCATTTCCAAGTAATGATTAGCATTCTGATAGCCATCGAAGAGATTTTACGAGCTCGCCATATCCTGTTGTCCGACTGGAAACGTTTCTTGCTTTCTTTTCTGAGTCAAGGATAGATCTTTACCCCTGTCTCGTTGTCCATGATCAGGACCCAGTTCCGTTCAAGACGGAGCTGCATCTTTTGGCTCCAAATGCCGCTGCTCTTCTCCAGCTGCAGAAGTCGTCGCATACCATCCGCTGGATAAACCGTTTCCTTCGTGACCGTGAACGTGGCCAAATGTTCCATCATATATGTCGGCTCGGAGCTGCTGACTCGGCCGCCCGATGTGCTCGATGGCCCGCTCGATCCTCCATCTAATAGATTAGAGTTCTCATTAATAGTTGCTACTTCGGCCTATCTCTGTGCGAGATTGACGAGTTAACGATTAAGAACTTCGGTAACTGCTTGTAATCTTCGATAGGGTTCTGTTCAATGCATGGGGAACATTTTTAACTCTTAGCACTCGAATGGTGGCTCTGAGGCGCCATTAAAAATTGCTGTACCATTATTCAAAATATTGTTTACATTATTTAATATGGCGGTATCTAATCAATTATTAAACATGTAGTCTTATGAACGAGAACGTGATAAACTTAATGAAGTTCTCTCAAACTGAATGCAACTTTATTTTAACTTTTGTTTTTGTAAATTGGTCTGTAACAATATTATATATATTTACATAAACATCAACAGTCTGTAATCACCAATTTAAATACACCATCTATACAGTCTTGACTAAAATATACATGAAATATATGCAAAACATTTATGTATTGTACGAGGTATTATGCCAAGTTCATATCTATAAAATTTCAAAAATCATAGGGAATGGAGAGGTCGGAGGAAATGTTTAATTTTCGAGTTAACATATTACCGACCGGTGACTATTGCATAATTTTGAAAACTCTATGGTGCATGGCTAAACACTTTTTAATGGAACCTTCAATAGCAACAGCAATTATCATTGTGTAACAAGTCAACCAGTTTCATTTAAGATTGCAATGTAAAAGAAAATTTCTATGCTTTCTTTTGGTACAGCACAATCATTGACAATCCTATTAATAGTCGGTTAAAAACGTTATAGCGTTAACGTTAAAGCGTTAAAATAGCTCCGAGTGCAAAGGGTTAAGAAACATCCTCCTGTTATCTGATGGATAAAGGGGACACGTAGCAATAATCGCGCGAACGGACACAAGAGGAAAAGACGCACGACCGATCAAACATTTCAGACTGTAACTTTAGATCTGAATCACTGCACTTGCTCTGATTACCTTTATTGTAGGTGGAAGGACTGTGCCCGCTGTTGTAGTACGGCATTGCGCGTGTACCTCTTATCTGAAACAATTGAATCGGCATGGAGCTTGAGAAGACTGATCGCGTACTCTTATTTGTTTTCCTCGAAATCGCGGGCAGCGATAAAATATTTTTTTTCAGAATTTGTACGAGCTAGATAACATTTCGAACGTCAATACAAACACGATAGAACAGAACGATTAGAACTGGTCCTAATTTGCGTCCGTTTATTCCTTCTGAAACCGTGACGACAGCGTCGCGATCAATCCGCAAGCCGTTTTAATCGCTTAATGATGAAGGCAGCCGATACTTGCACGTCTCGCGGTGTCGTATCCGGCTACCGGGTCATGGGGACCATACTTGGCGACACGAAAGCCAGCTTGTAACCAAAGTGAAATTCCAATGAGCCTAATTCACTCGCCGGACATGTCGAGAATTCCTTTCGCGCGCCTTCTACTTAGCGAACTTTGCTAAGCTTCAACTGATATTCTCCGCACAATCGATAAATGTTGCTCATCGTGTATTCTGTGGATTCTACGGGGTTTCTGCGGGCCTCCGTAAAAGTGATTCTCGAAGAATTTTGAAGCACGCAATCCTGCTCACCGGAGAGCAAACTCCGCTAACTACAAACAATTAAACGTAAATGGTCTACACACTTTGGTCCCGAAAGGCATTCTTTATTGTTGGAAACGTGGAAACGCAGTTCAGCTAACCATCGCCAGTAAATTGCGGGTACTTATGCAAACTTCAATCTTCGTGGATCATTACGCGAAAGTGACTGGACTAGCGAATCTTTACGCGAAACAAAAGTGGTCTGCGCCGACTGCAAGAAACCGGTGTGTTAAATAGTAATTCATTTCTCCTCTTAATAACTTTAGCAAGTTAAATATTATAAAACACACGGTTCTGATGGTTTCTCTGGTTTCCATTTCAGCTACTCGATTCTATCACATATGCGCAAAATTCACGGTCTAGTCATGACCAATGCGTTTAATTGGAAATCGATTGAAACTTTCGTTAAATTCCGTTCAGGTATTTTTCATTTTAGATTGTGCACGTTCTTTTATGATGCAGTTACATACAATTCGTGATCATTTATTTGACGAGCTTTCTATTCTCTCGAAACTAATTGGACAAAATTATAGATGACTTAGTACCGGTGCTATCCTTAACTTAATTTTTGCAAAAGACACTCTTGTGCAAAAGAAAGAAGCACCCGGCCATATTTAATAGAAAAGCGTAAAAAATCAAATAAGAACACATATGTGCTATTGCGGATTATGTAATACTTTAAATGCAACAAATCAATCAGTGTATCGGGTTGGCAACTAAGTAATTGCGGATTTTAAACAAGAATCTATCGACAAAATCCGCAATCACTTAATTGCCAACCCAATACAATACAATTTCTACATAAAGATATTGTTTCTCGTTATATCTTATAATTATACTGCTTCTTTCTTTTGCACAGTAGTGTATATTCTATTTTCAAATTTGTCTCATCTCAATTTTCATCTTCATTACGAGTTCGTCATTTTCAATTTCATCCTCATTACGAGTTCGTCACGATTGAAAAGTCGCCCAGTTACGAGGTGAAGAATCGCGACCACGCTTTCAACGTGACAGAACGATCGATAAAACTCGTCAGTTTCTCCTCGCCTCGGGTATAGTCTATAAAAATGAAAGTTCCCAGAAACCTCTGCGAATTTATTCGATTCCCACCAGGCTTGCTCACCAATTGCCTACAATTGTTAATTATCAGCGTCGGTGAAATTGTCCCGCATTATCTTGACGATCTTGTTCGACTGGGAAGAGCAAAAAAATTTGCGAGATAGCAGGAACAAATACGGCGAATGGCGTCGGGAAGGAACACAAGACGATTCCACGAACAATTTATGGCTTTTATGGACGAAATATCCCGCTAAGCCCGCATCGTCGAGCTTTTATTTAACACCTGGCGAAACGGTCCGTGCTCGCTCGCTCGCCCGTATGGCCGCGCAGATGGGTTTCTCTTGGAGCAAATTCAGAATTTCACATTCCTCGCGGCATAACTATGCAAAAAAAACGAGTCTCCTCTATCACAGTTTCTCTCCTCCTCGCCTGGGGCGATGTTTGGACGCGTGTTACGAATCCCGTATTCTCTTCATCGACGGTACTTTCATGAATGAAGGATTCCTCTTCGGTACGCTCTCGGTGGATTAGCCCGAAGCATTTAGGGCATCGTTCCCGGTTAATTCAACAGCATTGTATGAATGGCACCGGTGAAAGACCGTGGTACACTTGCTCGGAAATATTAGTACACCAGGCCAAAGACAAAGTGGAACGACGCGAAATTGTGCTTGAAATAGTCATACGGTGTCAATGGAACTTGCTTTCATAAATATTTACTACTCGAGTCACTCGCCCATTCGCCGATCATAATCGGCGAGGTAAAGCCACCAGTAATTGACAATGTGAAAATGTGAAACATAATATTTCTGGACGTAATAATCTTACGAAAAAGTCGCGATAGATAAATGTAGTTTCTCGTATTAATTAAGAACAAGCAAACCACGAAACATTTAACTACTCTATTCCTAAATTAGATTTTATATGGACCATCCATTGTATTTGCCCTTTCACTTTTAATTTGTACTAATCGTTGCAAGCAAAC
This sequence comes from Lasioglossum marginatum, assembly GCA_028455795.1. Taxonomy (NCBI): domain Eukaryota; kingdom Metazoa; phylum Arthropoda; class Insecta; order Hymenoptera; family Halictidae; genus Lasioglossum; species Lasioglossum marginatum. Next base: position 1,382,984 of record CM052259.1, on the reverse strand, counting down.
GATATCAAAGTAATCACTTTTAGTATTTCTGGCGCGGACTATTACCAGGGGAGGCGCCAAAATTTTTTAATAAAAAATTACTTTTCATACCATAATATCTACAAACAAATAAAACTTTCTATTATTTAAAACGTGTCGATATTATCATATTTATAAAAAAATAAAAGGTAGGGGGCGGAAAAAGAATTTTTTTTCGGAGAGGCGGAGTAGCATAAAGATTGGAAATCGCTTGTATAGATGGTCAACATAGTTTTCTATTAAAATATAATATACGATAGCTCAATTAACAGTTCTCTCGTTTTCAAGGATGGCCAACTTCTGACACAATTTTGAAAAATGTCAATAAATGAATTTTCAAAAATGTCTATAAAATTTGAATAATACAATTATTTTTAAAAAGTTAGCTTCGTTACACAATGTACGAAGTTCAAACAGCATTTTCACGCATAGAGTAACTCTATTTAATAAAGGATAAAAGGCATTTATTATTCACGCAGAGAATTTTTCTTAACTGGCCAACTATTGGTGCTTTTACCTTACTGTACAGTTATCACTGGTGCTTTGTGTAACAATGTGGTTTATCTTTAAACGAAAAATTAACTCGCACCCAGAAGCTTTAGCTATAATATTGGTGATTATGCTTTGACCAACCGATAATGGAGGTCGCGATCCACGCGCGCGAGCAGTCACGTAACCGTCTCGAAAGGTTCATAAACTCTCTTCTAGTAGTTTACACTATGTCTAGAGATCATAACCGCTGACGGAGTAGATTACCGAATGTAAACTCGAGAAGAGCTGCAGATATCGCCTTTTCTAGCGAGTAATTGTGTTTTGGATTATGCTAACTCGCAGCTTTTATCGATTCCAAACTCCGTCGGCTAAATTATACGGTAGCATCTTGATAATGCAATCTTGATGTACAACCGAGTCTCATAAACTCATTCATTGCCTTGATAATTGTATGCATCTTGATGCACGATATCTGTCGATTGTTGACTCTATTTCACGCGATAGTTTATAGACATAAATACCGCTCCTTCAATTTTTAATTATTTTTCCTATTTCAGTTACTGTTCGAGTCAAGGACGAGTACATCAATGAATGAAAGTATATTGGTTCAGAGTGCCATTTTTAGGCTATTATCTCTTTAAAAAAATATGTCTTATTGGGTAACAGGAAAATATTTATATTCAACTAAATAATCCCTTTGCACATAGGGATAACAAGATAAAATAAGGCAAACATAAATAAATATAAGCTTTGTCATTTAAGACTGATAAGTAGACTCCGAATTTTATGGATTTATGATAAAATTGAATAGGTGCACAATTTAAAACAGCGAGAAGTTTAAAATACTTTAAGAGTGTTAATATATTATTTTCAATACATTAAAATTATTAGTGGATAATATGGATTATATTTAGCTCCTGTCTCTTGCAATTGCTGCTGGAACTAACGCTTCTCAATTGCTTCTGGACTCGGGAGGTTTTCAGCATTTTTATCGAGCGCACGGTCAATAAATAAAAATCGAACGGAGAGTCCAAGCTCGAATTCTAATTCGCGTGGATCAAACAGCGCTAACAAAGTGCGAAGAACGTGGAGAACAATTAACATTCAAATTCGGAACGCAGAAAACGGCGCCGATCGGAGGTTGAGCTGTTCGAGGGAATGCTTTCACTGTGCCAGGGATTAGATACCGTGGGAATCCACGTAACGGAGGAGGCATTGTTACACGTTCTATCAGGTGTCGTTCCCTACGCTGCGTTGGAACCAAGTGTACAGCAGACCCTAAGCATCTGACTTCGAGTGTAGTACACTTAGTGTTCGTATCCTGTGACAGGGGAAGAACCACAATCATGGGCTTTTCCTGCATCAAAAACTGTTTCTGCAAGATTCTACAAGTCCCTGATACTTCCTGCAAAGTATGCGTCTAGAAACACGATCATTTGAAGAATATAAACAATTAATCCCTTGTTATACGATTTTCTTCACGGCTACAATGATTAAAACCTTTTCGCCAATTTTTATTAATTTACAGAAAAGAAAAGAAAAGATACTATTTGCAAAGTATCCGTCTAAAACAGGATCATTTAAAAAATATAAACAATTAATTCCTTGTTGTACGATTTTCTTCACGGCTACAATGATTAAAACCTTTTCGCCAATTTTTATTAATTTACAGAAAAGATACTATTTTCAAAGTATGCCTCTAGAAACAGGATCATTTAAAGAATATAAACAATTAATCCCTTGTTGTACCAAATGTACAACTTGGGATTGGTGGCCTTGGTGTACTAAATCTTGTTGTAATTAAATTAAATTAATTCTGTATATTCTTTAAATGATCCGGTTTCTAGATGCATACTTTGCAGATAGTATCTTTTCTTTTCTCTTCTGTGAATTAATAAAAATTGATGAAAATGTTTTAATCATTGTAACCGCGAAGAAAATGATACAAGAAGGGATTAATTGTTTACATTTTTTAAATGATCATGTTCCTAGATGCACAAATAGATCATGTTCCTTTGCAGATGGCATGATCATTTAAAGAATATAAACAATGATTAAAACCTTTTTCATTAATTCGCAGAAGAGAAAAGAAAGTTTATTCAAAAACGATTGAGGCAAGAAGCTTTGCAGCCGATCATCAAACCTATTCACGATCCCAAACGCTCGTCATTCTCACTAACTATGTTCCGAGGTGTTCTCTTAAAAAGTTCATTCACCCACTCGTCCGTGAGATTCTCACGGCACTCCAATAATGTTCAAATTTGAGTTGGCAGCCCGTTAATCAATTTGAAATTCGTTCAAGCGGAACGCGGCGCGCGATGGGAAATCCGTTTCCACGCTTGAGCGTGACTTCTAGCGGTTCCTAGCTTCCTGAGTCAGTAATTTAAATTGATCCTTTTATATTCATTAACAGGACTATTTAGTACTTTCTATTGGAACGGTGTTCAAAGTGGTGCGCTATTTACTGTTTACTGTTTACTACTTCTTTGCAATAACGGTGAATAATCGGATGTTTATGCAATTTCCAGTTTTTGTAGACGAATTTTAAGAAACTCGAATCAAATAGAATCTTATTTTTCGTGGTAGTGACCTTTTTAGATATCAAATAAATGAAAATCGTACTAAATTCTGTTGTATTTTATATCCTAGCATTTTTTGAAAATTTTCAAAAGCCATAATTGCATAAATATCCGCAGTCTAGTAATGAATAGTTAGAACCTAGTGTTTTTGTTGTGTATAACGAAAAACACGGACCAATCAGAGCGCGGCTACAATAGATGATGCCGGCTCGGCGACAGGTTTCGCTGAACGTGGCGCTGGCATTGGCTGAGCCGGCATCCGTCTGCTGCAGCCGCGCTCTGATTGGTCCGGGTTTTTCGTTAATAACTGCTTGCCGAAGCCACGGAGAACATTTTCGCAAACGAAAACGTGAATCACCTCCTTTCAAGGAAGAACGACATTTCTGGAACACCCTGTATAGTGTTTTATCATACAGTCTCTCGACGTCTTTGGTAAAAATGGTGTCAAGTCCGAATAAATAAATGTATCCAGTAACTATAAACGTACAAAAGTACAAAAGTACAATCTCGGTGATTTGAAAATAAAGAAATTAAAGGATCAGAAAGTTGTAGCGTTAACAAAATGTCCAGTGAAGAGGTCGTTAATCCGCGTCAAATTAATTTCTGTTAGGATCCTTCATACACGGTCGTCGGTTTCACCGACTATGACTTCCTCGTTATTTCCCTGTGTCCGTAATTTCATGAAATTCCGCCCACCGATCTCCGCAATCCACGAGCACGCCTCGTGGCAAGTCGTTAAGGCGAGCGTGGATTTTTCAAGACGCGAAATAAGCTTTAACGAGGAAACTGAAATAGCCAGCGAGGCCGGCACGCCAGTTCGAGAGCCG
>CM052259.1:1339674-1378968 GCA_028455795.1 Lasioglossum marginatum | reverse complement strand
AAATTGTGCGTGGCCATTTTTGTTATAAATGCATAAAATCCGCAGTCTATTAATAACATACATTTATTAGACTCTGATCAGAATATTCATCGCGAGTCTGACTTCTCGAGCACCCTTTTGGTACGACGCTGTTATTGAAAATCCTATGAATAGACTTCCGGTAGATATATAAATTACTAACAAAGAGGGGATTGCTTCTTCTTTTTATAAAAAATATCGATTTTTAGAGATTACTCCATTCATTTATCACATACGGAAAATCAAAGGAATTTTGTGCTTATAATTATTTCACAGCCTGGTATTCAGAGAATTTATAATTAACCTGTGAAAATTGTATTTGTAAGAGAGAAGATCCAAATAGAAATTTCTCTCTTCCTTTAATGATTCATTCATAAATGCATCTTTCAGTGAAGATTTATGTTATTAAATAAGTATGTTTCGTCCGATTATTTGGCACATTTAATCGAATGTTTGATAAACGGGAGTCCCCTTAATTTAAATTCGAGCATGATCCAGCTCCTCCCACTTTAATTTTTGCTTGTATGTTAATGCTAATATAGTTTTATGTTACATGGTTACCTCTATGTATCCATTTACTCATTTATTTTGATATGGAGATTGTGTTCAACAGGTGTATCAATGTGCCCATGCAGAGTTCTGCATAATAAGATGGCTGTGCACAGATTAATATGACCGCTGGACTGTGGATTTTCATATAATTAAAGCGTTTAAGAAATGCGATATAGTGCAACTTTATTTCTTAATCGGCGAAACCATTAGTAAAGTAAATCCCCTTCAGTTCTCATTTTCTTGGACGCGTTTACACTAATGCGTGAGAATTTTAGCATTTCTAATGCTTGCAGTCGCGGATCTTTTGCTAGATTGTGTTGTGTTTAACAATATAGTGCTCGGTAATACGATGTTACGGTATTAAGTTAATGTTAAGATATAATTTGTAAGATATACGTCTGAGAGGAGCGACTGTCGGAAAACTCGTTCTCTCGTTTGCAATTTACGCGCGATGCCAGACCTTTTCCTGCCTCTATTTTTCGCGAAACTCTAGTTTGCGCGAAAAAGGGGAGGAATTTACACCGTCGTTAACATAACATTCCCGCAAGCCAGCTGGTTACAAGTAAGATCGTAAAACCCGCGTCTTCCCGATTTATCATGGCACGAACAACAAAATTATACTTGCTCGCATTCCCATCCTTCGCTAGTGCGTGGAGCATCCCGTACATCGAGAAGGTTGTTCACCCTATAGGACTAACTGAAACCTTGCGCAAGGTGATCGAGGACCTGGCAAGGACGATTCCATGCATTCGAATAAGTCGATTCTGCTGCATAGCTTCACATTCACTTTTAAGAAAGAAAAGAAGAAGAAAGATATTACTTCATCCGATTGAACATATTAGGTAGTCCCGGAAGTTTATTTCGTAATATGTGCTCCTGATATTGTTAGGCAACGTGAGCATATACCAACAGCACGATCTGCTCATTCCCTAAACTTCCATTTACCTAACCGCATTATTTGCTAGATCGCTATTCTCAATTCACGTAGTACACATTAGTCGAAAACGAAACGAACATTTCGGACAAGCTAATAAAACGACGACTTTATCAGGTGTTGTTAAAGTTTTTATTTTGTCGAGTGCCTCGGTCGAATAATTAGTGAAACACTAATAACTTGTTTAACTTTAAATTTTGCCTGATCTAGAATATTTTCAAGTACACATGATCTTTTTCATGAAATTTTTATCCGTGCTCGGCCGGGTGGGATACTATTTTTTCGTGACCTCACCGACCGCGCCGAACGTAGAAAAGGACAGCGCGTGTAAACACAAGCCGCGCGACCGAAAACTTACTGCATACCGTCGATTAAACCACTAAATACAATTCAAATTATATCAGTATGATTTTAATAAAAAAAATGTCACAAATAAGTTGGTGAAAGTCGCACAACAAAATAATGAAAAATAAGGAAGTAGTCATCAAAATTTTAATAGCGACAGTTACGAAAAGAATTCATCCATAAACCCGCCAACAAAAATGTAAAAGTTAGCCAGCAATCAATAAAACATTAAACAGTAGAACGGATATTTCATGTTAACGTTCTTGATTAAATACTTAATAATTCAACAACGGATCTTTATGCAAAATACAAATTTTCGACCTGAATTGTAACAAACTGGGGTAAAATAGAAATTTATTTTCTTTCTTAATACGTTCAATAGATTGAAAACAATATAATAGCATTTTAAAATTCTTCTAATGTTTTTACGGTTTCAAATTACACCTACTCAGTTCTGTCATAAATGCATAAAATCTGCTTTCTACTAATAACGAATAGCACTCTGAATAAATTCAATGGGGCATTGCTACCATGCTTGACGCGGCAACAAATTGAAATGGCACGCCACTGCAAACGCATGAATGCTACAACAAAATCAAAAAATTATTGCCGTGGGCAGACTTTTTATCTTTGAAGTATTTGCAATGTTTCCATCCCACCTTTCGCTAATCCTTAGAACCTCTGTACCATTATATTACTTCAATGAAGATGGCGAGTCATCATTTTATTCACACAAACCGCTTCGTGTTTAACAAAAGGCGAATCGTTTGCCCCAAAGAATGAAAACCACGAAAGGTTTTCAGGTAGGCGATTAGCTACACGCGAGCCCACAAAACCACCCAGAGTAAAGCATAACCTAAGGGATTTCGTTTCAAGATTGCTTGTCCAGGACTCGTTGGTGAATTGTACGAGTTCGCACATGTTTCTCCAGGAAATGCCCGATTCGCAGGGGGCGCGATAGGCAAACGTCTGTTGAAAGTAAACATATCGCAGACGGACACGCGCGCGAGAACATTGAAAAAGTGGAAAGAAAGTTGCCAATGCGACTCGCATACCTACTGATCCGGCGTTCGCGAACAAGTTTCACAGTGAATGGACCGAGCGGTTGTACTTTTCATTCGTTTACGTTCATTCCAAGCCGTGAATTAATATTAGTCCAAAACCATAAATTCTATCAAAATACGTATCCAAGTACTCTAGCTCGCGAAAACACGAACTATGTACGGCGCTGATCAATACAGCCTTATCGGCAACGAGATTCCAAGATAATTCGATTGTCCTTGCGATACACGATTTTTCTCTAAACCGCAATCAGTCCTTATCGATATTGCGACAAGTATATAAATATATTGTGTTCTCAATAAAATCGACGCATTCAGGATTTGACGCAACCTGCGACGTTCAAATGCATTTGAAATGAAATTAATACTAGAACTACCAGAAAGTAAACGCAACTGACATGTGTAGCTGCATAGTAATGGCAAGACTGGATTTATTTCCATCGATTTTATTTAGATCGTCCGAAAATAGAAAAGGCACTTTTTAAAACTCTTTACTTGAAAGATGTAAGAATCTGTGGATTTTGAAGCAGAGCCTTTTTTATTTTCTCATGTAATTCCTACCAATTGCAATTTCATCTATATATTATATTTCGTAAATAAATGTTTCTAATTGCTAAAAAAGGTCACAAGTCGTTTGGTGTCATTTTAATAAAATTATTCTGATTTAAAGGGCGTTTGAACAGATTCATGGGCCACTGTACGTATCTGCGTAGATAATGGGTTACGCAAGTTGTAAATATCATCAATGTTTCGTCTGATGAGACGTTCTGCCACGTTTCGTTGTCGCGTGAGTTGATAGTCAGTTGAACCCAACGGGTTACACACTTCTCTTTTTTCCCCCCTTTCTTTCCCAGGGTATCGAAGGCCATTCAATGCAATATCGATGCACAGAGGGTTCTGTAGAAGCTTGCAATTTATGTCACGGTGATCGTAATAGGGAACACGTAGGCATTTCGTAGGCGTGAATTACAGGTGGTTGACGCGGTGCCATCGACATCTTCCTTCTTGGGTTCCTCCGTGTATCGTTAAACGATTAAAATATTCCTGACCGTTGATTGGAATCCCTCGGCATCTTTACCCATCGCCATATCATTATTATTATATCTATTCCTTTATCAATCTGCGTGTTTGTCAACGTAAGCGTAAAAATAAGATTCAATAGATCGCAGTATAACCAGGGAACACGAGTTATATTTTCATAGTCTTATTGTGTGTATACTATCTCTTAAGTAAATATGTAAACAGAAGAGTACACATCCCGTTAACCTCTTGCACTACGAAGCCTTTATTTATGATTGAATTTATATACATCCTATGTGTATTCTTCCATGGCTACACATCGACAACAACAAAATAGATTCTATTCTAGACTCGATACTACAAGTGCAAGGGGTTAAGTCAATCGTAATCAATGGGAACAAAGCTACATCTAGAGTATCGGGAAATCGAGTCACCGCTATTCACAGGTATAGGTGAGAAATCATAAAAACTTACGGAACACAATCCGCGTAATTGCATCCGAACAACGACTATCTTGGCGATAAGGATTCCTCCGCGATATAAACGGTTTAACTTGCCACGACTTTGTCCGAGGCAATTGTATGTAAAGTTTCGAATAAAGTTATCGGTACACGGTAAATAATACAAATCCTATCGTAGATGTCATGGGCGGGAATATTCCTTCTAAAACGGCCGAGAAACATTCACTATTGTATCTCATTTCCATAACCATAAACTACTGTTATATCCCTACGTGCGTGCGCGTGTGTGTATGTATAAACCATCTTTTTAGATAGGCGGCTACCTCTCGGACCATGCAAAGGTCATGGAGAACGATTCGAAACAAATTGGAAAACGAAACAAACCGTTCGAAACAATTAATCGTCACGTGCCATCGGAACGTGACGGCGATAACGCAAGAAAAATACATGTATTTTACAAAATCGTTACGTCATCGACACAACGCACAAGAAACACCTATTTAGATTCGAGGTGTTGGTCCGACGAATGTTGAGCTACGTTTTCGTCACAACCTCGACAACTCGATTAGCATAAAAATGCCGTGGAGTAAAACAGACAATAGCGAAGACACGAACCAGGAGAGTCCAGCACACGGGACAATTGTTTGTCATATAGGATAGTACATATTGCGGTGATTGCGTCGCGATGACCTATCACCGGAAATCTAATTCCAAGCAAGTCTTTTCTACTTTCGTCACCAAACATACCGACCGTGCATCTCTCTGACGTGACTGTGTTCGTTTCTCGAGTGGCGCATACACACGCGTGATTTTTCGGAAAATTCGGTGGAACAGCACGGCGCGCCGATGCCAGAAGGATTTGTCTTATTCGAACCCGTTAGCGGCCACGAAGACTTGTACGAAGAGAACAATCGTGGTCGCATGTCGATTATCATCGGCGAAGAGTATGGAGAAGCAACAGGTGTGATCACGACGACTGTTCACCGCGAGGAGAAATCCAAGTCGGGTGTATTCGGTGCAATGACTCCGGTCAAGAAATCATTTCCATAAATACCTTGACAGCAGCGTTTCACCGAGTCTGCTGGATCACTGGTATCACGGCTTGGCGCAGGTACAGGTACGGGAATAAACGGACGTCGAGGACCACAGTGGCTTTTTGCACGACGTGTACGCGAACAATAACTTTTCTCACACAACGCTCGGTATTATACTTTTACTTACCTATTTACAAAAATTTTCGTCCACAATCCGCACACACGAAACAGATAGGAAGAGAGAGAAAAAGAGAGGGAGGGGAAGCTTTTCGAAGAGAGCTATGTGCCGAACATGCTCGACTGGAAATACCTGAACGACTACCTGATCGCTCTTTGCCTTGTCCGCTTCTTACCTGTTTTTCCCGAAGTGCATTCTTGGTACAGTCTCTCTGATTGGTTGAAACATACCTGTGGAATATGGCGTTAAGATCTAACGGAATCGGATACTTTCGACATGGCATAGCAGGGACGTATTAACGCCTTGCGAAGATACCGCGATCGCAAAGTAATTCACAGAGGATAATGAATAATCAAAGTTTATCGATGCGGCGATCTTCCGAATCGTGCGCATTAAAAAGAGGACGGAGAAAATCTGTAGCGTTGACAAAGCCACACTGAAAGTCGAAACTCCGATTTTCACGGTGAATTAATCGAAATTATAAATACAATAGTTTTGTACATATTTATTAAAAATCTGTCGCGTCTTTCGTAATCAATTGTATTTTTATTTCATGCCGGTATCGATGTATCGGTTATAGTTTGAATTTCCATTACATGTAAATGGTAACGTTACGATTTATTTAATACATTGTATAAAAAGATGAACCTCGAATCGTTTAAATAATCGTTACAAATACATATATATGGTTTCATATAATATGAATTACTATTTATCGGCCAACAAAGTTATACGTAAACGTGAATAATCCGAAAATATAAAAAATAAGGTATTATCCTCGGGGTTAACCACTTTTGCGCCTTAGGTGATGTCACAGAAATTCCGAAGAAGTCCGATAACTTGCGCGATGAACCAATGAGACTACTCGTTACAACAAATAAATATACGCAATTTTTCTCGAAATAAGATGTGTAACACTTGTTAATTAGTTAGTATTACATGATAATTGAGTACTTTAAGATGTTTAATTAGTTGCAAGATAAAAAGAATGCTTGAATCAATTGTAAGCGGTGTAGTTTTTTATCTTTGGAAAAGAACAAAAAGAAATTATAATTTTCTTTTTCATTTTACAGTGTTACAAAAAGGGTTCTTTTAATGGGAAAGTGAAGTAGTACATAAAAATATGCTTTGACTTCTTACTTTTTGGGTTTCAATACTGTGTTTAATTAAATCTATTTTAAAACATCTCGGATAACTGCTATTTTAAATATTTAAAAAATAGTATTAATAGGATCATTTAAATATTCTTCGTTCTCAAGGTTTAATTATTTGAACTTCATTAATCCTATAGTTTAATTTTATTTTTGTATAAGTATTTACATATTTTTAATTTGCTACTACTTGTAATTACATGCAGAAGCATATAGTTTATTTGTCATCGGCAAAATCAGCTGGATTCTTACGATGAAGCTGGTGGTTGTTATAGGTTGCCCATCTTTGGATTACGTAAGCAACAAGGAAGCCTGCAATATAAATTAAATGTATATATTTAGATAGATATATTATATAGTATATATACATAGCTAGTATTAACACACGAGTTATTACTATTGATTGCAGAGGCAGTAATAAAATCATTAAAACATTCACTATAAAAAGAATACTTACAAGGTGTTACCATAAGAATACTTTCATTAATTCTGCGTATCGTATTTGGTATACCATCCTTTATCATTCCAGCAAATGGTCTCTGTTCAAATGGACTGAGTCGAAAGAACGTGACTCCACTCAATTTCCCAATGTTTCCCCAGTGTCTGCCCATTTTGATAGATTTCTGCAGAAAGTAAATTGGACTGAGTTAGAAGATGATAAAACATAACCAAGCACACGAAATACCTAACAAAAACTATAATCACATCTTAGACAAGCCTAATATATGAATATATTAACAAAAACTATTTCTATTTTATTTCAACTGAAAAGTTTTTGAGAAATCAACTGTTAAAGTGTCAAAAATTATATAACCCTTATACTTACTTTCCTCGTCAAAAAGTGAGGACAATAAAAAGGTACTGCTGTTTCTGAGCTACCTATACCTACATTCGATACTGTAAGAGATCAATACGCCATCTGATTCGTAAAGAGCGGCTAATTTAAATTGTGTACTGCATTTATACTTTTGTATGAACATTGGTACTTCAAATGGACATTTATGTGAGTTTATATTATATTTATATTATTGTAAAAAATATACAATTAAATAGCTTCACTTTTGTAACATAATTATGACATAATACTTATAACATTACGTGCATTCGAACATCAATACGTTTTCGATCTAAGTAGCTATTAAAGTAGGTATGTGTTGTAATTATATAAATACTGCGAAAGTAAATTTATAATAATAATGGTAAATAATAGAAAGAACCAGAACTTTGTAGGGATATTTTGTCTTTATTCACCAGTTTAGTAACTGAAATTCATTGAAGTCGCAACCTCTGCCACATTATTTACCATATCGTAGAATCGTAGAATTTACTGTACTTATGTAATCAATCTTATAAGAGAACACATCTCAACAATATTTCGTTTCATAAAAGAGGTAAATGACATATTCCCTGATTCAAGGGGGCGCCACTATTTACTCTACGCCTACACAGCTATAGACTGCTCTACACAGCTCTACATCATAGAATAAAATAATTTACTATGAAGTGTTTTCGTTACGAAAACAAAGAAACGCAATATGTAAATAATGAAAAATACATTTCAATGGACAAATTATTTGTGCTTTATAAACACACGTTTATAACGATATATTATTGTTTCCATCATTTTTAAAATTAACATTCTAGCCAGTACGACAATCGAAGAAATTTGAGCAAATTAAAATATCGAAGGCAGCAATAACCATGTATAATCTCGACATAATACTGTATCTAAAGTTTGCGGTTACACCAGTCCTTGGCACTGGTATCGGAGCCACAGGATACGGCGATATTAGATAAAAAAGAATATTAATTTTCCTAGTAACTCTCGTACGATAGGAGAGGGGAGAACCATTATTTGTTCAGCAGATACGTTCAAGTAGGTGTGAGGGAAGAAGAGGTGTATGGTTCAGGGAATGGGACAGTTGCTCGTGTGCGAGGCTCCGCGTGATATCGTAGACGTTGTGCATCGTGTGTTTCATGTTTGTTGCGTTAATTGTCAACTGCTTTCTACCAGATATACAAATGCAGTTCGTGATGACGGATTACCGAGACATGGTTCCAAACCAAATCTCGGGTCCAGCAGCTGAGTAACGGTGCTGGAGCTGGCGCGAGATCCTCACCCGCGTTAGGTGCGTGTGAGCCACCTATCCGCGTCCAAGCTGTGTTGGGCATTCAAGTCATGGTATCGAGGTTCGACACGAACTTCGGTTGTGAGGATTTTTTCGGGACTTATAATTGCACCCAAGACATGGCTTGCGATCGTGGTGAATCGGACTTCGAATTCATTATACCGCCGGAGGCGCCGGTCTTCGAACCAACTATCGAGGAGTTTCATGATCCCCTTGGCTACATCGCGAAAATACGACCGATCGCGGAGAAGTCTGGCATTTGTAAGATCAAACCGCCGCCTGTAAGTAAATCCTTCTTTCATCGCGAATTACATCGATTCTTGTTCTACTATTTCCCCGTCGTGCTCCTGCTTTCTCTTTCCTGTATGTTCCCGTGAGAAGGACGCTATACATTGATCCCTCTATTTCGTCGCTGCCTCGTTTTGAACGGACCCTAGAGCCACCTCGTTCAGTAAATTTTCTGTTTTTGTGATTGTCGAGGTGTACGGATATGCATGCACCGACCTCGTTTACGTTCTATGACGCTTCCGTACGGACATCACAGACGTGACATCACAAAATAAACGAGTACCAATGTAATACGTACAATAGAATGGAAAATTAATCATTAAGTAAAATCAATTCCGCCGTGGCACCGTACTACACTTTCCCGTGCGATATTGTTGCACGAGTTTTTCCCCTCGTCGGTATTGAAACGTTGCGATATGGTAAAACTACGGACAGTATTCCCGGCGACGACACGGGACGAATGATAATACGATGAGAAAAGAGAAGAAAAGAGACACGGTCTCGTGTCTGAAGAGTAGCATTTGTCTTGCATGATGTTCTGATAGGTGTTGCCACATTATTTGAAACATGTCGATTTGATTTTTTCTACTGGCCAGAAAGCTATGGTAGTAGGTGTTGCAGACATGTAGGATTCATGGAAATGGAAATAGTAAGGAGTCAAGCACTTTGGTACTCGTACTATTACGACATTAAATATCGTTATAGCTAGAAGGTACGCTATGTAAAATGGCCGAGACAATCGAAACAATGTCACCTTAGCGAAATGTCTCGACACATTTCGGAAATGTGGAACCATATAGATTGTGCTCATCGAGACAAAAATTGGAGAATGTTATCAGCTATCGTGATTGATGATTCCCGAGGCGTTCACGATTATCGTAACATTACGAATACGAGAGTTGTTTGAAGTTTCCTAGAAGTTTCTGTTTCGTTTCAGAGCACGTACACAGTCCGATCACTTTTCGTATAAGCGGATTTTATTAACTGTTATTGAGCTTCACGTTAGCAAATAACAATTTTAAATGTTCTTAAGACATTTTTAGATAACGATATTGCCGATAACGATACTTTGTTACTTTTTTTTATACTTTGTAGACTACACGAAAATCAGTAGAAACCATTCAGTCTTCTTTCGCGTGTGTATAGGGAAATTTTTTCTCACGTACTCTTTTTTTATTGCGACTTCTACTTTATAGTTGTTTATTCCATTGCAACGTAATCGGTAACGATTTTTGCCACCATTTTGCATCTACGTGCGTGAAAAAGATACTTTGAACATGAACTTTTGGAAAATATATTTCAGTTTACAGAGTAATAAAGGAGTAGAAAATAAAGCGGCAGTGACGATATTGCTAGAACAAGCAAAGTGTTGTGAATAACAACATGCAAATGCGTATTAAAATAAGAATGTGAATTTCAACTTGGAAATAGCATGATTGCGTTAAATTTGGAGTTACCTTCAAATCAATCATATTTTACATCGTCGCGTGGAACAGTTAACGCAAATTATTTGCGAAAGGCTGCGTAAAATATGTTAGAAGATTCCGCCGCGAACATATTCTTCATTCTATTTGTGTCTCGTAAAAATTTCCTGTTGAATTTTTACAATGTAATGATTTAGCAGAAATTTGTTTGTCGTAACGATTTATCGTGAACGATCACAACAAATTGTATCATCTCATTATTTTGCAGGTTTTTTTTTAAAACAAATCGAAAAATATGCTTTCACGATTCAATCATTTTTCAACTCCACAATAACTTAGTGACAGCCTCGTAAATCGCCGTGTTTCACGAACTACAGAATTGATTTTCGCCAACGTTCTTGCTATTAATGTTGCTTGACTAATTGATCCGTTGTTTTTTCTATACCTTGCAATCGACTTTAAGCATATCGATTTATTTATTAGAGATTGGAGAGACTTTGGGAAAATTCATATTTTGTAACGGGATGACGCCATTACGGAAATAACTATGGTCACGACATTAAATGGGCGTCGTATATGGAGAAAATCTCCGTTTTATTTTCACCCCGACTTTGTATGTTGTAGAAATTTATATTGTTGTTCGACGATACGTAGAATATTTTGCCCGTACAATTAAATATGGAAGGTTTAAGCAGGGCGACCGACAAAGAAAATTCATTTTTAGCTGTATTTAAAAGTGATCAGTGTCCTTAAAGAATTAGACTAATCTTACAATGGTTGTTGCGTCACGATAAAGATGAAACTACGAAGGCATCTATTGATTATTTAGGTATACGTACACGTTTACGTTATTATTTCCAAAAATGCATTTTCGAAGAAATTAATTAAAAATGGAGTATACTAACGTTCACTCCTCTTTTCGTTCGATATATTAGGCTTGTATTGATTAAAACGTGTTCCGTTCTCTAGTAGTTTCTTTACTATATCTTTAATGCACATATATATGATTTTTTATAAAACTAACCGATTGATTAAAAAACCTTTAAATATTATCGTATAAATGTGTCTTCATGTATCTATGAACGTTTTTTTTTTGTACTTACACGCGATAAATAAAATTTAACGAATTTGATTGAAGGACCGTTTTACACGAAAATATTCGTGCTATTTTGTAAAAGTTGTTATTATGAATTTGTTACCTGTTGTTTTGCAGAATTGGCAGCCACCATTTGCTGTTGATGTAGATAAATTCAAATTTGTTCCAAGGATACAAAGGCTAAATGAATTGGAAGCAAAAACTAGAATAAAACTTAATTTCTTAGATCAAATTGCAAAATTCTGGGAGCTTCAAGGTTCTTCTTTGAAAATTCCCCTTGTTGAACGTAAAGCACTTGATTTATATTCTTTACACAAAATAGTTACTGATGAAGGTTTGTCTCTATGGTTTACAAAGATTAACTGTTAAAGATCATTGTTAAAGATCAAAGAGGATTAACTAAACCCACCCACGCTATTTGCAGGTGGAATTGAAACAGTAACAAAAGAAAGAAGGTGGGCAAAAATTGCAAATAAACTAGGTTACCCATCTGGCCGTAGTGTTGGGAGTATATTAAAAAATCATTATGAGAGAATTTTATATCCATTTGATGTTTTTAAACAAGGAAAAACTTTATCAGATATTGTAAGTTATCGCCTTTTTCTAATATTATTTTTACTATAATTCGTGACAATATCTACTTAATACGTACCGAAACTCACAGAAAATTGAACCAGACTCTAATGTAAACGAAAAGAAAGATCGGGATTATAAGCCACACGGCATTATATCGCGACAACAAATCAAACCCCCAACTGAGAAATTCTCACGTCGGTCGAAGAGATTTATTGGTCAGGAAGAGAAGCCAGAAGTGTGTATTAAACAAGAAGATTGCAAGGAAGAGTGTGATTCCGACAATGATTGTAAAGATGGAATCAGAAGTAAAAATGGTGACGACAATAGCAAAGAGCTTAAAAAGTTACAATTTTATGGACCTGGCCCAAAGATGGCTGGGTTTAATACCAAAGAAGGAAAAAAATCAAACAAAACTAGAGGCGTTAAACTCACCTATGAATTTGACCCTGTAAGTACATGTTATACCACATTCTATCCTTCTGTGAACATGCTTTTCTCAAAGTCATATATGATTTTATAGTTGGCAAAATATATTTGTCACAACTGTGGAAGAGGTGACAACGAAGAAAACATGCTGCTGTGCGATGGATGCGACGACAGCTACCATACGTTCTGTCTAATGCCACCGTTAACAGAAATACCAAAGGGAGATTGGCGATGCCCAAAGTGTGTTGCTGAAGAAGTTTCGAAACCGATGGAAGCGTTCGGTTTCGAACAAGCACAGAGAGAGTACACTCTTCAACAATTTGGGGAAATGGCTGATCAATTCAAGAGCGATTACTTCAACATGCCTGTACATGTATGTTATCTAAGTTGTGTCCTTTAACATTATTTAACAAAACTAATCGAATTACGTAACTAAAAAGTAACCTTATTTCTTTGTAGATGGTGCCAACATCCTTAGTAGAAAAAGAATTCTGGCGAATAGTTTCTTCAATTGACGAAGATGTAACAGTTGAGTATGGAGCAGATTTGCATACAATGGATCATGGATCTGGATTTCCAACGAAAACAAGTGTTAATTTATTTACATGCGATCAAGAATATGCTGAATCTCCATGGAATTTAAATAATTTGCCAGTGTTACGTGGAAGTGTATTAGGTCATATTAATGCTGATATCAGCGGAATGAAAGTACCATGGATGTACGTTGCCATGTGTTTTGCAACATTCTGCTGGCATAACGAAGATCACTGGAGTTACTCGATTAATTACCTACATTGGGGAGAACCAAAAACATGGTACGGCGTGCCGGGCTCTCAAGCAGAAAGATTTGAACATTCAATGAAATCCGCTGCACCAGAACTATTTCAAAGTCAGCCAGATTTGCTTCACCAGCTGGTCACTATTATGAATCCTAACATTTTAACAAGTGAAGGTAATATACAGATTAATTATATAATACATTAATTAAAATATACATATACACTACTAGTTGTCGCTAATATTGCTTATATTCTATAACAGGCGTTCCAGTTGTTAGGACTGATCAACATGCAGGTGAATTCGTTGTAACGTTTCCTCGAGCGTATCATGCTGGTTTCAATCAAGGTTATAACTTTGCTGAAGCTGTAAATTTCGCCCCTGCTGATTGGGTATAGCTCATCATCTCAAATTCTTGTCTTCGATTTCAGTAATACACGTGTTTTATCGATTCCGTTATTTATTTAATAGCTAAAAATTGGACGAGACTGTATATCACATTACTCAAATTTAAGACGATTTTGTGTATTTTCTCACGACGAGTTAGTATGCAAAATGTCGCTAGATCCAGACTCTTTGGACATAGGAATTGCAACTGCAACTTACCACGATATGCTTCAAATGGTGGATGACGAGAAGAAACTTAGGAAAAACTTATTGGAATGGGTAAGTTATGATTTTCATATATATGGTCTCAGAGAGATCGATGGAAGTTGCGAATTTCTCATAAGGTCGCTGAATTTACAAAGTGCACAAATCATGAAACACCTTTAATCATTAATATATATCATTTATATGCAATGTTTTATTCATTTTGCTGAAGCGAACTTCTGCGTATTTCAATCTTACTCCTTCGAGCTGTAAAATTTTCTCATTTTCTTCAAAGTTAAATATTCAAGCCAATTTTGTTTGTATATCAAAATTAGTAGTGTAATTCGAATTGATTTGCGATAAATGTAGTAATTTTATTATTAGTTTACATTGGAAATATTGAATTTCCTTGAAAAAAGTATGCTTAGCATTTTAATCGTTCAAATGTTGCCTCCATAATGGGTCAAATACACAGGACGGGTTGTATTTCTAAATGCACAGACCAATGTATTTGGGTCAAACAGTATAGTACGTGCTTCAGCCTGAAGCAGTCGTTCACCGATTCACATTCACACAGTACCGTACTCACACGTCGGCAAATACACACATACGTAACCATGCGGGAACACGCGGTAAAAGACGTGTGTGTGCGTCTGATACTGCCAACCATTGGTCATTTCAGTAGTACTCCGCCATCCACGTTATATTTCTCGTTAATGCCTCCTTATATTTCGTTATATTTGGTTAGCCTGTGTTCGTTGTCGTTAAAATAGTTTTTGTGCGATCGTTCTTTAGTTAACGACCTTGACTAGCTGATGTCTATTTGGTGTGTCTCTGCTCTTGATTATGTAACTTTTATTGGTGAATAGAGGTTATGTTTTTAAAGCCTTACCATGATGCTAAACAGGCATTCCGTTTCCTCTGCTAATTCAGTGAATTTCATCATTTTGTTCGCGAATTTATTGAAAACTGTTAACCACCATCCTAAATGATTAGTGTACTTTTCAAATCTTTTCGTATCTCGAAGTTAGTTTGTCGGCAGATGGCTACATGTGTTTTGTGTCTAGTCTCGTCCTGCTTTTACAATTCCTTTAAAATGTGAGAATATCAAATAACTAGATAAATGACCTTTGTGATACAAATATTTGTTTTTAGGGTGTAACGGAAGCTGAGCGCGAAGCATTCGAACTTTTACCAGATGATGAGAGACAGTGTGAAACGTGCAAGACGACTTGTTTCTTGAGTGCGGTTACATGTTCTTGCCAAAGTTCACAATTAGTTTGTCTGAGACACTTCAGGGATCTTTGTGATTGTCCCCCGGAGAAGCACACGTTACGTTATCGTTACACTTTAGACGAACTACCAATTATGTTACAAAAGTTGAAATTAAAGGCCGAGTCGTTTGACTCATGGGTAACAAAAGTAAAGGAAGCTATGGATCCTGATAAAAAAAGCGATAAAATTGATCTGAATGAGTTGAAGGAACTCTTAAACGAAGCGGAGAACAAAAAGTTTCCAGAGAGTGAACTGTTGACAGCTTTAACAACTGCTGTACAAGATGCTGAAAAATGTGCGAGTGTTGCGCAGCAACTTCTAAATAATAAACAACGTACAAGGTACGATCGCTTTCTAGTTTCTACGCAAAATATATGTATTATATAACAGAAATTAATTGAATATTTTTTTATACAGAACAAGACAATCCGTCGAAACTAAATATAAATTAACTGTGGAAGAATTAACACTTTTCTATAAGGAAATAACGAATCTGTGCTGTGAGCTCAAGGAATCCGACGGTGTAAAATTTATACTTGACCAAGTCTTGCAATTTCAAACTGATGCAGAAGAATTGGACACCAAGGAGGATAGTTGTGATTTAGAACAGCTGGAGAAATGTATTGATTTTGGAGATTCTATTTGCATCGAGTTACCTCAACTTGTTCGTTTGAAACAAGTAAGTTTAACAGGATTGAATACGATACTGTGATTCTCTTCTGGAAGATAATTGTATATCTCTTTTTTATAGAAATTAGCACAGACACAATGGCTTGAAGAAGTGAAATCTGTACAAGAAGATCCAAAATCTGTGCATCGCGATGATTTAGCAAAATTAATTGAGAAAGGCATGACGATACCTCCACATTTAAGTATAGAAACCACGCTTTCTGAGTTACAAGGACTGATGAATGCGATTGATAAATGGGAAGAGAAGGCAAAATTATATCTTCATACGAAAAGTAGGCAAACTATATCATCTTTGGAAGAATTTATTCACGAAGCCGACGAGGTGGAGGCTTATTTGCCCAGTTTAGATATTGTTCAAGATATGTTAAATAAAGCGAAATCATGGACGAAAATGGTGGAGGAAGTACAAGCGAGAGAAAATTTTCCTTATTACGATACATTGGACGAGTTAATTAAGAAGGGTAGAAGTATTCCATTACATCTGAATGCTCTGCCAATTTTAGAGTCTACACTGTCCCAAGCAAAAACTTGGAAAGAAAGGACAGCGAGAACATTCCTAAGGAAAAACTCGCACTGCACTTTGATGGAGGCTTTATCGCCACGTATCGGGGTTGGTACGCAAACGTTGAAAGTTAAAAAGAGCAAAAGTGAAGAGAGCATCGGACCCGTCTTCGTCTGTGATACAAAATTAGATGATTCCAATGATTCGGCTACCATCGTAGCTGCATTTAAGTTAGCCGAACAGCGGGAGATGGAAGCGATGAGAAATCTGAGAGAGCGAAATTTAATGAAAACTGAAATGGAGGAGTCCAGGTATTGCGTTTGCTGGCGTCCCAGATTCGGTCTCATGCTTCAATGCGAGCTTTGTAAAGATTGGTTTCACTGTGAGTAAAATTCGTTGCATATTTATGGTTTTCTACCGACTCTAAAAATGATTTGTAACTAAATGAATATGAATTGTAACTATGCTTTCCAGCGAATTGTGTGCCCTTACCGAAAACATCATGTAAAGGCAAAGTACCTATGTCCAAGGAACTGAAATTTTTGTGTCCTTGCTGCTTGCGGTCGCGACGGCCGCGGCTAGAAACAATACTAGCACTGTTAGTTAGTCTTCAGAAAATTCCGATTCGTTTACCAGAAGGCGAAGCATTACAATGTCTTACAGAACGTGCAATGAATTGGCAGGTAAGCATTCTGTATAATTAACTTGTACATTTAAATGGTACATTATGAAGGAGAATTTCATATATATTCTTTTTTATAGGATCGAGCTCGTCAAGCATTAGCTACAGACGAAATTTCATCAGCGTTGGCAAAACTGTCCGTATTATCGCAAAAACTGGTAGAAGCTGCAGCACGAGAAAAAACAGAAAAGATTATCAGCAGCGAGTTGAAAAAGGCAGCGAATAATCCTGAACTGCATCAGAGAGTACAAGCGATTGCTCCACTTAGCGGTGTTCACTCAGACGATAGCGCTCTTAGCACCGCGGTAAGTGTTACTCGTACTAATTAAAACGTCAATTATCGCAGGGTTCATAGGCATGCGTTTCAATATTCAGTAGGTAATTCATAGAATATTTATAACACAACTATATTATTGGTTATTGGAACACAAAATATGTGACAGAGTAATAAATAGATCGGTTTTCAAACGTTTCGTAAACGAGGAACGACCTTGTATAGTAAATAGCATATAAATAGCAATATATTACAAATTTATGTGCATAATGTATTTCAGGATGACGACGACGATGTGGTGACCATAGACGACGACGAACCGAGTTGTAGTACGTTCAGTAGTAATGAGCACACATATTCATATAGTAAGATATCTGTTTATATAAAAACAGATCGTCGCGAAGCAAATTGAATATTCATTACCATTAATTATGTTTATCTTATAGTTTCTAAAGTTCAGCGTAAATCACAGTCGAACGACTCGTCCGAAGCCGCGGTCATGCTTTCACAATCTGCGAGGTTACGTTTAGAGGAGTTAATGATGGAAGGCGATTTGTTGGAAGTTGCACTTGACGAGACGCTGCACATCTGGCGTATATTAAGTCACACGAATAGTCCAAGCACTGTTCGCAAGTACGCCTCGTACGAAGAGGTACAGTCGCATCTAAACCACGACTCGAAAGATATAAGAAAACGAGGAAGAAAGAGGAAGTCCGAAGAGTTCGAGCTGTTGAAGAAACTCGGCCGGCAAAAGATGGAAGACAAAAATTCAGCGAAACGAAAGGGATTGCAGAAAGAGAAAAAATCTGCTAGCTCTCCGGTACCAATCAAGCGTGGACCTCGAAAGGTACTTGAATATGAAAATCTGATTTGCCTCGAATTGAAACTCTCGAAAGATTTTATTTTAATATCAGTGACACAAGCACGGTTTGTTGAACATCGGCTAGTTCGATTTCAGTTAAATGTGTATTCCAGATGAAACGCAAGGAAGGCGAGGACGTTCCAAAGAAGAGGGGCGGTAACAGAAAAAAGACTAAACAAGACACCTCGGACGAAGAGGACGACTGTGCCGCGGTCAATTGTTTACGACCTAGCGGTAAGTATATTTTCTTCTATAACGGTATCTTACTACAATGATTCCTGTTATTATAGTATGCTTTGATTTGGATGGTAGGAAGGGAAGTTGATTGGGTCCAGTGTGACGGAGGATGCGAGGGTTGGTTTCACATGCATTGCGTCGGGTTGGATCGTACAGAAATTGCCGAGGAAGACGATTACATATGTAGTAACTGCAAGGAAGCAGATCAAAACTCAACGGTATGTTGATATAAATAGACACGTTATCGCTGTTAATTTTAGCGTAATTCTGTTTATGTTTATGATTTTTATGTAAAATGATATTATTCTTAGGCTTTATCATGGTCTTCTTATGCTTATCTCCTTGTTTACAGTAGAGTGTAGTCTATAATGTTTGTAACATCATCGTTCGTACTATTTTATATATCGTATATTAAGGGGACATCTTGGTCTAAAGAGAGCGCGACATCTTCGTCTGCTTTTTCACCATACAACTACTTAAAAAAATGTTTTGACTTAATTATTACTTTTATAATACTGCAGCTAACCTTTTTGAAAAGTTTCTAAATTAGAATGTCCCCTTAAGGAACTATGTTTTATTTGCTAAGTAGCATAGTACGTTATAGTTTTAGCGCAACATTTTTTTGTGTTATTTATACTGTAGTCGAGAGCGCCAGATCCGCTAGCTGAATCGTTAGGACTGGATGCACTTCTTTCACTTTCTCAATCCCAGGGATACCAGGGCACAGACAGCGAAGCGGATATTCAGGAGACGACATCCTTCGTCAGGACCTACTAGCCCGTTTAATCCCGTTAGCTCCGTATAAAAGCTAGAATGCTAATCGATTACAAATAACTTCGACTGCGAAACAATAGTCGAACATTCAATGTTACCTATCACTTTTACCCCAGTCGATTGATTACCGCGGGTGGTCGCGTGCGCCATGCGGTTATTGTCGCGAGCGAACGTTAGAGATGGAATGAAAGTATTACATTGTCACAATCGAATTATAATCTCTTTTCATAATCACGAACATATATATAAGAATATTTTTCTATTCTTTATTTGAAGCACTTTTCCGAATAGCAACGGCATTCTTTCCTCTTTCTTTCCATCATCACTTCTGTATATTTATAGTCATTGTGTTTTACTGTTTTTGAGATAAGACGTGTTCGTTCTTTTTTTTTTTTTTTATTAAAAAGGGGAAGGATTTATCATCCAAGTAATAATATATTCACTTGTATTCTCGGCAAATTATTGTCATTCATTATTATTCGCGTATTCTCGGTTGCGTAATGTTCAACGATCTTATTCGATTTTTCTTTATGTGCGTATGCATCGAAGTCTAAATTAATCGAATCGTTTCACCTAGAAGGATCAAAATGTACGAATATCGCGGATGAACCGTGATAGCCTACACTTTTTCTGTGCGTATCTCGATGAAAATACGATTTATATATCTTGCGTGTGGTTGTAGAATCATTTTTCTCTCTCTCTCTCTCTCGTCTCTCGCTGTCAATGTCGGTGATAAATAGAAATACAGATCAACGATTCTTGGAAAACTAACGGTTACGCGATTACGTTGTGTGTAAAAGAAGGTACGATCTGCGGCGTGATAGCGATGATTTTTTACAGAAACTAAAGAATTGAAGGATGCGAAAGAATTCCAGAGGCATTGTGCGATCTAACGTTTCGTTCTCGGGCAATTAGGGACAAAGGGGAAAAGATACTTCACGACGATAGCAGAAGTAAGGAAACGAAGAGACACGTCTTCGCAAAGGATACTTCTATATCGAGGAAGATATTCCGTCGGCTTTTTGTATAAGTTTTTAATTGTAACGGCGTCGAATGGGATAAGAAGAGGAGTTCGTTCGCGTCATGTAGCGTCATGTACAGATAGACTGAGAGATGTGTGTATTAAGATATATAGATATTATAAATATAGGTACATAAGATGAATTAGATTGAAACATAGGTAGATGTAAGTTAACAATTTGTATAAAGGAAAAGAATTGACACAGGTACATTGCATATCTAAACTCTGTCTTCTCGAACGATTCATTGGATATTCATCCAGATTTTGAACCAGAGCATGCAACTTACACTTCGCATAAACCGCGAATCATTTTTCTTCTTGCTCATTTCTTTTCTTCTTTTATGTCTTACGATACCAAATGATTAATCGAGCCTGGATTTTCTCGAATGGCCTAAGTGGAATTGTAGTTTCAGAGTATTACCAGAGGTGATTTTATGATTTCAATATATATATATATATATATACGTACATGTTTTATTATTGTCTCAATTTCATGTTACTTTTTCGATCGTACTAGTGTTATTTCGTGCGATCGATCATTTTTACGCGTTGAAGTTTTATCGAAAAGTTTTTATAACGTCCACACATAGCGTAACGGAAGGCTTACTCGCTACTTTATACCTTGAAGTATTACGAGACCGCTAACTGTAATGTGAAATTTGAAAGAGGAAGAAAATGGAGAAGAAGAAGAAGGAGAGTTACAAAGATATTTACGCTAACGATTAAAGTATATTCCGTAATAAACCAATTTTATGAATGTGTCGTACGCCATTACGAATTATGGATCTCATTCTATTGTATAAAGCGGTACACTTAGAAAAGCTAAATGGATAAATGAAAATGTAAATCGCTATAATTGATGTGAGATCATTAGAACTCGTGTAACTCGATGTTGACTCTGGTACAAAACCATGCTTCATATGGAGTAGTTGATAAATAGACCTCCTAGTTACTTTTTGATGCGATTGATTGAACCGAGTTCTTCTTCTGTTTTTTTATAAATAAACGAGAAAATAACACGATTTGTTTTATCATCCGGTGCAAATGTATTATGTGCGTGTCTCTGTCTACCTGTGTAGATTCTTTGCACGTTAATGCGAGGTGCATTGTGTATAAAAGATGAATAGAAGATATGATAATTTTATCCTAGATCGATCGGCGAAGGAGGTAGGCAATGCGGGAAACTTTGTATAATTACTTGTTAACGAGAAGCCGAGATATCATACATTTGAGTTTCCGCGCAGACTTAAGCTCTATGAATGCGTGTTACTTGTGGAGCGATGCGCAGTGCGTTTTTAACGATCGTTTCACCTAAAGCGTCCGATCATTACGTTGAAATTACTGACAGTATGCCCAACAAACAATTGCGACCGTAGATATACACTCGTATTATATGTTGAGAGACTATTACAAATCATAAATACTACGGAAGTTTATCGAAGTTCAAATTTTTGTAAACTACATTTCCTAAGCAAAAACTGAAAAGAGATTTTAGCCCATTGATATTATATTTGAGTTTTCATTTGATTGCATCTTACACAGCTAAATAGTCTTTCTAGTAAATAAATAATTTAAAATTCAATTTTGCAGCTAACTTTCAGAAATAGTAGGAAACAGAACTGGTAAATTGAATTCCAAACTTAATTGTTGACTACATATAATATCTGTGTATGTTGAGTCGGAATAGATGATGCAGTATTATTAAGAATATCGAATCATTTCATAAATCTGTAATTCCTTTGCAATTCATTTAAAAGTTATTTACTCATTTTAATATTTATGAATTGGTATAATTGTCATGTGCGGTTACTTACGAAAACAGTGTCGATCTTAAATATTAAATAACATCTGCAAGAATTTTGCCTTTGGACTTCTCTTCGAAAACATTTCGCGTTATCAAAATTCAACAAAACGATGACTTATGAAATGACTTGAAATTTATCAGTTCTTTCAGCGTAATCGAAGACATGCATGATCTCTGACTATTATTAGAATTGAATTCTGTTAATGGATGTTTCACTGATAGGTCCTAAGAAAAAACTATTGATTGCTCGACCAATCGGTAAACAGAATTCATTTCTCGTATACAGAGATGTATTAATCGATGGGCCAGTGTATTCCGCGTTGAGCTATGTATCTACCAAAGGGTTACCCAAGAATTTTTTATTTTTATATTTTTGTTTACATCTTTTGGGAACTCTTGCTTTGTGATTTCTTTAGCAAGTTTTATTGATTACAGCTATTTTATACGAAATAAATAAAGGAAATTGTTATTGAGACAGAAAAAAATGAAAAGGATTTAATTCGTATTTGTCATTTTCTGTTCTTTTACTTTCTGATTTGACATTATAAAACAAGGCACTACTATTATATTAATTACATTGAAATGGTTCCAGTTGTTTCTATAACTTACGTTAATATGATTGCTTCTATGTAAAAATGCATACATTACTTATACTTTGTTTATGCTACTGTCGATCATGGAGAAACGTGCATGGACTGTTATGAAAATCTTTGGCGGATTGATACGTTCACGGTTAAAACGGACTGCGTGTCAAAGAATCGACGAGACATTATGTGTTTTATACACATATATTTTTGTACAGACACATAAGGGCATGACGATCCCTGAGGTCACTCGGCTAGAATATACGCGGGAACACAGTGAATTTCTAACGATAGTGTTTCCGCAGCGTTCGGTTAGGCCAACTATGAATTTCGTTTTGTTTCATTTACATAATGAAAAGAGTGTTTACATACATATATATACATACACATAGATATATATCTATTGGTTGCGTGTATTTTATACAAGGTACTTAGAGTTATTTTCTAATTAAGTGATCTGTAAAATGAAAAAAAAAAGAAGGAGAGACGAAGTAGAAGAAGATATGAGAAAAGTGAAATCCATGAGGCACACTATCATTAAAAATACATTGTGGCCAACATATAACTCGAGGAAATTGGAATCGCGTGATCTGTTCACGACTCTTGGTATACGTAGAATGGATTTAATTGTACAGAAATGCTTTGCCGAACTTAATAATATAATTATCAAGAGTGAAAGGAGTTTATAGTGTTTACTTAAGTATACGATTTAATTTATTCGAATGTTTCTATTACATATTAATTTCAGTTTCATTAGAATACTTTGTATGATTTAGTTTATACCACTCGAATCTTATTAGGGTCAAATCTTCTGAAGCATTTCTGTATTTTTGAAAGCGACGATGCAACGAGGTAATAAACTCATTGGTAGCCTAAACAAAAATTCCTTTTGTGGTCTTGTCACAGTGTCTGCAACCACTGGACTGTCTGTAGCATTTCGGAAATTGTTAGAACTGGTTTGGAAAGGGGACTGATTCAGTTGCCTCGAAACATAAGTTAACAAATTTGTTATTGAGCGTCGAGTTTACATGTTCTTTTTTACATGTATCTCTAAACATTAGTTTCCTAGGCGTCAATTATTTAGAACAGTTTGATAGAAGTGTTAATATGTACCTTTTGAAGCGGTTGTTGCCGTCAGTTTCTTATTATCGCGACACATTTCGTTGATCATTGGGACCAAATGGGAATCTTGTTGAGACTACATTTAGTTTATTACCTCACGTATAGGCTACCACAGAGGTGCACGTCGGTGTACAATATTGACCATCGATTACTTGTTCGGATTATACGAAGGCAAGTACTAACGCGCGTTCCCGAGATGTTACACTGACTATTCGACTGCGGATTTTATGCGCTTGAGGAATATCAAAGGGTACTAACGAAAATGGAATAGAAATTGCAACAAGAAGAAAACAGATGTTTTCATTTTCTTCGTACCTTTATATATCCCTCTGTAGATGTAATAAGTATCTCTTCGATACAGTTTTAATACTGGCGTAAATATTTGCAGTATACTTTGTAATCATCGTACGACGTTCATTCATTGTGTTAGACTTCTTTATGGCAGGCACGAAATAGTATTAACCCTCTATAACTTGACATTTTCACTTTGAGAAGAACAGATAGGCGGATCGTACACGCTGGTGTGAAGTAGCAAAAAGGAGATCGTATTAGAAAAACTTATTTTTTCCGTCTAGAAATGTAAGAAATACACGACGAACTTAAAACATATTGATACGCATGTGTAATTCTTCGATTTCACGTGGTGTCATAGAGGGTTAATTTTCTTTTCGTTCTGTGTAACGAAATGTTCATGTGACCATGCACTTAGAACTGATTAAACGCTTCAACGGATCTGAATGCATAGTGTGTAACATAAAGGAAAAAAAGTATTATACATTTTGACCAAAACGTCCTGTTACTTTGTGAATGAAATATTGTGATTCGAGGTCAATGACTTTTCGTGTAGCAAAGCTTTACGCGATTACCGTAGCTATTGCTACCTTTTTAAATGTTTTTTTTTAAATTTTCATCGGTGAGCGAATTGTTTAAAGAAAGAAATTGTCGGCAGTTGCTTTTCTTTCTTATTTAATAAGGATTTTGTTTGGGACTCCTCATTTGTGATACGGATTTAAAATTGGTTAGTTACAATTGCTTTTTATAAATTAGATCTCGTGAACGCAGAGATTGAACGCACGTTGGCTTAATTCTGCTCGACGATTACAGTGATGGACAAAACTGTTCGTATAATAAAAAGATATTAAATTATTTTTGTGAATTTCACAAGAACCGGGATCAACGAAGAATATACTTTTAAATTAAAAAATATTTTCAATCAATTTCTTGATTCTATGGTATAACTCCCTGACGATTAAAGACGAATTGATTAAATTCAAATATGTATTACTGGTAGTAATAAATATACAGAAGCGAAAGTACAATATACGACCATACATATTCGAATATAATTGAATAATCTAGAAAACATAGCTGTTTAGTTATGTGAATTTTTATTGCGTCAACGTTCCTGTCCCTCACTGTACTTATGAGGAAATGAATTTGGTTTTTGTCTGATTCGATTCAGTTTTGAAAAGAGTTACTTAACTTTTAATATAAACCTATTGATAATATTAATGGTCTTTTTCAGCTTTACCTTCTTTTTCTTCTTTCTGTGCGATTCTCGGCTAGGCTCGCACAGGAACGTTTGCGAGAAATTCATTTTAATATTAGTTATTACGAAGCTTGCCTCGCAGAAAGGTCTTTGAAATTTCACCAAAAATTTGTGTAGTCGGTAAGAGGAACACTATCGAAGATTTCGTACTCGTACATTCTCGTTCATTCGCGTTCCTACCCTCGTGGTTCGTTTGATCAACGAGGAAACATTTCGCCATTATCGTCGCATCGCGTGAACTAATTATTTTACTATACGACGCTCGGCTATAGTTTAGTTTCCTTCACATGCGAATCATTGTAGACAGATGAATATTTATGAACAGTAAATGTAACTTAAAAGCTAAGTAGCGTTGACGTAGTCCTTATTTGTAAGATTATATCACTTTGATTTTCCGATGAAATATATTCAATGTATATGTGTATGTACATGTACATTCAGTACTGTGGAAGATGCGCACTATTTTTTTTAACGATCACCTGACTTTTCTTCAACCCCGAAAATTTGATATCCATCAAATTAATAGTTGTCGTTCCGATTTGATAAAAGTCAGACGTTCCCAAATTGATCTCCAGCTTTTTATTCAGCTCGATTTTAAACGAGGTACTAACATTTTCTTTTGTTTATTATATTGATAAGATTATGTGATTCGTACAATCGTGTACGACGTATGGCAACATTTAGTGCTCATAGTTTCGATGAAAACTTTCTTCCCTCCGAGGAACTTCCGCTGTATTTTTGTAAACTCTCAATTCAGCTGATTTTCTGTAATATAACTCTAAAAAATAAGAAACATCTACTAGTAATAATTTCTTAATTTTTCTAGAAAAGTTCTTATGAAAATTAGAAGTAATAACGAGAATAAGTAGATGATAAGAAGCAAGTGGAACTGAATGGAAAAAACAAATTTTCCGTGACTCAAGCTAATTTAAGATATCATACATTTTGATAGATCACACAATTTTCAGATTACGAATATGTTGAACGAAGAATAATATTTTCGATCATAAATAACTTATGTTTCTGCCGAAAATTAGTAATATGCATGGGTTCGGTTTAAAGAGTTTGCACATTTTTGAATCACTTGGAAATATACAAGGTAGGTCACCTAACACTTTTACAGGATATTAAATAATTAGCAATTTTCTTTACGAAACTCCTCGGAAAATCATTTCGAGCATTATCTTATACATTAGCTACGACGTTAGACTATTGAAGAATCACTGTGAAAATATATCGTGGATGACCTTGAAATTTCGGAAAGTATGACCTTCAGAAAAAATCTTCTCTATTTCAATCAGTATTCTTGTACCATTAATATATACTATTAATATATCTTACTTACTTACATAACAGTAATAGAAAATGAACAATTTTTATTTGATACATAAAATTATGTTGCATTAAAAAATCAATAGATACATCTTATCTATTGCAACATATTTAAAAATAAATGAAAAATGTACCAATTTTTTGAAAATGAAAAGCCAGAATACTCCCTTAAATGTTAGGTGACTAACCCTACATATTGGAATATATGAACCACGAGTTTTCTGGGTGGATGATACGAGGTGTCGGGAGAACCCTTCCAGAAGCCAAGGAGTTCTGACAAGTCGATCCGTGGCTCGTCTCTCGTGATGTAACATTATTTAAAAGGGGTCGATGCCCGTGGAAGCGTGTTCGTGTGACCGGTGGGAGAGATAGAATGTCAATAAAGAGCGACGGAACATGAAAGCTGGCGGGGACACGAATTTCTCGTTTATATGCCGCACAACGAGAGGCTGGGCGATCGCTAGATTTTCGTGTTTGCGTAGGACTGGATTCTCGGCAAAAAGTGATAGTGTTCGGGCGACAGGAAAAAGACTGAAATTGGGTCGCGGGAATAATATTCATCTTGGTGTCGAGCCCGAAGGGACAAACTTTGAAGAGAAACTCGAAAAGAATCGACCCCTTCAGTGCTCGCTTTTTACACGTCGATCTCTCCAACTGCAACAATGCATTTTTATTTATACTTGACATATTTGAAAACTTCACTGAATTATTTCTGAAGAACATTCGCTCAAAATGGGAACAGGATGATTCACGATAATCCTGAAATTCCGGATGCTGCTTCACAATCAATTCAAGCGGTATTCTTAAAACGCGTGAAGCAATTGCGTCGATCGCTCGAAGAACGCGTTTTACAATGGAATCAAACATGGAAGCGGATTGTACTTTGCATCTGACAGCTCGAGCGTATGATTCAGCCGGAATTCCTTATTCCCGATGTACAAGTCAGACGCAGACGCGAAAAGAAAGAAATGTGATTCACCGTGGCGGGATTATATTGTTCGTTTTCAGTGAAAATTCACGCCCGCCACGCGCGGGTTCCATTCAAGACTTTCCTCCCATTTAAACGAATACTTTTCACCTTCGCAATTTGCGTGCTTTCAAGTACCCGACACATTATACTTTACAATTGCGGCTCAACACGACCGTTGTAACAATCCCGAATTTATTAAATCGTTTGTCTTTCGACTCTGTTTTAATATTCGATTGTGTCGGAGCGAGACCGCAATGCCATTATCTTCGTTTACTGTTGATAAAATTAGTCGCGAGTATGGTAAACAAGTTTGCCTTTAAAAATAAGCTGAATGAAAACAAAGACATTCTCTAAATTGAATATCCTGTTTTCTTTTGTTTAACTTTGGTATATAGTACTCTGCTTGGGATTATATTCGGATTTTTTTCTTAAAAAATTTCGACTTTCTATTCAGATTAATTTACATATATTTAGCTGAATTTTGTAATTTTTATTTTCTTCGTGAACAATTTTCTTACTTTTCCGACTGGCTGCACCGTCGTATCAATATTTTCTTCGATCTGTTATCGTACTCGTTAATTGCCGTTAAATAATATAATTACGATTCGTTCATAACGAGAGACATAATATGTATAAGATATAAATACGTGATTCCATACGTTATGGTTTACTGCTTATCCTTGCAGAATCAAAGTCGGCTGTCAGAGGGTTAACATAAATTGCGTTGCGCATAGCTGAATCCGATAAGATCAGTTGTGTTCGCTTAAACTGTCTGCTTTCACATAAATATTCTAGCTAGCTCAAATTCAAATATTCCAATTAAATCTCCAGAAGTGTTCTAATTCTAAGAAGCCAATAATTCAGGTAACATTATTCAGCCTATAAATAAAAAAGAGATATAAGCGAACATTTAGATACGGACAGTTTAACACGTTCAGGACGGTTCCATCAGTTTGAACTGATCATCGTGATAAGCAGACTGCGGATCTTTATGCAAAATAAAAATTATCTGCATCGATTGCAAGAAATAGAATCCAAACTGAACGTTATTTCTTCCCTTAATGATTTTAATAGAGGAGAAATCGTATGTAGACATATTCAATTTTAAAAATTTTTCAACAACTTTGAATTTCATCTACTCAATTTGTTATAAATGTAGTGATAAGAAAAGTGCTATATAATTTTTTGAGAATGTCTTAAGTATTATGCTCTATAAAAGATAAACTTAAACTGTTTGTTTTTAATGTTCCCACATATCGAAATACTGTCCTCCGTTTTTCGAACAACTGGGGTGGAATAAAACGGTGAGTCGAAGCGTGATCCATGGTTTTTCATTTGCAGTATGTAGCTTCGTGACGGGTTGTATGAGATCATCCGCAGAGAGCCTTCTATTCGACCCAACCTGAGTCGAACTTGACAACTTCCGCCCTCAGGTTCTTAAAAGTGTAACGCTCTGACAGTCGGCTGGGGAATAGCTCCAAATAATGGAAGCCCTTGTCCGTTCTATTGTAACGTTCTCCATGAGATGTGAATCGGTTCGAGCAGAAAAATCTAGCAACACAAAAGTATTACGCTACAAATGTTCCCTCTCATTTGTGTATGTATTACAATTCCATTATACATTTATGTGTTCCACTAAAATGTTTGAGTAATAGATTTAAATAGATATAAACGCATGTGTGTGCAAGTATGTTACGTAGAAAAATTAAAACACATTTTAATCTGTTTTCCAAAAAAAGGTGAAAATATTTTCCATTTCAAAACATGAATTTTAACCCCGTGCGTTTATTTACACGAGTATCTATATGTCGAATAACATTTTTAACCTTTATGTAGTCAACCAAAATCTATAGATTATTTAAAACCTTTCTGTATTTAACATGTTTGCACAAATTCTCATTATAAATTAATATATTAGCGAGTGAAGAATGGACATTCAGAGGAATTTTGTAATATTTTTTAGAGGAACATTAACAAATTGTTGAAAGAAATACAGTAAATGGGTACCCGGTTGACTACACAAGCGTTAAATTATCAGTAGACTGCGGATGTTTATGCAATTTGTAATTTTTGTAGACGAATTTTAAGAAACTCGAATATCAGATAAAATCTTATTTTCCGTAGTGGTAGCCATATTAGATCTGAAATAAATTAAAATCGTAAATTCTGTCGTATTTTATATTTTGGCATAATTGCATAAAGATTCGCAGTCTAATTATCAGTTTAACACTGAACCTATCGAGCCTTGAAAGTAACTGGTACATGTTCCCTTATAAAAATGACAAGATTGATTTTATTTTGTCTTTGTGCGGCTCCTATTGTAATATGTGCTCCACTAAAGATATCTATACAATAATTTCTTATGAAATTATTTTTATTATATCAATAATCGTAAAATAAAAAATCTGGAACCGGTCATTGTGACCGGTGATGGCAGGTTTAGTGTTAAATACAGTGACTCCCACTAATATTCAGACACTCTTAAAAAGACAATAATTTTTTAAATATTGTACTATACGATTCGAACTTTTTTGGGCAGTTACAGGAATTAGTTTGCTACAGGATGCGAAAAAAATGTTTTTCAAAAGTTGCAATTGATCGGAATTGTAGGAAAAATACTAAAAGTTGCATTTTACAACTTTTTTATGTGGGCCTATATTGAAAATTTAAAAAATACGTTGTGTAGAACTGTGTCCATTATATGCACTGTGAAAGTTTCATCGAAATCGGTTGATACGGAAAAAAAACGACAGGCATTGAAAGATGTAAGAATCCTCAGATTTACTGCAGTAGTAGTCCGAAAATCGTGAAAATCTGCAATTTTTACCATCTTTAAACGTTTGTAGCTCATTGCAACGTCGACCGATTTTGACGAAATTTTCAGAATATGTTTGATTGACACAGATCCACAAAACGTATTTTTTAAATTTTCAATATAGGCCCACATAAAAAAGTTGTAAAATGCAACTTTCAGTATTTTTCCTACAATTCCGATCAATTGCGACTTTTGAAAAAAAATTTTTTCACATCCTGTAGCAAACTAATTCCCAAAAAAAAGTTCGAATCGTATAGTACAATATTAGTGGGAGCCACACTGTACATTATGTTTCGTAATATTCATTTTTTGAAAGTCGGTGCGTAGAAAAGGAAATTTCGTGCGGCATGGAGATAAGTCGGAATGATAATTTCGACGATCGTCCTGTTTTTCGAGCCGCACGGACCTGTCCCAAGGTGTCAGTCGAGCGGTCCCTTCGTGTCTGTTCGGGCGTTTTCGTGTTTGGTCGCTGGGCTGGCGGGCGCTCCGTTCGGTCGGTGCACGGCGGCTCAGTGTTCGATGCGACTCCGTGACAGTGGTACGCGTTCTGGCGGTTTGGCAGTTTTCGTGACCGCGTCGTGTCCGATAGAACGCGTACGCGAGGTGTCGAGTAGATACGTACGCACAGTTGTTCTCGACTGGTCGCGTGTCCCCGGAGATAAATACACATACATACATCGGCTGGTGGTCTTCGCCGAGTTTCAAGGTTTCTGTGGCGACGACGAACGTATCCCGTTTTCACGAGACAAACCCGTGCGGCTAGGACCAAAAAGGGAGGAGGACTGCGGACAGTGCGAGAGGAAGGGAGAAGGGCCGAGAAAGGAACGACGGAAGGATTATATATTCGAGCAACATGGCCACTGCGATCGACGACCGGCAGGAGCTGCTGGAACAATTCCGAGCGGTGAGTCCTTTATCTTACTCCGAAATATCGAATTTTCGGCCAGACCCGTTTTGAACGTTCGCGCCACTGCGCATAGATGCTCGTTACTATGGTTTTGCATCGATGTCACGCGTATTACTACGTGCAACCCCGGCTTCTTATCGATCGCCGGTTTTATCAGCATGCTTTCGTGGAAACCCACCCTCGAGGGGAATACGCCGGGTGTCGCCGCCCTTGCAGTCGGTTTACCCTTTTTCTTCTTGCTGTTTTTTCTTTCTGCCCAGCCTTCGTTCAAGCTGCCACAGAGCCTTTGCATTATTAGATGGCATTTCTTAGCGATTGCGTGTGTCCTGCACGTCGCAGCCATTGATTACACCGATTTATAGACGTGTTTGACACATTGCGAGACCTTTTTCAATCGCCTATACGCGTAGCTACATTGTACGTGTAGCGGCGGCGAGCACCGGAAATCCTTGGGGAAAATTTAGGGTGGTTTCTAAGCGTTTCCGAGGGCGTAAATTGTTTGTACTGAGGGAAATAGGGATGCTATCTGCGTCTAAGTGTAATTTTGAAGGGTTGGGCTGGAGAGGGAGGGTACACTTAATATAAAATTTTAGTTTGAGATGTTTGTTAGTTCCTGAGATATTAATAAAAACTTCTGACATAGAGAACGGTGAATTCTGCCTATACAAACGTTGATAGCACTTCTCGTTACCGTTGACTGTTTACAACCGACGATATACAATGACGATATCGCCGTAAGAATAAGCTGTCACGTTTGTGTCAGGTTTTCGGTAAATACTCGAATGTGTTTGTGGGTTGGTTGTAGACTTTGATTATAGAAACTCTTCCTCTTCTTCCTCTTTCCCTCAGCTATACAATTTTTCGTTTTCTTGGATCAATAAAATCAGGATAAAAGAGCAGTAATTTAATTAACACATTGTTTCGACGAATTACAATTACCAGAAAATCTAACAAAGTAATTTAGTTGTTGGAACTATAACTAGACAGATGCAATTCATTAAATTCTTTTGCATTTTCTTCAGCCCTAGTAAAACTTAATTTCCTCCAATACATTACAATAAAAATTCAAATGAGCATGTTCGTTCCAAATGGGAACATTGAATACAAATGCAATAAATAATATTTTATTATTAGGTTAGACTAAACAGCCATATATATTTTTTTCAACTTGTCATAAAAATTCATGCAATGAAGGGTTGATGTCTAAACTTGATGGAAAAATATAGTTTCACCTACGTATTTCATAAATTCGCAAATGCCACAAACGCAGAAAAATACAGCGCCTAGCCGAGACTACTCACAGTAGAATAGGCAGTTACGACGACGACTGCGGATTTCTGCACTTACGACAGAAATGAATTAGCAAAACTCGAACCGGTAGAAAGATTAAAAGAATTTCAGAAGAAATTCCACCGACGTATCTTCGTTTCGCATAAAGATTCGCAGCCACGATTATGACTGTCGATCGCGCCTTTATTAGAAAAACGGAGTATGACAATACTATCGTTAATGTATGCGCGAATGAATCAGTGGGCACAGAAATGAATCGAGAGTCTCCGGGATCGCATGACTGTATGATACATGAATCATTCTCGATAATTCTTTTCAAGAAATGGTAAACATCACGAATTAGACACTCGCTCGCGAAGATTTTACCACGATCGGCCGGACTAAACGTAAACACTTCGGATCGATCGAGCACATAATTACTCTCGATATCGAATGTCGTGACCTGGTTGCTTTTCACTTCTACTCTACGCACCGTTCACATATGTTTACGCACGTGTAGCCACACTGTTCGTACGCAATAATCGACGCACCGCGGTCTCTTGCGCTCGTTAAACAGCCCGAGCAAAACCGTGTCCATTAACCCGTGAAAGTCGGACATTTTTAACGAACGAACTGCCTGTTTCTGCCTAGACCCTTGCTCATCATATGTTGCTTAATATTTTCAATAAAACTGCTGCAGACATTTTTTGATATGTTGCTCACGGTAGTTTTAACTTTTCAATCCTCGGATAGCCTTTTTGTACTGTTTTTCACACCCACTCACTTTTCTCATAAACGCAGAAAATCTTTTTAAACATATTTTTGAAAGAATTTTATTTTAGTGCAATTTATTTTGTTATTTTATCTTGACACTGTAATTTCACGCGTACCTACCTGTATCGATTAAATTTACAATATAGCGATGTTTTTAAACAAAGTAGGACATCACTCCCTGACTCACCCTCCTTGAAAATGGGTGTTGTAAGCATAAATAACGTGAAAGAGTAACAACGATGAAATTTATAATACTATAAAAAGAAGAATTGATTGCTTTCGAAGTTATTCTTTCGCTGTAAGTCCAAGTATCGAAGCCGCTTATGGTAACAGTCTCATTCCGTCACGAATTGTGATAGCACCTGCTCGACACCTTTGTTCGAGTTACCGAAATGTAGTATAGTTTCGGTATTATGATCCCGCGGGATTAATTATCCAGTTTTGACACCTGTTTCTAGCAAACCTAACCGGTCCTACTAAATATTCTACTATCGGATACATTGTGATCCTAACTTCAGAACAGTTAAAGTTTTAAAATTATAAAACGTAATTTTTCATATATTGTCTGCGATAGTTGGAATTTACACATATATGCAAAATACAGACTTACTTAAATTATACCAACTGTATAACTTGTTATTCGGTGACTTATCAAGTAAGTGATATTATTCAAAGTTAAACCGAGCAAGAAATTTTCTAGAGCATTAAGAACCCGTGGGATGACTTGGGTTCACCTAGCACCTGTTTTAAACAGACCCAACCGGTCCTATAGACTGCCCAAACTAGCCCTAACTCAGTCAGACACAGTGCCGTTCTAAATCGAGACCTAGCCAAACCTAGAGGTCACTTACGTCCATATAACTTCGACTGTGTACCTATGTGTACTGAAACTAATTGTACTGTAATATAGTTAGACAACAGCCATTAGTCTGTCGCCCAAGATACCCACTATCTTTTATCAGAGAACTGCTGTACCGTTCTCCGTATTCGCTCTCCTAACGGAACTGAAATTTCGGCCTTTAATTTCTACTGATAAATGTCTCTAAAATTCCGAGGATACCGTTAGGCCTCCTGCACAAACTCCGAATTCTCCAGCATTCGTGTTACTCCTTTTACTCGGATATGACCCGGACCATAAGTCGACCTGTTACGCACGGAATAAATTATTCGACCGGTACAATATTAGAGCGGCACAAAAATATACTACTCCATTTAATGTATTCGTGTCCCAATGTAATCGTCAACATTTTTATCAACAAATCGATGCCAGGTAGTTTTCCTTGAAGCCTGTCGTTGCATTATTTCTTCAATGCTCCCCTCAAAGCATTAGTTCAGTAAATAATTTGAACAATAGGCCCCAAATATTCTTGTACCTAATACATTGGAATAAAATAAATGTTTGAATACTATTTTATTTAGATGAAATTAATTTTAACAATAAATAGGCCCCAAATATTCTTGTACCTAATACATTGGAATAAAATAAATGTTTGAATACTATTTTATTTAGATGAAATTAATTTTAACAACAAATAGACATTCCTAAATATTCTTGTACCTACTACATTGGAATAAAATCAATGTTTAAATACTATTTTATCTAGATGAAATTAATTTTAACAATAAATAGGCCCCAAATATTCTTGTACCTAATTACATTAGAGTAAAATAAATGTTTAAATACTATCTTGTTTAGATGATATTACACAACAATAAATAGACATTCCCAAATATTTGTGTATCTAACACATTGAAATAAAAGAAATGTTTAAATACTATCTTATCTCGATTGAAAAAGATTGAAACTATCGCCAAATGAAAAAGTACTCTTTTAAAAAGTGTCCGAATATTAATGATAGTATCTAGCTAGTAGAAAGACATGCATGCGTCGTTAGCATCGCGTGCACGTTCCAGGAATACCTGCGCCCGTTCTAATTACTTTCAACGCAAGTCAAACGTTTTCTTCACAGATATCTAGCCCGATAATCGTAAAACCGAGCGTTCGTATACGGTTTTTCGACGACCACGGAGGCCTTTGCTTCGTTGCTAGATAGCTGTTTCTTGTTCTCTTCCGAGTCCGATTTTCGCGGTTGATTAACTGACCGTGGAGTCTCGTTTCGTGGAACCTTTCTTCGCATGCAGTCCCTCGATACCTGCGTTCGCCGAGCGAGAGTTCAATTTGGTATACACACCGGGGTTTTTACAATATTTTTACAATATCGGGGGATATGGGAGAATTTCAGCGGTTAGATAAGCGGTGAATTCATTTTTCAATAGTTCGTATCCCGGGCAATATCGAGTATGAAATATAAATTAGA
The DNA here is from genome assembly GCA_028455795.1 of Lasioglossum marginatum. NCBI lineage: Eukaryota > Metazoa > Arthropoda > Insecta > Hymenoptera > Halictidae > Lasioglossum > Lasioglossum marginatum. The sequence continues at coordinate 1,343,146 of CM052259.1, read as the reverse complement.
GACGAACGGACGTGTGTTCGACCGTTGTGTCTGGCTATTGGTTTTCCCACCGGTTATTCCCGAAAAAGTTGTGAAAGCTCGTATCCGCGTTGATAACTTGTTACGCGTTCCGATATAAAACTTTTCATTTGATCCTCCGAGGCTCGCGCGAGCGTTATCCGTTCCTGCGCAACGATGCAAAATAAAATTCAGTTTACAGTCGAAACGGGGTTATACGGGGTGTCCCACGGAGATAAAAAAATGTTCGGAACAAAATTATTAGATGATTGCATGAGATCGTGCTCGATTTTCATAGATGTTGCAAACTGTACTGCACGGCGGAGTGTTAATGAAAAATTATATAATCACCATTCTTTTCTAATTGTAGAAAATTGTAGAAAAGAATAATGTATTCTTTCAAATTTGACCATTGAATTTTATGTTCAAGTCGGGCACGAATTTATGCAATCATCTGATGATTAGGTTTTAGTCGGCTACAAAATAGAACAAATTCAAAAAGAAATTTGTTCAGGAAGGTCACATATCTTTTTTAATATTGCTTATGTCAAGACGAGTTCAACGGCCTAGTATACCATGGCCTTGGCACGACCTTCACAGCGAGGTCTTAACAGCAAGAAGAGCGACGTGGTTTGACAAAATAATAATGTTCTTTTGTCCCCGGTGGCATCGGACGTGATTCATAATTTCGCACGCTTTCTCCTCGATTTATTAGTTTGTGGCGCAGTCGAGGACGAAACGCGTTTAAGCCGCTAGGAATTATAAGCAACGGTGCGTCGACAGTGCTTAGGACCGAGATGAGAATCCCCTCGGAAACAATGACCTTGCTCAAGTACAAGGGAGATGGCAAAATTGCTCCCTTCCGCCGGCATTGTCGAGAAAGTCTTCAATTATCTTATTGATCGCGTTACCGGTGCGAACGCAACCCCTTCCGGCGTATCCTGCTGCATCGCTGCGAAATTGCACGCAGAGGGGTCCACCCTTGAACGAGCCACCTATGTCGGTCTGGTCCACGACAGATTTTAGCCTAATCTTTGCTTCGAGAAGATGAACAAACTTTGTTTTCGATGAAATAAATGCCTAAGACATTAGGAAGAATTTATAGATACATATTTCTTACTTAACCACTTGGATGTTTTTTATTCAAAAAAGGGTACCACCCATGAATAAGCCACCTATATCGGCCTGGCCCAGGATAGATTTTAGCCTAATCTTTGCTTCGAGAAGACGAACAAACTTTGATTTCGATCAAATAAATGCCCAAGACATTAGAAAGAATTTAAAGATATTTTTTACTTAACTACTTGGATGTTTTTTATTCAAAAAAGGGGACCACCCTTAAACAAGCCACCTATATCAGCCTGGCCCACGATAGATTTTAGCCTAATCTTTGCTTCGAGAAGATGAACAAACTTTGATTTCGATGAAATAAATGCCCAAGACATTAGGAAGAATTTAAAGGTATTTCTTACTTAACCACTTGGATGTTTTTTTATTTAACATGAAGATGCGCAGTCTAATGATAAATGTTACGTTTGACGTAGATCAGGCGAAATTCTATAGTTTATAGAGCAGTGCAATTATTTGATCTTCATATAGTCCTTAAACGATGCCATTGATTATCCAAGTTGACGCGCGGGTGCTTACATACGCTGCTTAGTGAAATTATGCGAGTCAGGTCCTGCGGAGTTTATCTTTCACGACCGGTAGTCGGGAAGTGACTGATAGTCTCTCGTAGTTTCCCCTCTCGCGTTGGAGGATTTGCTTTTCGGTAGCGAAAGTCGTTAGTGGAAGTAATCGAGGTGTATTTCGTATTTGCACACTGCGAAGGGTGCTCTAAAGGGAGCGGCTCTGGTCCTCGCGGGTTTAAAGAGAGTTTTAAAGCGATTACGAGTACACCGAACCCTTTTTTTTCATGTTCATACTTTATTGTAGAGTCTTGAACAAGATGTGTTGTCCATAACGTTTACAAAACCGCCACGAAAAGTTTCATTTTCGACTTTCCTCACGGAGTTGAGTCTAAATATCTCGTTTTAAATAAAAATTCTAAGCAGCTTTGATTAAGATATCTCAATCTATATTTAACCAGAGTTAACATATCCAAATTGAATTTCCGGAGGTACTACAATCCTGCAAACTGGATAATTCAAGTAACATTTAGTCTACAAATGCCAAAAAGAATTATGAAACACGTTTTGAGATTTGAAGAAAGTAGATTTGTCGTCTGTTCGGTTAAGCTCGGAAACAAGTTAATGGAGGTCTACAGATTTATTATTAGACCAGATTAAAACAGTAAAAACACTACTTGTATTATTTTTAACTGAAATAAATTTCTATTTCGCTCCAGTTTGTTTCAATTCCGGTGACAATTTGGAAATGTTGGGAACAATAGATTGTGCATTATGCTTAAAAAGATTTGAACTTATTTCCACCTTTGACTTTTCGATTTCTAGATCATTTTAATTCAGGCATCCCAGTACGGGTTCCAAGTTAGAAGTGTTTCTAGAATAAACCGAACCACTTCTCGGAGGATTAACGTTACGCGTCCTTGTGGGAGCGACTCTCGAGGGTAGCGTTTATGTTCGTGCCTACACGAGGGTAGGCGCCTGTAACTAAACAGTTTTGCCCTCAAGAGTAAAACTTAAGGCAATACTTGGCGCAATAGTCCTCGTTCTCTTAATTCACCCCAAACTGCAATTAAAGCTTTCTGCATTCGAGCGTGTCTCGCCTCTCTTCTCGAATTCGCGCCTATTGTGGAGCAATCTTTCGAAGAATACACTTCCTGAAGCGACGCAACTCTTCAGGGACGTCCTTGCACAATACTCGCGTAACAAGTCTCGCATAAAAACAGCCTCAATTCCCCAATTTTCTCAAGCAGGAAAATTGGAGTTTATATTTCAAGTTCGTTCGCAGTTCACCTGTCGTTTTTCCCTGATATCGAGCAAGCAAAGTGGCACTGGAGACAAAGAGACTCGACGAAAGGAATTCGCAGAGGTAGGCACGTAATAGGCGCGCAATTCCAAGCGTAGATCAGATAACGACATCCGGAGCGACGATTTCGAATTCTCGAAAAGCGTCGACTCGTCGACGACGGAGTGTTTGAGGTAAACGCACGGCAGACGACGTGGTCCGTTTTTCCGGAAAGCTAGCCAAAATTCAACATTTCGTACGATTACGAAAATCGTTACTTTTGTGTTTCTGGGGTTGATGAATTCGGATATGCTGTCAGGAATGGAAAATCGAATGCCGTTCTAATAAGCAATGTTAATGTGACGACCTTAATTTCAAACCACTTTTGTAATGGATTATTCTAATAACTTGTACAATAAGTAGGCAGCGGATTTTATGCATTTACTAGCTTCCCCCCGCCACGCGTTGCTGTGGCACAGTATTTTTTAAAAGCATGTACGTATTGAACGTGTTTGTGATAATCTATTTCGTTCAATTCCATTTCGCATTGCTCTCTCTCTCTCTC
>CM052259.1:1293404-1330008 GCA_028455795.1 Lasioglossum marginatum | reverse complement strand
GTCAAATCTGGAGTCGGTGAAATGTTGTCGGTGAAGACCGTGTCGGGTGTCGGTGATTTCCATGGGACCCCGAATAAGTCCCATATAAAATGTAATGAAAAATAAAGAAGTTTTGTAATTGGATTAGTAGTGGTTCACGCCGATATACCCGACCCTTTTTAATGAACTTATAAAGTTTATTTAATAATTTCTTCAGTATTTAGTATTTCCTTTTTAATTATCTTTACCCGATTGTACGGGCTATAAATGCATGGAACTGGCAATTCTTGCGTCAGTGATAAGATTTGAAAGCCCACAGGATATAAAAGCGGTCGCGTGTTACTAATTCCACTCCCAGACTATCGGAACGGTCGTACCAGCCCGGTTTCTCACATAAATAGAGACGGCTGCACGCGTGTTTATAGTAGGTGGCTGGTGTACGCGCGTCCTTTGCCGGTTCGGTTCCCACGCTTAGCTCCTTATTACGCCTGTGTTTATAATTAATCCTTCCGTGGCGAAGTTCCAGACGTCCGAGCGCGCGGAGATAAGGCGCGACAAAACGAGCTTCCTTCGTCATGGAGCGATCAGTGTTGATCGATGATCGCTCGCATCGTTGATTTCGCCTGTTTTTGTTAATTAATGATCGGGCAATGTTCGGGGATCAATTACAGGAACTATAATGGGCGAAAAGCGTATCAAATGTTGGTTTAATCGGGACTGTGTACTTTATCCATTGCGATTAGATTCAGATTACTTTCGTATGCCATTATTATATCGTATCCGGTCTGCTCGATGAAATATACGCGTATGCTACAGCCAAAACAGATTTGATCAATTACGGTCTAGCAAAAGGAAGAAAATAAAGTGCAGACTTTTTTCGTCTTTTTTTTTACGTCATCTGTCCTCTATTTATTCAAACTCAATTTGTTCCTTGGTGTCAGGTCGATACAGTGGTGAAAGATTAGCGGAATTTAAACCAGTTGGAGGAATAAAGCAAATCAAGCACGTATTATTTTCAGCCTTATCAATTTTTTAAATAAAATCAGAAATTTGTATTTATGCTCCTGTGACTTACGATTGACGAAGAAAATTTTATTTTTGACTGTCATATCCGTCCTCCATTCTTCAAGTTCAATTTAAATTTAAATAATATTACAGATTTTATGGATTTAGGGAAAAGATGCAATTTAAAACAGTTGGGAGAATAAAACAACTCGAGTATGTATTATTTTCAGCCTTATCAAATTTTTAAATGAAAGCTGTTTGGATTTATGCTTTTGTGACTTACAATTGAAGAGCATTTTTATTTGCAGCTGCAATTCGAACCAGTTGAAAGATTAAACGAAAGAAATGCAGACAATTTTATGTTGCACAAAGATTCACAGTTGAGCCACGAGTCTCCTCAGTTTCCGGTTTAGAATAGCCCTCGACCACTCGTTCGTATTTTATTTTCTAGCAAATCATTTATTCACCAAGTGACAAAATATTTTCGGAGGATAGTGTGATGTTTGCAAGCCGAAGCATTCGCTTTTGAGGCGAGATCCTGGCGAGTGTCGCAGGACGAATACTGAGAGCATGGTTTCGTGGACTACCTCGAGGGAATACCAAACGTCGACGCCCACAGGAAGCAAGAGTATGTTCGCTTGTTGGCGGAAACGTCTTTCGGCGCCGGATTCAACACCGGATAGGAGCGGGAAATTTTCGTTTCTTCGCCTTCGTTGGAACATCCGCCTGGGAAACTGTGTACATCAAAATACCGGATGATTATCACAAGTACCCGATTTGGAAATAAAATTCAATAGTTAAATTTTAAAGAATACAGCTTTATTAATCAATTATATAGTCACCATTCTTTTCTAATTGTAGAATTAATTAAATTCTAAACTAATTTTCTAATGGTGACTATATAATTTTTCTTTACACTCCGCCGTGCAGTACAGTTTGCGGCATCTATGAAAGTCGGGCACGAACTTACGCGATCATCTAATATGAAAATTTGCAAACGATTATAGAAATTCTTCAAGACTAGCCTTGAAGATAGCATAACTCTTGAATGCAATATCTAGCAAAAAGCACCTCTAGAACAGTAGCTGAGGCTGTAATTATGTCACGTGTATCTAAGAAATCATGTGAATGCGTAAGAAGTCCAATGATCTATGTTACGCTGCAAAGAGTTATTGGCTCTTAGCGAACGACGATTCTATAAACTATACGTAATCCTTTGACCAACTATTTCGTGGAAGTCTAGATTTCTAAAGTCTTCGTCAAAGTCTTTTCTACTTTTATAATTACTGAGATCTTTCAGACTTCTAAAAGGTACCACGACTCCCACGATTTTCACCACTAGAGTCAAGAAGCATTCCAATCGGAATATATCTGAGTGTCCGGGATCAGCATAGCTAAGAAGTACCACTTTCCACTAGGATCGATAAAACTAATCAATTATTCTGATGACTAAAGCGTTTCTCAGCTTTCCGGCTCTCACGATTGCTCCGAACAGATGTCAACCAAGATGTTAAACTGCTTCCTAAAACTTGAACGGCACTTCAGACTTATGAATGTTCGCTCCCGAGATGCTCACAAATGGGACAAGTTAAGAGAGTTTTAGTCTTCAAGGTAACAGTAGTCTTCAAGGAACTCTTTTCAGCGGGGTCAATAAAAGTTCTAATCAACTGTTCGAGAGATTAAACATTCTCCAGTCTTGTGAATAGTACCTAATAGAAGTTCTCTTTTATATACTGGACTTGATAAGGATTCTAATTTATTGTTACAAAAACTGTGAAGGGCTCTTTAGGCTTTGAATAAAATAGCGATCCGGTGCTCACGGGCACAGCCAATTGCTACGAGCATTTCAGAAGCACGTTGCGCGCCATCTAAAGTCTGCTCACCTTTGAAGCCCATTAAGGGAATCGGGCAGCACTCGGCTCGAAGTGGATTCATTAACGCGGCTTAAGTGCAACGAGACCAATTACCGATCGGTGCTCGCGAAAGGTTCTCGGGCTAACGTTTCTATCTCGCGCGACCTTCGAGCGTCGCGTTTCGCGATTGGTAAACCTGTCCCCTGGCGAAACCCGAGATCGCTATTGCCAGATTAAACCGGAACGCGACACTGTCCCCGGTCCCGCGGATGATCGGTAACTCGACCAAACTTATTAAACCGAGGGTCCAAGCCCTCGTAAGAAGATATATCCGCCCTCTGACTCATCAATTTCGAGACACCTTATTTGCCCCGCGACTCGAATTAAGGGTTATGTCCAGCTGACTTATCAAACGGAACTGCACCCTCATCTACAAAAGTCTTCGGACACATTTTATTATCAGACATAAATAAAAACTGTAAATTAGTTCATATTACAATCAGTTTAAAAATGATATTGACATTTCAAACTTAAAATTGAAAATCGAATAGCCATCCAGGACATCCTAGTAATGTTAATAATATTATCAATAACATAGAGACTACTACCTATATGTATTATGGACAGAGAATGATCCAAATTGAAATAAGAAGACATTTATAGAAGGTGCTTATTCGTGCAATTAGAACAGCTTGGAGAACAATTAGTAAAAGGAAGAGATACGCAGAAGATCTGCATATAATCTATGTCATCATGAAATGTGCTTGTATATTTTACTGATATTACTGGTGGTGACTTGTTGGCTCACAAATGATCCATTAAAAAGTCTCCAGCCGTGAACCATCGATATCTAAAAATGATGAAATAATTTTAGTTGAGTAAGCCGTGAATTTTTCAAGTTGAACACTTCCGCTATTTTTCGAAACAGCAACTCGACGATTTACCTGGAAAGAAGCACACCTTCAGTGAAAACCTGCGTCTGCGGAATGTCCTCGGAACCGTTAATCCTCCCAGACCGCGTAAATACCGTTCCCGATGTAAATTCTTTGGCAGTGAAGTTCGGCTTTAATTAATACGAGAATCAGTGAACAATGGGAGAAAAAATTGCTGGCCGGATGCCGTTGGTTTGCGTTCGAGGAAAACACGCTGGATCGGTTGCTCATATCCTGGGAACTTCCCGGCGCCGCTCTTCATCCGGTGGTTTCACCAATTTCTGGTGATAATTATGAAAGCCGCCAATGTCGACGAAAGAGCATTCTGTTCTTCACGGCGAGAGCTACGATTCCTTCGACGGAAACGACGAGTTTTTCCTCTGGACGCGATTCGCTCGTTCTATACGGACAAACCGTCCGACTCTTAGGGCTCAGTCACCTACATGGCAATATTCTGTTCGACTCGTGCAGATAAAACGAGGACTGCGTGTTTAAGAAAGTCGAGACATTGTCAGCTGTGTCAACAGAAGGCACGAGGCTGCACATACACGGAGCTGTTGTATTCACAGCCAGAGTCGCCAGATCAGGGGAATTTACTTGAACCGAGGGGAAAAAGTTACCCCCTCTCTGCCAGTACCGGATTGGTCACGTGACAATGTGATATATGCACGACCGAGAGGGAACACGTCACGTGAGCAGGCCGTGGCAAAAGCGTGGGGGAACAGCGTCGTAGAAGGGGAAGATAGAGTGGGGACAAGTCTTAATCTGGCGACTCTGCCTACATGTATTTCTTCGTTTATGTTATTTACGTTGCTTTAACCCTGGAATCGTGTCCTGGGGTTCTTCATGACCCCAACAAAATTTAATTTAACCCTAAACCTACCATCACCGGTCAAAATGACCAGTTCCAGATTTTTTATTTTACGATTATTGAGATAATAAAAATAATTTCGTAAGAAATGATTGTATAGATATCTCTAGTGCAGCACATATTACAATAGCAGCTGCACAAAGTCTAAATAAAATCAATCTTGTTATTTTTATAAGCGAACATGTACCGGCTACTTTTTAGTGTTAATTTTTTCTACTGTTCTTTGAACATTTAAATTTGTATAAAATTTTCTAAAGACCCCAGTGCGATACATGCACGACAGAGAGGGAACGCGTCGCGTGACGTGGAAAGTGTCGTAGAAGGGGAACGATAGAGTGGAGGGGATTGATATTACCAATTGATATTACAATAATCACTAGCCTTCTGATTTATATGCAAAATAACAATTGTCAGCATTGATTTCAATATACAGCAGCTACAAATTCATTTCTTCTCTTACATCTTGAAAATGATACAACGATGTTTCCAAATTCTTTAGATGCTCTTACTGTTTTACATTTCTTGTTTTTATATAAAAAATATAAAAACATCCAGCAGGTGTAAAAATTTCATTTTCAATCGTAATTCTGTTTCATTGCTCAAATAAATGATCGTACCTTGAGAAACAGATATGATTGCGGGAGAAGGGAAAAATAACAATTCGTGTTTTCTGGATGTGGTTGCCAGACCAAGAAAACCGAGAACGAGGGAGGAGAAAATTGAAAGTGGGAGAACACGAGACGCAACCGCAGGAAACGAGATCCATTGAAAAATTCCTTGAAACACTCGTGACTACTTTCGGATCGTCTTTTTATACGCGATGCCGCATGCACTCCAATCTTCTCGAGTTTGCTCAAGATGCTTGCAGCCGATGATGGCGGGGCATTTAAACGTACGCTTCGTTCTTTGTTTAGCACGTTTACCGATGTTATCGTGATCAAGTGCCGAAATGATGTCACTTGTGATAAAATCGGACAACTTCATTTTACTCCCACCTCTTTCGGGCACTTCGTTTTCTAAATCTACTCTAATCCATATTACTCGCGATAAAATCAAACATGTTTTTGGTATAATAAGACTGTTCGTTTCAAGTATGTTACTCATTCATTTTTTAAATCTTTTACATAGATACTTCTCGAATGACGTGATAGATAGAAATAGAGTGACTACAGATGCGGATCTTCATATAAAATAAATTTCTGTAAAAAGAAAAGTTTATTTACGTCTGCTGTATGTACATTTTAAATTGGAAGGGATGAAAGATGAAAATTCTATTACGTTCCTGTTTTTACGAACGTGCATATCGTAAGGAGTTTAATTACGGTAATAAATTAAACAAAATTCCATAGTGATAAACATTAGAAACCGTCCTTGAACGACAGATAACTAGAGGATGATCGTCGGGACAAAGTAAACGCCCAGAGCATCCGGATCACAGATTAATTCCTGTTATCGTCCCAAACAAAAATTAATCTCTACAAACACTGATATGAGGGCGAATAATGAATAGATTGCGACTGCCCTATGTAATTTCGCACGATTGCACGCGAACTACCAAGAATACGATTAAATTGCCCATTCATATTTATGAATTTTTAGAAAGATCCTAATGTGATGAGATCACATTAAACCAGCGGTTTCCACCCTTTCCAAACAATTTTTCCACACGCCTCCCTATCTTTTATTTTTTTAATAGATATAATAATATAGACGCGTTTAAAAACTGTTAAGTTTTATTTATCTGTAGATGTTATGGTATGAAAATTATTTTTTGAAACCGCTTTATTAAACAGAATACCATTTGAGGGTTAATATTTATTTCCAAAGAAGGAATATAAAAAACAGACGAATTTGTTTATCTTTGCAAAATTTTGTTGTAATGTCTGTCCTGTTTGATTAAATAGTTGGACGAATAATTAAGATACAAATGGAGGTGTTTTTATATCGCACAGTTCTTTTTATCAGGAGCGAAAATGTTTCCCAGATAAAATGCAGACAGCCACAGTCCTCGGTTATGACTGGGCCGGAAAGCTGCGTGTCCGATAGCGATGGAAATGATCTGAAATTATGAAAATGAGCGACGACGGGATTTATCTGGGATCCTCAGCGCCATCATTGCTACTATGAATCACTGCAGAGACGATCATCGCGCACGACCTATCGTTACTGCACTGACTCACTTGTTTTAATTTCCACGATTGATCGCAGGGGCTCGGCCGTCGCCGCTCGCAATCACGGCTTGTGTGCTCCGATTCTGTCATCGTCTGGACCTCGGTGACGTCGATTGCGCGCGTCAACCACTTCTGAACGCTCGGGATTGTTTATTTTCCAGGAATTGAAACTGTAAGTCGAAACCTCGTGCAAGGTTCGATACGATTACCGACTCCGTCCACCAATGGTTCATAACAGATTGAAAACTTTTATTATGCAACTACATTTTCGAACCGCTCGACACGCGAATTAACAAATTGACTGCCTCTCATACAGTGGCCGCATTTAATATTCGGACACTCTAAAAAACACGATAACTAAAAAACGAAGCTGGAGCAATTAGTTTACTACTGGATGTGAAAAGAAATTTTTTCAAAATGTGGGCCTATATTAAGAATTTTAAAAATACGTTTTACTAATTGCTCTAGCTTCCAAAAAAAGTTCAAATCGTATAGTACAATATTAATAAAGTTTAAATATTAATTCCGGCCACTGTATATGATTGACGGCGTTGTTTGTGTACCCATTGTACATAATCTCTGTAAATATCTTCTAGTTGTAAGATGTAGCATTTAAATTATTTTAATTTCCATTTTTTCTAATAATTCACAAGAATGTTTTTGAGGTTTCTCACAATACCCAAGGAGTATTTCCCCCCAAAACCCACAAAATATAGATCTAACTAAATATCGTTAAAAATAATTACAATAAATATTGTTACAAATCTAGAATAAAAATGTTGATTTAGGAGCAATGTACGCGTACATTCAACTAAATACCAAATTTGTGAAGGGATGGTCGTTTTTCCGTAATGTTTATTTTGGTACCAACCATTTATATAAATCAATGTACTATACCTAACCAATAAACGTATTTATCAAAAACAAAAAAAACGGTGTAGTTTGTCCAGATTTAAAATTAATCTGTAATCTATTCATTGTACCGTTTAGGATTTCATACATTTCATACAAAGAAATAATTTATTTTTTAATTTGTCAAGGAATTGATTTTTCAAGAAAATAATTTTTCCTTCCTGTATGGCATTTTGATATGTACATATATTCAGGAAGATAAAAGTATTTTACCGCAATGAATGAAGGTATTGGGTTAGCGAGACAGTAATTTCGGTATTTTAAGGTGAAATGAAACCGAATTTCTTTATTCAAGCGATGAACTTTAATCAATAAAATATTTTCTTATTTATTCTTTTTGGCGAAAGGTCATCGAACAAAAGGGAAAATATCTTATTTATTAATATAAAATAATATTAATATAAAATAATTGCTGAATAAAAAAATTGGGCTTCACTTCACCTTAAAATACCGAAATTATTGCCAAACCACTATATTTTTGTTAGCGAAACTCCGAGTTGAAAATATCGTGACTGCTGCATTATACATAATAGGAAAAACAACGATAACAGAAAATGTATAGTCAGAGGCGAGGATACAAACGTAGGTGTACGTGTATATTTACAGAGCCACCAATATTCAAAGCCACGTCTAGATAACATTTAACGATCCATGCATCATCATTTGCATTTTAAACTAGCACCCCTACTCGGTGCTGCATCTCTCAAAAACATCCCTTCGTCGAGGAGGGGTCTCCAACCCTCCGCTATCTCACGATAGCATAATCAATTTACTGACTCATCTACCCTTCGTCTGCCTGTGACTCGATCGATCGTTCATCATAACCAGTCTGCAAATTTTATGCACTCGTTACATTTGTAAACGCAATAAAAAACTTCAGTAAAAACGAGAGATTAAATAGAAATAGTACATACAGACTTATTAACTTATTAGTTTAATCAATTTCAATTTAATACACACGTGTAATTAATGTTTATTCATAAAAAAACCCTCCATTTTTCAAATTTCAGAAAAAACTTTCGGATTTTGGTCCGATATTTCTCTCAATTTTTTCGAAAACCATTTACTTTATGACAAAAGGTAATACGACATAAAAGACACAGCCTACAGGTTTTGTCTAACATATTTTTCGATGCGGTAAATAATTTTAGAACATATTCAATAAAAAGCATTTGATCAATTATTTGCTCAAACATTGCACAGATTTTGTTTAATTATTGGGGACAAGCCCGGGAGATGCCGTAAAAGAAATTTTGACAAGGGTGAATAAGAGTCACCCTAGTCCACGATAAAAGTACAGATTTGCATAAACAGTCGCAGCTTAGTGATTGCGCGTCGCAATCGGTGTTACGACTCCCAGCATCGAGTTTTCTGGTCGCGATTACTCGCGCGGTTTCATTGTGGATGTTGACTCGTTTCCGATGTTGACTTTCCAGTTTTGTCGGTGGTGTCGCAAGGCGGGAGGGGCTGCTACGAGTCGTGGCCGCGTTAAATTTCCTGCAACCGCAGCAGGTCCGCGAAACATTGTTTTATTTCTAAGGGACTGTCCTGACAACGTCACCGGGCTCTCTCTCTTTCTCCCTCAGTTCTTGCTCTCTCTCTTTCCCTCCCGGTTCTTCATTGCGTAAACCGTCTGGGTCATCATAGTCGAGCAATTAAACGTTTTTTCTGCTTCGTGGAAGCTGGTCCAGTTTATCTCAGTCGGAAACACTTGCAGCAGCTTGGAACAGTCTGCCAGGAGTCCCTGTGATTACGGCTTAACGGTCGGGTAACTGGACTTGGTGTAAGCACTATGTACACTGCTATCCGATATAACGTAATGGAGTTGAAGCTGATCCGCTACCTTTCCGCCCGTAAATTTTTCTGCCGGAGGAGCGGGTGGTAATATGGCCCCTAGAGGGTAGCACTTATTTACTCTTGCCAAAAATTTTTTTCAAGATTTCTTTTAGGACACCCTCCCCTCCTCCCCCTCTCCCCCAGGATTGTTCAAATTAATTGAAAGTCTGTGTAAAGCTTGAGCTCTATCTGATAACGGGAAAACGTGCCCCTTAAACATTAAAATAGTTAATTAAATGGTCATAAAATCGTTGTTTTTATCGAATGTCTCCTAAATTATTTACTTCTATATTATTCTCAAAAAATTAGGAAAGATGTCGGACCAAAATCAAAAAATTTTCTCTGAAATTTCTGTATTTTCTTTTTTCAACACTGCGGAACTTTTTTTTGAATTGCATAATATTTTGCAGGAAATTGCATATATCTTTTTATATTAAAAGTCGGAGAAATGTTTTGGTTTCATTTTATCAAATTATCAAATTGATATTACGAGGGAATGGGATGTAATGGCTGTTATTCGAGCGAGCCTTATAATAAAATGAAAATATGGGGTGGAATATTTATTTAAGGTTACGTTTCATAAATTTCGATTATTCATGTATTCGTGCAACAAACGAAAATTAGTTTCGTATTCATCTTAGTACGTAAAACTCTGTTTCTGGAACAAAGACACTAGAAATATATTCATAGCCATTAGCTGTCCATTGTGCTCCAAGCCTGAAGTAATAGAGCCGGGATAATAATAGAGTACATAATAGCAACTGTTCATTCTAATAGGAGAATCGTTTTGTCCTTTGAGCGAGGTGAACAAACGGAGTCCTGCCAGTACAAGTTCGACCGAAAAGTGGGGTCGGCGACCACAGCCAGACAAAAAATCATCATACGCGATGGTCACGTTCCGCAGTGATGAATGAACGGGGGTCAGGTTTATGTTTAGAGGGTAACGCGCGTATAAGGAGGTCCTGGATGTATCGGGCAAAGAAATAAAATCAGAGGTGATCGCACTTGGAAGAATGCGAGCTTGACTCACCGTCACTGAGCCCTCTCGTGCGTACTCGTAAGATGAGAATGGAACGGATTACACGTGGCCCACGTACTACGGCAACCAGTTCACTCGGACAACGATTCATTGAAGTGTCTAATTTACGATTAATTCGTCGTCCTTGAAATCATTCGGCAAATTCATTTGGAATTCCTCAACGTACATAGTTAGATAGTTACGTTCCATTTTACGTTCGCGCAGAAACTAGTTCCACGCGAGAAACACATTCGAGATTACAAGGTTCAAGGCGTTCTACTTGCGAATTGAAAATTGTATACTATTCTTACCAAAATTGGAGCGATCGAGTATTCGGGAAACTTTCTCTCTCAGCTACGACAGTTTCATGATTTCTAGAGGGTAGTTGGGCTGTGGGAAATTGCGACACTGTCCTGACGTCCTTGGTTCATTATGGCTATCAACTTTAAAAAGGGAGTCTCGTTTGAGCCACGTAGCGACTAGACGTGTGTTTAGTAGCAGCGAGTGTTTACATAGTTTTCGGGAGGTCCGATTTCCCGTTGTGTAAGATACAGTGTATGTATTCAGAAATTCAGCGAATCAAACAGTTTCATCAACTTTAAAAAGTTTATATTAAACTCATCCGTCCCTCGTGTCAATTTGACACAGTTTTCCCGAAATAAAATTATACTGTTCTGTTATTTGTAGGTCCGAAACTTGGTGACTTTTATTTTTTTAATGCGAAACATATAACCGCAAAAACCTAAAATATAAATATTAACTCATCAATTTGAATGGAAAAAACATCGAAAAGTAACTGTTTGACTTGTTATTTTATCGATTTTTTTTATCGCTGTGTCGATTTGACACTGAGTGACAGATTCAGTTCGCGGATGAGGGTTAAAATCGTTCAACTTTAAACATGCACAACTTTCGAACCAGTGGATTTCTAAATTTAAAACTTGGATTTCCGGCATTTTCTCGTCAAGATCTACAGGATTATATAAAAAGATGTCAAAAATTTGTGGTCCCGTAATACGTTCCTTACTTTTTATAATCATCACACCTCCCACTATCGGTAACATTACTGGAGTTCTAAAATGACTTTCCAAAAATAAAAGTGACACGCAAGTTTGACGAGACCTAAATGCCGATATTCTTTGTTCTCTTCAACAAATGACTTCCATATACAGTAGGAGAACGTAGCGAACACTGAAGACGGCAACAATTACACGTCGAACAGCGCAATGATCACTCATTAACGGGAATCCGATGCCTTAACGGTACTTAGAACCAGAGTCAAACAAATTACGCCTTCGAATGGTCGTCTGGAGAGGCTGGAGTTTGCGGATGCTCGGCGTGCTTCCATCAATGGCAATTAATTACGCGAGTAATTGATCCCTATCGCTAACCTTGATCGCGTCCAGCCTCACTTTCGCTCGCGTTGCGAGTTAGTTGTAAGTCAAATCACCCGCGAATCGAGCCTCGTGTGCAACACGAGCGAGACCGAACCGTGATCAAAGTCATCGGAGAGGAACGATTGATCAGTGGCTACTAGTCCCGCACGCTTTCGAAACTTTAATAACGACAAACGAACCTGCAACACGATCATTGTTGTCGAAGTGGTTCCACGATTTACGAAACCAGTCGGCTGCATCAGCAGAAACGCATCGGGGATATGTCTCTGGAGTCAGCGTCGAGGCGACACTTTGTTTTCGCGATTAGAGAATGCCATTGTTTCCGGTAATCCGTGGCGCTGCTGTCTCGAATTCAATGGAGGATTTGCGCAAAGAGGATCTCAGCCATTGATATTCTCACAGTGCGTCGTAAATTCAGTATATTCCTTTCCTATGGGAGCATTGTTCGTGTCTGATGCGTACTTATACAACGCCGTTGCACGCCAACTACTCATATTTTATACACACCAAGTCGCAAATTTTGTTGAACTACATAGACTTGAAGTATTAGTACTTTCCGATTTTTCGAAAAATTATTGGCTTTCTTCTGTCGTAATTTTGTAAAAAATATTTATACAGTGTCAACCCTGGGCTTGTTTTAAAGCTTGAAGCCTCTACTGCTCGTATTTGTACACATACTATTTCTTAGAGTATGTAAAAT
Organism: Lasioglossum marginatum; assembly: GCA_028455795.1. NCBI lineage: Eukaryota > Metazoa > Arthropoda > Insecta > Hymenoptera > Halictidae > Lasioglossum > Lasioglossum marginatum. The sequence continues at coordinate 1,317,334 of CM052259.1, read as the reverse complement.
GTTCTGCACCAAGTATAAACAAATAATAGTCACCTCACAAAATGTATACACATCCATATGATATTAAAAAGAGATTCAATCTGTCTCTAATATTCAAATATACATACAATATTCACTTTACATTAAGTAACAAATATTTTTTTTAAATATGAAAGAAATATCTATTTCATATGTTACGAGAAGAATATTTTTTTCTAAATATATAATGAATCTGTTTCATATTAGAAATAGAATATTTTTTCCTAATATACAGATATTTATTTCGTACCATGAAAAAAATATTTTCTTCTCATTATAAAATGAATCTTTACTTAATATTAGAAATAGAATATTTTTCCCTAATATACAGATAATATTTATTTCATATCGGTATGCGATATCAGTGGAAATTATTTTTAATATTAAGAATGGAACATTATGTTTGGCAGAAAACTTTAGCGCGTCATTGTTGGTGAGAAAGGTCGCAACGAAAATAGAGAAGAGTATCCGAGACACGTTTTACATATCGAAATCGGAAATTCCTATTCCGAGGACATCGCGATACGTCGTGAAAGTTTCCGAGCTCGTCGAATAACTGCGCAGATGTTCGTATCGTTAGCAAAGTTTATTAACAACAACGTCTCGGTGATAATTGTCCGGCGAAACCAACGAGCTGCCGCGGAAATATCGAAATTACCGGTTGCGATACGCGATCTCCGCGCGTTTCGGTTTGCTTTACCGCGCCGGGCGTTTAGGCGCACCTTTGCCATTTTGCGAGAAAAGCATGAATGGAATTGGAGTAAATGGATGCGGCGTACTACGAGCAGAGGATGAGGATAAGCAGCTCGTAACGTATTCTCTCTCTCGAGCGACTCGAAGCTGTTCAATTATCGCCACTTGAGACCAACTGCGAAGCGGCTGGCAAACTTTTTATTCCGTTCCGACCGCGGTGGCCGTTATTGGATCGTTGTCGGACTTTCAGCGGCCCGTAAATCGCCCGCCGTAATTTATGCCGCGGTGCAGCGAATCATCGCATGCGAATTAATCTGCAAAAAATCGCGACCGTCGTCAGCACTGTCCCGAAATTCGCCCACGTTCACGCGTTCGGCGGTTTTTCTCTGATTTAGGGCGCTCCATATGGGGATCGTTCGTGAGATAGTGTTAGAACCCAGAGTAATAGCAACTTAAACGATTTTTTCAGTATGAAACAATAATTTAACATTAGAATTAATCTGCAAAATATCGCGACCGTCTTCAGCACCGTCCCGAAATTCGCCCGCGTTCATGTGTCTGGCGGTTTTTCTCTGATTTTGGGCGTTCCATATGGGAATCGTTCGTGAGATAGTGTTAGAACCCAGAGTAATAACAAATGAAACGATTTTTTCAGTATGGAACAATAAATTAATCCCAAATCGTATTGGTACACGTTTTACAACGTATTTTAAGATATTCACCACTATTTTTTAGCATTTTCTGGATCCAAAATGGCGGCGCTATAGAACCTAATATGTACGTCTTTTTGGAGGTGCTCCGGTACCTGACATCTATCCAAATTTTTTGACCTAGAACAATACAAGATTTTTTTTTGAATCTACATATCAATATGCCTAGAAAACTACGTAGATGTTTTTGAAAATATTTATTTTTTCAGAAATGGCAGACACTTGAAACTGCCGAAATTGTAACTATCCTAGCAACATCAGTTTTATAGTAGTTCCTCTCTGATCTTAGCACCGTCTATTATTGTAGATCAAGTTCAAGGTTTGCTATATCAATTTCAATGAACTTATGACTGGCCGGTGAAGTTCAAGATCAGTTTATATTCTGTTCTACGACCCATTAATACGCATGTCCTTGTGTCGTACATAGGCTATCAACAATTCTGTAATTGTCACATATACCCCTCCCAGTAATTCTTGGTACTTTATTATAGCTACACTTTCGATCGATACTCGGTAAATAAACGAGTCTCTTCTGGTATTTTAAACTACATTTCTTCCAATCGATGCGCCACAACTACATCCAAAACACGACCTACTTATTTCTTAAATGTCATTTGTCGTTATTAGACTGCGGATCTTGATGCGTTCATGTAGATCAAATATAAAACAGTGAAAATATTTAAAGCGTTCAAAAATATTCTCACCGCTCCGTTCGAACAGTTATTCCTTGGATATTAAAATTCGCTAACCTTCAGTCGTATTGTAGTTAAGTCTATCTAATAGCGCTTTATCTGCGACCTCCGTGTGATAAGGCGACACGACATTGTCGCGACTCGCTAATGCAATACCGTCGACGAACGTTGACAAACATTCCACCTAGAAACGTTTGCGAATCAATGTCAACGGTTTCACCTGATGGCTAACCGTCCAATCATCATAGTCATCTATGTCACCATAACGTCATAGTGTTCCGTGATCGGCGACTCTGTGCATATACTGCGAATCTTTGTGCAAAATAAAAATCGTTTGCATCAATTGCAAGAAAAAGTATTAATATTGGAGTTAAAACGTGCCCCAAAACGATTAAAAAAGTAAATTCCGCAAATTAAGAAAAACACATTTTTCGCTACTGTCTATCCATAAAAGATGATGACATCACACTTCAATTTTCAAATTTCAGAAAACACTTTTGGATTTTGGTCCGACGTATTCCCCAATTTTTCGATAACCGTTTATTTTACGAAAAAAATGATAACATATAAAAGACGCAGCCTGTGCAGACCTACAATTTTTGTTTAACATATTTTTCGACGCAGTAAACACTTTAGAAGATATTCGAGAAAAACGATGTCATAAGCATTAACCCTTTGCACTCGGAGCTATTTTAACTGGAAAATTAAACATTTCTTCCGATCTAGAATATTTCCATTCCCTATGATTTTTGAAATTTTATGGATATGAAATTGGTATAATATCTCATGCAAGATCTAAATGTTTAGTAATTGGTTAGATACCGATATATTTAATAATGAAAACGATATTTTGAATAATGGCACAGCAATTTTTAGTGGTGCCTCAGAGGGGACAACCGAGTGCAAAGGGTTAAATTAATTATTTTAATGTTTAATCCATATAGGGCACATTCTCCCGTTATCTGTGGGCACTCAAAGTTCGCACAATTTTTTTTTTAATTATTTGGAACAACAACCTTTACAGCCTTGCTGTAAAAGAAATTCAAAAATCGAAAATAAGAGCCACCCTAATGTTACACCGTCTGAAATTACACACGAGTACTATCAGTCCCGACATCTATCAGCAAACAACAGAAGCATAGACGAGTATCTAATATTCTCATTGATCTGTAACGAATGAATTCGAGAAGGCCTCTACGGTGGGGGGACCGTGCAGGGTTAAAAGGGACTGGCAATGGGTTACTGGACACCCTGTAGACATGGGAGCTCTGCCGGGGTCAGACACATCTCCTCCGCTTTTATCCTGAGAACTGGTTTCTCCAGCGTCGCATTGCGCTCGATCCCCACCCCCGCGTCCATTTGTGCGCGTTCCTCAGTTTCTCTCCCTTGGAAATCACGATTGAATTACCGGCGAGAGGAAAAAAGGTGTAGCCGCGTTTGTTTGCGCACGCTGTGTTAATAGTTAATAGACAATCTGGACTAGGCCGGATAGCTCCTACGGTGAAGCCGGCGACGATATTGGCCTTAATGCGGCATAATAACTCCTGCGCCGCCGTTTCTTGACCTGTCCGGACGTCAGGATCGCGAACCTTCTCGCGGATAGCGTCTCACAGTTACACAGTTATTGCTGTACCATTATTCACAATATTGCTTATTTGATTAAATATATTGGTATCTAATCAATTACTACACATTTAAGTATTGTATGAGGTATTATATCAATTTCATATCCATAAAATGAAAAAGATCATATACAATGGAATTATTATATTTAAAAGCGATAATATTTAAAAGAAATTGTTTTTGGTCCGATTAGCCGATCTACCAGTTCATTTAGTAAAAGATCACTTGTCTCATATCGGTATTTATTTAATGCATCTTTGATTAATATCATTGATAATGATATCAATGAAATTTAATAACAAGCATTTAAAAATGAATTGTGTGAATGTGATTTTCGATCGAAAAAATTGCTAATTTTCTTTTGCGAACCCTTTGCCGAACCAATTTAACCCTTAGTAGTCGAGACTCAGGGTCACCATTTAATATTGCTGTACCATTGTTCACAATATTGCTTATTTGATTAAATATGTTGGTATCTAATCAATTACTACATTTAAGTATTGTATGAGGTATTATATCAATTTCATATCCATAAAATGAAAAAAATCATATACAATGGAATTATTATATTTAAAAGCGATAATATTTAAAAGAAATTTTTTTTTAATGAAATGCATTAGTTTACCTTCGAAAATACAGTTCGTCATTTATTAAATAAGTAATTCTTAATGGACTAATGAAAGTTAATATTTAGAAGAAAATTTTTTTAAAATGAAAACCATTCGTTTACCTTGAAAAATACAGTTCGTCGTTTATAAAATAAGTAATTCTTCATGGACTAGTGAAAGTTGTCGAAGTTATTTCCCTTTGGCGTGGAATATCTTTCGAGTTCCACATAGTTCCGCATTTTTTCAAATTGGAATATTTTCGATATACTTTTCCTCGAATGAAGCCGCAGGAATCATTTCTTTCTCCATTGTTCTTTAGGAATTATTATCGTTTAAGGTGTCACAGATACTTCAGTGGATATTAACGTTTATCGAATGTATATTGCTTTCTAAATGTCCATTCATTAAAAATCAACATTTTACGAATAGAAAGTCTATCAAGTACCTTGCTATTGTTGGGCGTTTTGTAAATACATTGAAATTCGAAATCGAAAGGACGATAATCGACTTCGCGGTGATAAATTCTCAGTAGCCTCGGAGGGTCTTCAGAATCATCTCGTTATACAATCCCAAGGTTCTGGAATGTTTGCGCAGCATGAATAAAGAAGTCTTTCTGAGTAATCTCAGCGGAATAATTAATTCGAATGGCTGGAAGAGCCCTCTGCAGTCGACGAAATTAATTAAAGTCATAAAGACGGACACTACATCTGGCATCGATCTACTTCTGCATTACGCTGATGAAAGGGAGCTGCACCTTTTTGTACAATCATTGAAACCAATCTACAGCATTTTTGCATTCCTAACGAATTCGTAATAAAAGGTTAAATATAAATTAAAGCGATCAAAATATATTCACGAGAGAGTCATTCAGAAGAGACGAGAGCTGACAGTCTCCAGAAAAAATTTTTAAATTCACCTGTCTAGAAAATCTCTATGTACTCATTATAGTTATGAGAGTTTCACGAATATAACCTTCTGGGAAAAAGGTAATTAATTCTTACGTCACCGCCAAGTTGCAGAAACGTATGCAAATGAACATCCTTGTAGGAAAATTGAAACGTACTAACTGAATTGCCCTCATGAGTTACATGAATTACCATCGCGCATTATTTCAATAAATTACAAACCAAATAAAACTGCAGTAAATTCTATATGAAAATAACAAGAACAATTTATTACAAATTTCTACGAGGCTCTCAACTATTGAGCTCTTAACAGTCTTCTACACGTCGAGCATGTGAATTGCACACCTGTGGCACCACATTCTTTATTTTCCATTGACCCTAATGAAAACAGGAAATGCATTGGACCCATTTTCCACCATCATTGTCATTCTAGTAATCATCCCCAGAAAATAATTATTCTACGTCTCCTTCATCATTAACATCATCGTCTGGTACTAATTGTAAACGTTCCATATTGGGTACATACACTACCGGCCGAAAGTTTGGAATCACTTGCTGGTTTTTGTAAAAATCGAACATACCGATAAATTTTGAAATGATCCATTATATCACTATTATTATATCAAATATTAACTAGTTGAATAATATTTCTAAACAGATGTCACAACGCTCTTCTGTACTTTATGCACCCAGTGCAAGACCACGCTCGGAATGCACTTCTCTAAAGGAACATCTTTGTGCAACTTCTACAAGAAGCATGGAAAAATATCAAATTAGCAACATTAGAAACACTGTCATTAAAAATAAAGGCGGGATTTTAGTGAAAGATCAATTTGAAGGAAAATACGTATTCCTTGATTAAAAAAGGTAATACAAACTGTAAAACGTACTACTCGTAAGTTTTTTGACAAATAGATCTTCCTTGGTTGCTCTAAAGGCATTCAGTTTTTCTTATAAATGTCCTGTTTCTATGAATTTATATGTGCGTAAACGATACCCATTTCTCTCTAAAAAAATTCTCACAATTCTCATCGAGTAGCAGTCGATGGGAAAGAACGTAACATTCGAACGTAACGCAAGCTAAGAATCAGCTCTGCTAAAGGTTGCATTCGTTCGCGGCGAGGTTACCTTTGTAATTCCAGGTGTATGAGATCACGGCGCACTTCGGCCGCGAAGAAAAAAATCGAGAAAGTTATTATAGAGCACGGTGTGCAGCAGCTTTTTCCAGCAGTTCCCGCGGAACTGCGCGAAATCTTGCGGCCCCAGGTGAAAAGGAATTCCAGCGAGCTATGAACAACGCATAATCGCGTGTATATTTATAAACGAGTCGCTCGCGCTTTTCAAATGAACTACGCCCAAGGGCCGACACGAATGACGTATTCCGCGAACCATTGTTCTGGAACGAAACTCGATCAGAAATTAATTGAACTGGAGTGCGCTTTCGTGGCAGTTTTTGCGCGTGCATTTTGTTACAGGCATTGCAGGCCGAGAAAAACCAATCTTTTAAACAATACATGTACTTATTGAAGTAATGAAATTGTTAATAACGTGTTTTCAACAGGCTTCAAGTGCACGTGCATTTAACAAATTTAACCTTCGGATAATGGACAATTTTTATGGCTATATAATTGACGATACTTAACAGATTACCGACCGGTGATTATTGAGTAATTTTGAAAAATCTATGGCTAAACAATTTTTAACCCTCGCAAGGTAAGGTCTAATAACACATAAATAGTAACGTGGGGTCTCTTAGACCCCGACAAGTGAATTTCATAAATAGCCTCGTTTTTAATAAATTTGGTATAAAGAATACTAGAGGATAAAAAGTAAACAAACAGATTCAATTTTATTCGTATAAAAATTCTTTTCAAAAATCTGAAGCTGGGGTCTCCGAGACCCCAGATTACCTTGCGGAGGTTAATGGAACCTTCAATAGCAAGAGCAATTTTCATTGTGAACTAACAAGTTGCCCTCAACAACGTCATCTAATAATTTCATTTAAGATTGCAATATAAAAGAAAATTTCTATGCTTTCTTTTGGTACAGCACAAGTATTGAAAATCCTATTAATGAGCTTCCAGTAGGTAAAGTGTTAACACCGTCACTACTCTAATTAATAATTTTTAAAAAACTTACTCTTGATGATATTTCATGTAGACACATTAGTCTTTTCGATATCCCCAATGCAAGCTTAATTGCCACAAATTGAGTATTGAACACATAACCGACCGGTGATTATTGCATAATTTTGAAAAATCTATGGTTCATGGCTAAACACTTTTTAATGGAACCTTCAACAGTGACAGTAATTTTCATTGTGAACTAACAAGTCACCCTCAATAACGTCATCTAATAGTTTCATTTAAGATTGCAATATAAAAGAAAATTTCTATGCTTTCTTTCGGTACAGCACAATTATTGAAAATCCTATTAACACATTATCGACCGGTGATTATTGCATAATTTTGAAAAATCTCTGGTTCATGGCTAAACACTTTTTAATGGGACCTTCAACAGTGACAGTAATTTTCATTGTGAACTAACAAGTCACCCTCAATAACGTCATCTAATAGTTTCATTTAAGATTGCAATATAAAAGAAAATTTCTATGCTTTCTTTCGGTACAGCACAATTATTGAAAATCCTATTATGTAATAGGCTTTCGGTAGGTAAAGTGTTAAATGACAATTTTGATGTTCCGGGTCAAAGCAGACCCAGGCAAAACCAATATAGCTTTGCAACAAATGAAGGCGTTCTTTAAAATTTAATTCTCATCATGAATCATGTTCATTCTGCGTATATTCTGTGTCATCCTGTTTAGGAAATTAGGAAGTCATCCTGTTGATGAACGTTACTATGCTGTAAATCAAACGTTTCGTAGTTGTTACGTATACAAGCTACTAGAACAAGAACGACTAATTGACCCGAATGCATAAGTTTGCCATTCTAACGAATTCATGCTCTAAGATATTCAAGTTTAGTCGAGTTAAGGGGGAAGAACTGTTTGAGATCGGATGGATGAACCGACACGACATGTGTTCTGCATGCAAATGCGCCAGGCACCAAACAATGTATGCACTTAAGGGAACGTGTTCGATTAAACGAGACACAGGCGACACGATGACTTAATCTGTTATTTCGCTGGAAATACCGAGAAGTCGAGCAGAGCGGAGCGCGTTGACCCAGCAAACGCCAGCGCTTCGATCGTGGGTAATTTGTAACCGGGTCAACGTAAGCATACCTTTCCAACTTGCATTGCTACTAGACGAGCATCGGTAATAGTTTCGCGTTCGCGAGTTACTCTATCCTTCGACCACGCTGTTATTCGATTATTATCATAATTTACCTATGCATTGTCGATGCGAAAATCCGAAGATTTACACACGAACGGATAATTCAAAAATTTCGATGCTACTTAAAACGTTTCCTGCAAGCGATACAATAATTAAAATTTCTTTTACGACACCTCCCAGGGTTGTTCTACAAATAATTGAAAAATAATCTGTGTAAAGTTTGTGAGGGTTTTTCGAAACGCAGTTCTCTTTATAAGACCTTGACCCTTGATAAAGTGGAACCAAAAAGTTTGTTTGAAGGTTAATAAAAACGTATATGCAATTTCCTGCGAAATAAAGAAACTAACTTTCCCGAAAGTTAAAAAGAAATATTTTTCGCTAATGTTTATTGAGAAAAAATAATAAAAACACTTCAATTTTCAAATTTCAAACAAAATTTCTGGTCCGACATTTTTCTCAATTTTTTCGAAAACCGTTTGTATTACGAAAAAAGGTAATACGATATAAAAGACGCAGCCTGTCCAGATCTGCAGGTTTTGTCTAGCATATTTTTCGGTGCGGTGAATAGTTTAGAAGATATTCGAGAAAAACAATTTCATGAGAATTATTGGGGCACGTTTTCCCGTTATCCATGGAAGCCCAAACTTCACACAGATTTTTTAAAATTATTCGGAACAACCCAGGAGTCACACATATACTATACAATCACCACGATTCGAAACATCGATTTAAAAAGGTATTTTTAACGAGTTTTGCGTGAAGATCCGCAGTCTAATAATAACAGTTTTAAAGAATCGAAATGTCGAGTGCACATATCAAGGGAGTTCCACAAGAGCAAACTTTCACGGAGGAAACACTCTCTATTACGTGTTTCCAGGGTGTATCATGCGACGCGGCGGACCGAATCGCGAGCTGTTGACTCGACAACGTTTAAGGACGAGGAAAAACGGCCGATGACAGCGTTCAGAAGTTAGCGAACGCTCGCTGGTAGGCAACAAGACGCACGTAAAACAATATATTACACGCACGCGTGATTGCGCAATGATGGTTCTACGGACACGTTTGCTTGTCAATCGGAAAAAAACGCTTCACGCCCGGCGTTCGTCGCTTTCACGAATTCTCTATGGACTGCGACCATGATTGCGATCTACCGGGTTACATGGCCACCGGTGGATGCACATTTTTGCATACGAAACGCGTCGCTGCTGCTCGCTGGAATCCGGAAAGGAGACGGAACCAGTTACCGATGAATTATTTGCGAGCGAGAATGCTCACCGTTTCGCTTCGCGGGCCACGATTTTCCTGTTCCTTCGCTCGAAATGACGGATAGTGGGCGGAGATCCTAGGGATCACTGATTTCTCTCATGTGAGCTCGTTCTTTTACATCTGGACTGAATATACAATGAGGACCATAACTGATTCCACACACTTTAAATCAGTATAACTTTTTTATGAATGGACCAGACGACTTCAATTTCTCTGTGAGGCTAGAAGAATTAGTAAATGACGTCTAATAAATAAGTTGAAAAATGCATTTGGTCGGAATTGTGATAAACAATAGCAAAAATTGATTTCTACAACTTTTTTAGCTGGGCCAATAACGAAAATTTAAAAGATGTGTTTTGTAAACATATGGATTATTGTATACGTTCTGAAAATTTCATTGAAATTGATTAATTGGTTATGGATTATAAACAATCAAAAGTGGTAAAAATCGCAATTTTTCATGATTTTCGGCCTTTTTGGAAAAATTTTGGCACGCATTTTTCATCGATGACTCCTTATCGAAGCTGCGGAGAACATTTTCGCAAAGGAAAAAGTTACTTCGAATTACCTGAGGAAGTAAATAAACGATATAGCAAATAAAGGCAGATCCGTTTGATTCTGTGATTATATATTTAATTGATTATCGTTGCAGCAAACGTTTATCACTTTACACCGACACAGTTTCGAAATCGTTCAAACTAAGTACAAAATTTCCCGATATCGATTGCACATTTCGATGTTTGTTTTGTTGCTTGTTCTGCAAATATTGTCTGGCGTTTGGCTGCTACTATTCTTATCTGGCTCCTGTTTTTCCGTAATCGCTAGAGAAAGTGTGTATCTTTCGACAAGATCCGTGTGCTCGGTTGCTTCCCAAATAAAAGATTCAATTTTAATCAACGTTGAAATTGCACACGTTGCAAGTAATAGCATACCGAGCAGGTTTTCAAGTGGTCATTTTCTATCAGCTTAACAGTACTCTCTCGCCGTCTCGGTGTGATCGATTCCTGGAGAAAACTGTCATTAAAATCTCTTTATAGTAAACAAATATTACGTACTTAACCAATTAAATAGTAGACATCGAGCTAACTAGCGTACGTACAAGGAAAAAGTCTTAAATAACTAGAAATCTATGAATTATCGAAGATAATCGCCTCGGCGATGCCCACACTCCCGATAAACCGCGGACAACTTTTCCTCTTGGTCCCCGTTATCAAGCGATTGATAACGCACCTGACAAAAGCTCAGTCTCTGCGCCACGCTCATCGAAAGACCAAACTAGTTTTTCGACGGCGCCGATTTTCGATCGATTCCTGTCATGGAGATCCGCTCAATACCGAAATGGAACGTGATCGACGAGTACCTGGAGGACGTGCCGCAGTTTTTCAGGATAGTAAGTGTGCCCTCGATTGTTTCATCGTGCGCTACACACTCTATTGTGATTGTCTTTACGTAAGCCACTTGACTCCATCGATCGATGGGCGTGAAACGCGTCGATCCACTGTCCCGCAGATCTATCGATCCCCTGTCCCGCAGATCTATCGATCCCCGACTCTACACACGATCGTTTCCACGCCTTCGACCCAACGTTGTTTACAGTCTCATTGTCAGCAAAAAATTATTTTGACATTTTGGCGACACAAAAGCTCTCTTGTTTACCCGATTTCGCGATTAGAATTCTAGAACAATTTATATTTATTATAGTCCGGGAATAATATTCGTGAATAAATTGTAGTTACTGAAAATTTGAACAATCTTTTTCTGTTTTTTTTTTCGAAACTCGAATTTTACTTGGAATTAGAGTCCTCGGTTGATCGTTGTATTTTATAAATGATACATTTGTTATAAGTAGAACCTTTACGTAAAAAAAAATTTTCTACCTGACTTGCAAGCAACTGGGGTGAAATAGAAATTGAATTTCTTTCTTAATATGTTTAATAGGTTGCGAATAATATAAAACAGTGTTTTTAAATTTTTCTAATGTTTCACTGTGTCGAATTACATCTATTCATTTCTGTTATAAATCCATAAAATCCGCTGCCCAGTTATAACTGATACCTCGAGCGTCGATAGATTAAATATCCGAACGAGTCGAACACGTGCTTCGAAAATGGATGGAAAGAATATTCGTTATCGAGCAAATGACAAATGATAAATGCATTTTTCATTTCTTTTGGATTGTTGCAAAGTGGAAGTCGATCTATTGTTGCTATTAAGGCAATATAATATCGAATAACGTAGAGAGCCACATGAATCACGTTTCACGATTACAATTCTTGGATGCAACCTGCTGTCAGATTAGAAAATTATTGTTTGCCGGAACGCGAGCCAAAGACAGGCGGGAAAGAAGCGAACGGTTTCGTGACGATAAAACGGAAACAATTATCATCGGTAATTACATAGCGGAACGGTTCACTGGCTAATTAGTCGAGCGCAACACGGCTTCCCTGGAATAAAGAACTGTCGATTAACCCCGATGCAGTTTTCCAAGAAAGTTCCATGTGTGACGATCTCGGGCAGATCGTGTCCCTCCATTGTTACTGTGGAAATTACGGCGACCATGATCGCGACTGCATTCTTAAATCCCTGCCTGTTTCTATTCTGTAATCAGCCTAGATATCGTTACGCGCTGATAGACGAGCACCGATAAAATTCATTGCACTTGCACGTAATCTGCGATATCGTCGAGATTTTCATGATACAGGGAAGAATAAAAACAATTGCATCGAACTGGAGAGACATAAAAATTTATTTCCTTTCTTAACACTTTATCAAATCGAAAGCCTATTACACAATAGGATTTTCAATAATTGTGCTGTATCAAAAGAAAGCTTAGACATTTTTTTTCATTACAATACCAAACGAAATTATTAGATGACGTTACTGGGCATCATTTATTGGTTCACAATTGCACCACTCGTTTTGTCACGTCTTGTAAATTGTAAAAGCTCATCAATTAAGAACTATATCATATATATTATTGATATATGCCATTATGCTTTAAAAATAAATTTAATTAAATGACTGCCTCTGGAGTTCTTTAGAAAATCGATTCGCGAATACGTCATAGTCGAAAAACTATAAAACTACCCTCGAACACGGACATCCGGAATTGAATTAATTTCCGTTGCGAGATGATCGTCGATGAGATTCATTGGCGATATCGTCGAGATTTTCATGATACAGGGAAGAATAAAAATAATTTCATCAAACTGGAGTGACCTAGAAATTTATTTCCTTTCTTAACATTTCACCCATCGGAAGCCTATTACATGATAGGATTTTCAATAATTGTGCTGTACCAAAAGAAAGCTTAGACATTTTTTTTCATTACAATACCAAATGAAATTATTAGATGACGTTAATTATTGGGCATCACTTATTGGTGCACAACTGTCCCACTCGTTCGGCCACATCTTGTAGATTGTAGAGGGTCATCAAATACGAGGACACATATGCCATTATGTTTCAAAAATAATTTAATTAAATGACTTCCTCTGGACTTCTTTAAACAATCGATTCGCGAACACATTATAGTCGGAAGATGCAAAACCTTCAGATAACGTTACTGGATAGCGGTCCTAATGAATTCCCAAATAACATATTCTGGTTTCGATACCCTCGAACCCAAACATCCGGAATTGAATTCATTTCCGTTGCGAGATGATCCCCACTGAGTAAAGCATCTTTTTGTTAGATCGACGAGAATGGGGACGGCTTCATCAACCTCACCGAGCTGCGGAATGCTCTGGACGTTTGCGGGTTCAAAATGCCCGGGTACAAGGTGCGTCAGATGATCGAGGAATACGACGATAAGCAGAGATTGCAGCACAAGGGCAGGCTCTCGTTCGAGGAGTTCGAGAAGCTGTGCAAGGAGCTGAAAGCCAACGAGCTTGGTTCGACGTTCAAGCAGGTCGTGTCGAAGAAGGAGAATCTGGAGACCTTGGGTGGGATCTCGGAAGCTTCCAGCGAAGGTACCACGCACTCGGTCCGATTGGAGGAGCAGCTTGCTTTCAGCGACTGGATCAACACGAATCTGTCACACGATCCTGATTTGAAACATTTGCTGCCCATTGATCCGGAAGGGAAGGCTTTGTACGAGAAGGTCAAGGACGGAATTCTTCTGTGGTATGCGATGCTTTTTAACGTGATACACTGACCGTAAGAAAAAAAATAAGTAAATTCTGAGTATTAACATTAACTATACCGAGTACAAAAGATGACTGATATCCACGTACAGTGTTTTGTAAAAATCCCAAGACTGAACTTATTTAAATTTCTCACAATTTTGATAAATTTATGTAATCATTTCTAATGGAAACATCTTTATTTCAATAATTGACAAGTAAAGAATATGAAATCGGCCATTTGACTGATCGTGGTACGGTTAGTGTTAAGGGGTATTCTGATTTTCGAGGCCATTTTTCCACGAATCTTTAGGAATTTTTTTCAGAGAAACTGTTGGACCTTTTGCATTGGCAATTTGCACACATACTTAATTGTATTCGAAATATACGTGTGATTTTTTCAAAGTAAAAATGGTCGAAACTACTCGAGTTATACAGGGTGGGACAATAACTTTGTCCACCTTGAATATTTCCTTCACTTATAACAATATGAAAAAATGATTTAGATAAAATTTGGTATAGAGGGGGAACCTTGATTTCTTTAAACGGAAAGACCCATTTAAAAATGTATTGACCTTCGTACGTCCTAAACTTAAGAGTTAACGAGATATTATCGAAATAATGGGAGGGACATCGCTTCCAGGTGCCATCACTAGACAGCGGATTTTTATGCAAAATAAAAATCTAGTACCTGAATTGCAACAAATTGGAGTGATTTAGAAATTTATTTTCGTTCTTACTATGTTAAATAGATAGAAAATAATATAACAGTATTTCGAAATTTCTCTAATGTTTTTACAAATTACACCTACTCATTTGTGTCATAAATGCATCACATCCGCTGTCTAGCCATCACAATATTTCCCCCTCTACACCATGCAACTTTCGTATATACCATTTCTTCATATTATTACAACTAACGGAAGTATTCAAGATGAACAAAGTTATTGCCCCACCCTGTATATATTTTTATAGAGTATCTTTTGGAAAGCGTGTGGGACTGTATGTTCACTGCGATTTCAGATCTAGCCAACCTAATACGCTCGACGTCTGATTCTAGTAAAATAATCAATCACTCCTGCCCGGACACGATCGACGAGCGAACGATCAACAAGAAGAATGTGACGCTCTACAAGAAACACGAGAACCTGACTCTGGCCCTGTCTTCCGCCCAGGCGATCGGTTGCAACATCGTGAACATCGACGCTCACGACCTCACCAAAGGATCGCCGCACTTGGTTCTCGGTCTGCTCTGGCAGATCATCAGGATCGGTTTGTTCAACCAGATCACCTTGGAGAATTGTCCTGGCCTGGCCACTCTACTTCAAGACGGCGAGCGCATCGAGGATTTGCTGAAGCTATCCCCGGAGTCGATTTTATTGCGATGGGTGAACCATCATCTGGAGAACGCCGGAATCGCGAGACGGTGCAACAACTTCCAGGCGGACATCACCGATTCGGAGATCTACACCTACCTGATCAAGCAGATCGCGCCGAACAGCGCGGGGGTCACGCTGGAGGCTTTGATGGATCCAAACCACACATCCCGCGCGGAGATCATGCTGCAGCAGGCGGCTAAGCTTGGGTGTCGCAGCTTCGTGACACCCAGCGATGTTGTGAACGGCATCTACAAGCTGAATCTCGCGTTCGTCGCGAACATGTTCAACAACTACCCGGGTCTGGACAAGCCTGAGAGTAACATAGAGGGTCTGGAGGCCTTGGAGGAGAACAGGGAGGAGAAGACCTATCGAAACTGGATGAACTCGATGGGAGTGGTGCCGTACGTGAATTGGCTTTACTCCGACCTTGCGGATGGTCTGGTTATCTTCCAGCTGTACGACATCATCAAGCCCGGCACCGTCAACTGGAACCGTGTGCACAAGAAGTTCACCAAACTGAGGAAATTCATGGAGAAGCTGGAGAACTGCAACTACGCGGTGGAGCTCGGGAAAACGATGAACTTCTCGCTGGTCGGGATCGCTGGACAGGACATCAACGACGGGAACACCACGCTGACATTGGCCTTGATCTGGCAACTGATGAGATCGTATACCTTGTCGATCTTAACGTCGCTGGCTGGCACTCAAGGCAGCACTCTCGTTGAAAAGGAGATCGTGCAATGGGTGAACTCGAAGCTGCAAGGAGCGGGCAAGACCAGCAGCATCAAGAGCTTCCAGGATTCGTCGATAGCGGACGGCAAGGTGGTGATCGATCTGATCGATGCTATCAAACCGGGGACTGTCAACTATGATCTCGTCAAAGAGGGTGGCACCGAGGAGGTGAGATGGTTCAAGGTTTCGTGTTGGAACTCGTTTCGTTAGGATGTCCCAGAAAATATTTTCATTCGGGATATATAATTTGCAAAGTATTGCTATCGTCGTTTATGGTATTCTGTCATTGTATCGCGAGCAGCTCTATCAGGAAATGGTGGCTGTGGCTGCTCAGAATTTTCTGGGACACGCTAATAACGGCCTGTTAAGCAATATTCTTAGTGAAAGAGATTCAACGTCGTCACGGAGAAGTCACTTTGAATGGCGATTGTCGTTGCTAAATCGTTGACGACTGCTACTAGTTCAAGTTCCCTATGATCTTTTTGAGAAGTCATTACTGGCGTTGCGCATAAATCGTAATAACTGTGGTCTCAAATTTCTTGTTCTTAATACGAATCTTCGTTGCGTCGCTTTAATGGTGATCAATAGACTGCGGATCTCTTTATGCATTTATAGCAAAATTGAGTAGATGAAATTCAAAGTTGTTGGAAATTGAAAATGTCAATATACGATTTATCCTCTATTAAAATCATTATAAGGGAAGAAATAACATTCAGTTCGGTTTCAATTTCTTGCAATCGATGCAGACAATTTTTATTTTGCATAAGCATCCGCAGTCTAGTGATCAAGGAACTGTGCCACGCGGTTTTAATGTATAACAGCGTCGTGAATTTTGATTTTCTATAATAAAATTGTATCTACGTAGATATTACAACCGGAATTTCGAAAGAAGAGCCACTTCAATGACGCATAACGAAGCTACATATATTGAATGATGTAAAAATCCTTAACGTTGGGGTTTACAATTTGTTTGAATCACAGTTTTTCACAGTTTTAGCTATTTTTAATCATTTTGTTGTCCGCCACTGTACGCTCCTCGAAGATGTTCGCCATCGGTGTCGTCACTTTCTCTCCCAAGTAGCCTTGTATCGGATCAGCATGACTAATTGCGAACTGACGGTCGGTTGCAGGCAAACCTGGACAACGCGAAGTACGCGATATCCTTGGCCCGAAAATGCGGCGCGCGGGTCTACGCGCTGCCGGAGGACATCACCGAGGTGAAACAGAAGCTGGTGATGACAGTGTTCGCCTGTCTGATGGCGATGGACTACGTCCCCAACATGGACTCCGTGAAGCAACAGAATAACATCAAGAACGGGCAATAATGTCGCGCCATCCCGTTGACCGCGTGCCGCCGCTATCTCGGTGTATCAGAACTGTCGACCGAGTTACGGTTTCGGACCGTGTCTCTTCCGCGAACGTAATGATTGTATATACCTAGGTTAGGGTAGCTTGTTTGCCGAAATGAAATCAGAACGGAGGAACGATAGAGAAAAAGGAGCGACGAGGGAAACAAAAAAGAAGTAAAGAGACATCCAACGGTGAAACGTTTGTTGGCCGTTCATCGGCGAAGCGGCCGACTTCGTCGCGATTGCTTTCCGTTTTTCTATGTTCTTGCGTAGACGCCAGGGATGCTAGAGGACACGCGCAAAACCCACGGCTTGCGTAGATCATGCTAGAACGCTTCGTGCATGAATCGTTTAGTGCGAATGTAACGATCGTAGAGGAACAACGAGCGCCGCGCGTTTACGTTACACCACGCTTTCATCGCGAGAATCTCGATGGGACGTACATATGCTTGGCTGGTTACGCGTTTCTCGCGCGAGCGTTGTACACGTGTGATATGGGATTCTCCTTTTCCAAAGTTTATCGAAATCATGCCCCCTAGTTCTCCCTCACGTGGCTGTAGACCTGTATAAACCGATTCTCGAGCATCCTCTCGGTCAACAGTCGATTTGCCTCTTCGAAACTTAAAGAACCGTACAGACACTCGGAAAAAGATATACACGCTTGCCAAATCTGGAATACTTGAAATATAGAAGCAGAGGGTTTGAATATTTTGTAGAGTGCAGAGTGCCCACTTCTGCTTTCTCTTATCTTGATTTAGTGGCGGCGTCTTCTCTTATCTCCAAGATCATCCTCTCTTTTCTGCGTTATTGTCTCCCAACCTGTCCCGTAACAATGGGATTCTGGCGCGCCTCGTCGGATATTCCTGTATCCTTTCTTTTCCTCATTGTACACATAGCTTTGATCGTGGCTTGGTTCAACACCTTGGATGTCTGACATCACGTATCGAGCCTCTTTCCTGGGCTTGTGTGATGGCGGTATGAAGGGCGGCAAAGTACAGATTGGGGAAGTTCCGATGGTTAGGCTTTTCGGCACCCTCCAAGGGAATCAACTTAAAAGTAGTCTAGTTGCTCTTCAAGTTGATACCTCAATCCGCTCATCACATTCTGGAGTTCTCGGGCTACTTCTCTAGCTTCTGAGAGCCTATGAACCCCTCTATCTATGACCCCTCTATCTATGAGGATGGATTTCATCCCGCAAACTTTCGAGACCATGTGCACCTGGTCCAGGACTATGTCCAGGATTTTTAGGCCTTCATTCAGGCCTGGAAGGTGCGGAGCGCCGGATAGAGAAAGAACTTATCAATCTACACTTGAGACGTATACATGTATTTGATACTACGGATTGTCATAATTTTTACAATGACAATCTCTTCGATCGATCAATCAATCAATTCATCGAGTTAAGCGCATACGTAGAGAACTGTAAATGCGTTTAAACAATTGCTCACGAGGCTGTTGCCTGAATATCACTCGAGTGTTCGTTTTTAAATTTATCATTCTTAAAATTTTGAGCGAAGTTTTTCAGACGAACATGTTTCGATGTTGTATTTTATAGCCATTTGAATCGTGCACTTTTAAATCGTGTTCTAAGATGTGCTACACACTGGTCGGGAGACTAATGTCGTTTTTTGTTGTATAGTGCCAATAAAAAGATTTGCAACTGCCAATTACGATTGTTTCTGTTGAATCGGTACTGCTATTAAGGAGGTACATGTAACTATAAAAATTGTAATGTAACACGTTCGCTGACAACCTCCTCGGGCATAGTTTATTACCGCTCAGCAAGCTTGTTTTTTACAAGTATACTCGTAGTTGGCAGCGAACGCTGTCCTGACATCTGATTTTAGAAAATGTGTATCTGCGTAACAAAATGTCTGTCAAATTTACAATACGTATATATATGTACACTCAGTCTTAAAAGTAAGAATAATCGAACCAGTAAGACGATGAAGGTTCACGAAGTTTCCTGGTAATTGTAATCGGAATAATTAACGTCGTTAGTGGTCGACGCTATAACGTAAATTTACGATAAATTGTAAGCTACGCGGAACGAGTGGAACACGCTGTCGCGCTATTAAGAATCGATGTTATTTTTCCACCAAGCTCGACGCAATCAATCCACAACTTGTCGAGCTTGAACACAGCAATCTGTAATTATTTTCGCCGAGTATTGACCATCGATGAAACAAACCAATTGTGTACGAGACTAAACGCACAATGATCATTGTAATCGTGCCATTATAATAATCGAGCGCAATCGTGATTGGATGATTACCGGGGATACATAACAATTCAAACGTAACAACGTACTTATTGAAAAGATCGAGCGCGGACGAACACGTTGCGAAAATTTTCTGCGAACGGAAGAACCGCCGGAAGTTCCTCCGTACGGCTCGCATTCGCTTGCCTAAGAGTGTGTTTATGTTGGAGCTGCGATGAACGATCAGAGCGACGATGAGAGCGAAGCGTAGAAGTATTAGGTTGTTGCATTAAGTTGCGCCGCTTTGTCACTTAGAATATTTATTATTTCCACGATATGTTATAATTGGACATCGATCAAAATAATTGCCATTGCTTTCGACTATCTTTTGCCATACTGTTTTAAATTGCACCAGTTCGTTTTTGTCATAAATGCATAAAATCCGCAGTCTAGTCTGAATAATTCGAGGACTTGAGAGTCGAGCAGAATGTTGATAGTAGCTAGTAATTAAGAAGATCATAACTTGATTACCGATTGCGTCTTCGATGCATTAACCCTTTTCACTCCTTTGTTGAGTGCGACTCGACATCAGAGAAAGAAAAATTTAAGTGAAACGTGTTTTATATGTGCTTGGTTCTTCCTTTATTTATTTAGGTCGTATCTTTTAGTTAAAAACGAATATAAGTTCCACAAGTATAAATTACAACAAAGATTGGGAGCTGTATTTAATATAATTAGTAAACAAAATTGTTTAAAATAAGTAGGAGTCGAGGAACAGTCCTCTGAAGTAAATTTCAAATGAAACACTTAAAATTGACAATTGAACAACACACAAAATTGAACAATAATTCGGAGTGCAAAGGGTTAGTAATGTTCATTAGGTAGTGACTTTTGACCTAGATCAATATTCTGCATGCTTGTTCTCAAGTTTCCCGCTGATTCTCATTTATGGTGGTCCTCGAGTATTTCATTGGCTTCATATACTACGGGGGTACTTCATGTGCTTCATTTAATCGATAACAACGAACGAAACAAATGAAAACATTTTCGGTTGCAAAACTGCAAGTCCATTCAATTTTCCACTGATTTCCATTCACGGTGGTCCTCGAGTATTTCGTTGGCTTCACATTACGGGGGTACTTGAACTGTTTCATTTAATTGATAACGACGAGCGAAACCAACGAAAATATTTCGATTGCGAAATTGCGAGTCGATGCAATTATGAAGTTGTATCTACCCTCTCGCGTGATCACCGCTGTCCAAAGTATTCGGGTATTCGGACAGCTCTTGGTATTATTAAGCTGCATTTCAGAGGCGAAGTTAGTGCACATTTATCGCGATTATATTCGATGTACTTCTCAACTAAATTAAGTCTAAATCGTTAACCAATCGATAAGCTGTGAGATTTAAGACGAATTTATCGAGCGTAGGTAAGCGAGAAACGTATGAAAGTGCAATCGATCGAAATTGTTACGAACATTTCGAGAAGGACGTGTCGCGAAAAGAAAGAAGAAAGTATAAAGAGTTGCACGTTTCTCGAAGAGACAGGACACGTCGAACGTATTTATATAGGTACATCTTTCTACCTTATTTTTAGTTGAACAACCAAACATTATCCATTCCACGAGCGGATAATTACGATATGTACCGAGCTGCATTTCTTATTTAATATCAGGATTTCGATGTTGCAATCCGAATGTCCTAATTCGAAAAGATCGGATTCGAACGTTTAAACTCTTTCAATGCGTCGATGTGCTTTTAATTGTTTGGTCTCTCTGCTGGTAACGCGAATGAAAAAATGCGTTTATACAAAGGTGTATTATAATAATTAATCGAGCTACAGTAATCCCGCGATCTAAGGGCGACGGAGCTTTGCGATCTAAATCAGCTCGCCTATCCCTTCCACGTACTAATCCAATTACAAAACTTCTTTATTTTTCATTATTTTTTCATGGGACTTTCGCCAATTTATTTGTGACATTTTTTTGATTAAAATGACACTAAACATGATATAATTTCAACCGTATTCAGTGGTTTAATTGACGGTATGGAGTAACTTTAGGACGTAGAAGAGGATAGCGAGTGAAAAAGAAACAGCGACCGCGATGGTCGGCAAAAATTCAAAACTTATTGTATTGTTTAAAATACCAATGCGATGCTAATTTTTCTTCTTATATGTATATGATAAATTATAAATTGTGCTTTACATGTACAATTAATATGTACAATTAATTGTATCTCGTTTAGTGTCATTTTACTCAGAAAAATGTCGCAAATGTATTGGTAAAATTTCATTAGAAATAAGTAAAAAATAAAGAAGTTTCATTGTTGTACTAATATTGTCTCACCGATATTTTTTGTTGCACTTTCGGCTCCACGATCTCTGTCACAGTACAGAACCGAGAATCGGCTTAGATCGAGGGATTACTGTACATAAATATAAGAAACGAGAGCCGTCGATGTATTCAATTCATTAAAATTGTTAGTGGAGGGGATACACGTAACACATTTGACTCCAGTTTCTTGCAATTAAAACAGACATATTTTTATTCTGGTAACAAACAATGGTAACGAGCGGGTTGGCCTGAGAGAAGAGACCTAATGTACACCGATAATCAGAATAATTGTGTACCTTGCTTCTTGTTTTCACGGCACGAGCCTGGAGTTGTTGGAGTCGCTACATCGTTGCGTTGAAAGAGTCGAACGTCGAGGAAGGTGTCCGATGACGCCGAGGAAGTTAGTCGCCGCGAGTGTCACGGCGAAGCACACATTTTAATCGAGGGCCGATTGCAATCTGCACACGTAGATGTAAGGATTAGTCACGTGAATAGAAGCCGCTTGATTCCATGAAGAAGAGTCGCTTTGACGACGCAGGTCCACGGTGATTCACGATCGATGCTGTCGATCACGCGCGAAGAAAACACGGTTTTTGTTTTTTGTTAATCGACCCGTCGATCAATCTAAACTTACAATGATCGCTGTAAAACTGTGGCCGCGCGCGTTCACGCGGACACGATGACCGGTGCGCGGATGAACATGCGCGGATCGCCGTAGGTATAATTTAATGTAACCGTAATTTAAATAAAAAGAAATTTATCTAATACCTCGCAAATGTTTTCTTCGAGATGAGAGATTAATATCCACAAGTTACTATTAATCAAATATATTTATAGATAGGGGAGAGTCGAAGAAAATAATTGTCTACATGAATTTGAAGAAATTGGAACCAGATGGAAATTCCTGCACTTCTTTATATGATTTAAAATGATAGAAATTAGCTAAATTGTACTGTAAGGTGCAAAATTCATTAACAGGTAACTAATAATAATTCTTAATAACTCTGATCGAAAGTAATGATAGAAATTAGCTAAATTGTACTGTAAGGTGCAAAATTCATTATCAGATAACTAATAATAATTCTTAATAACTCTGATCGTTTATACGAGAATGAAATAAGGAAAACTTGTATGAAATTTTCAAAATTGACGCGGCAGTGACGTGTGTTAAGCGGGTATTCCCATTTCGAGCAGAAAATGGTTAGGTTATTATTAGACTGCGGATCTTTATGCAAAAGAAAAATATTCTGCATTGATTGTGGGAAGCGGGAAGAAAATAAAAATTGATTTCATCCCTTAACGACTTTGTTACGTTAAAAACAACATTACAATATTCTTGAATTTTTCTGATCTATTACTGTTTTCTTCATAAATTTCTTCATATAAATGCATAAAGATCTCCAGTCTAGTTATCATAGATCAACTGTTTGAAAATTTTGTTTGTATCATTTGTATTTTGACTATACTTTAGGATTACGCATTTTCATTTTTATGGATAGGTTGGATATCGTTTCGTGTGAGACAGTTTTGGGTACAGCAGAATAAAGGCACCAGTAATTGACCTCGTATCAGAAAAATAATGTTTCTGGGCGTAATAATCGTTGAAAAAGGCGCGATAGATAAATATAGTTTCGTCTTTAATTACGAACAAAATTAGAATTACTTTGTTCCTAAATTAGATTTTATATGGTATTAACTTTCTCCCATTTGTATTTGCACTTTTACTTGTAATTTTTACTGATCGTTGCAAGTAAACGATATCAAAGCAACCACATTTAGTGTTTCTGGCTTTACTGTAGGTGGTAAACTACTAACTAATATAATGTATGGGCAATTAGTAGTTTCCTCAAGGATGGTCAACTTCTGATACAATTATTGAATTCTCAAAACAATGTCTATATTTGAATAATACAATTATTTGAAAAAAGTTAGCTTTGTTACACAATGTAAGAAGTTCAAACAGCATTTTCACGCATAGAGTCTCCCTATTTAACACTAG